>QEPC01001311.1:794248-815511 GCA_003113815.1 Sphenodon punctatus
AGGGAATTAATTTATTTCATTGGTTTCAATGGGGACACAGCGCCCCATTGAAACCAATGAAATAAATCCGGTACCGGCATACCGGATTTAATCCGGGAATCCGGTTTTCGCAGAACCGGTAACTGGTAAATCCGGTAGCCAGTAATGGGCCCGGGGTCCCACCACTAACAATTATGCATGTGCTTCCAAATCTTTTTTTCTTCTACTTCCCCCAGGGTCGAATTCAAATCTTTTTTCCACCTTTCGATGTATGTTACCCTTTTTTCATAACTGTACCTCTTCAGTTCTTTATAAATCCTCCCAAACCTTCCTGCCACTTTGCTCTTTTTAAATACCAGCTCCTCTAATTTAAATGATTCTCTGCTCCAGTCCTTTTTGTCTTTGCCCTACCTCTTACCAGGTTTTCTATTTTTTGTATTGGTACAAACTTCCCCATATCAAAAGGTTATTGTACTCTGGTCAATCCTGCTGCTCTTAGCTTTTCTCTTAGCGCATTAGCCAGATTTACTTCTTTTATGTACAATGAATCAATGGGTGTGTGTGTGTGTGTGTGGTGACATCCCTAACCTAGTTCCTACTTTTCTTTGACTTTCATTCCAGGCTTTTAACAGCATGCCTGTAAATAGATGTTCTTCCCTCACCTGTTTACTTAATTTGCCTTTATCTACAATCAAGTTTTTTAAAGTTTGGACTTGAAGCAGGGTTTTCTCTAACTCCACCCAGTCTGAAGTTTCTGCTTCTTGATACCACTCTGGCAGGGCACACAGCGCCGCTGCTCTGTGATATAATTTCATGTCTGGACAGTTAATCCCCCCCTTTGTCTTTAGGCCTCAAAATAGCCACTTTCTTAATCCTTGGTTTCCTCCCATTCCAGATTAAATCTTTGATCAGAGTGTCTATTTCTTTGAAGAATGCTTCAGGGAGGAATATGGGAAGAGCCATCATCTTATATAGTATTTTAGTTACTATCATCATTTTAAATAGATTAATCTTGCCCATCCAAGATACCATCATATTTTGCCAAGGCCTGATTTCTTCTTTTAGTTTTTTAACCAGTGAGGCAAAGTTTATAGAATATAGTTCTTTTAATTTTTTTGGGATGGTCACACCTAAGTATTTTATGCCTGTTTCAACGACCGGGAACGGTGATATTTCCTTCAGCTGCTGTTCTTGCTCAGGATTTTGGCCCAAAATCAATGCAAACGAATTATCCCTGTTAATCTTGTACCCTGATATTTTCCCAAAATGATCAATTACTTTTAATAGTTCCAGAAGGAAGCTTTCTGGTTCAGTGACATATAAAAGAAGGTTGTCTGCATATAATGCTAGCTTTTGAATGTTGTCCCCAATCCTCACCCCTTTTATTAGCTTGTTCTGCTTAATCGCATTGGCCAATACATCTAAGGATAAATTAAAAAGTAATGGTGACAGTGGGCATCCTTGGGTATTTTCAGATGTTACGAGATCACAGTCAATCACAGTGAACCACGGTCAATCCCGCGGTGGGGCCAAAGCTCCCTGAATGTCTGTTTTTCAGCCACCAGACATTCACCACAGTCAATACCCACCAGGGGTAAAAAATAACCACGCTTCCGGAGCTCTGGCCCGGACCATCTCCAAAAGCATAATCAAAGCGATTCCCACTGGGAACCAAAAAAAAGTAACGACTGAATGTCAACCACCGTCCGGAATCAAGCAACATGATTCCCAGTCGGGGACAAAGCACGTAGCATCACTGCCAGGCAATGAGCAACAACACGGACCAGGGAGGCAGATTTAAAGGGAACACAGCAGCAGCCGGGACGAGCTGCCCCAGCACCTTCCTGGTGCTGTAACCACGGCCCGGGATCGGCATAATGTCTGTTGCGCTGCCCCAGGCTGTAGTCTGGCGGCCTGATTGCCTGCTGTGGTCCCGCTCCCGTCACGTCTGTTTGGGGTTCTCCTTGACCACGGGGGGTGGTTAGTAAGTTCGCCACCGCTGGGAATACTCTGTGGTGACTCGGGACCGCGTAATGTCTGCAGTCACCCATGGACTAGTCCCTCTCTCCAGCCTAAAGCTGTCTGTTAAGCTGCCATTTATGAATGGCAGGAGCCAGTCTTGAAACTGGCTCCTTATATATTTCCTTCAGCCAGATCATGAAATTTCCTTGAAATCCCATCTTATTCATAATCAGGAACAGACACTTAGGCTGCATTCAGATGTGTGTTTAAGTCGCACAGCAGGGGTGGTGACATCGTGCGATTTAAAGCAACGCGCACTTCCGGGTTGGTGTGAATGCACCGAGTGCGCACATTTCGGCGTAATGCGAATTGTTGGAGTGCGGTTTTAAAAGCTGCTCCAATCAGCTTTGAAAACTGCACTCCAACAGTTTGCGTTATGCTGAATTGGTGGATTCACACCAACCCGGAAGTGCGTGTTGCTTTAAATAGCACTATGCCGCTGCTGTGCGATTTAAACGCACATCTGAATGCGCCCTTAGGCTCTGTAAAATCAAAAGTCTTCTCGGCATCCGCTGATATGATCATGCCTAGTTTCTTTTGATGCTTTAGTGCGTATATTATGTTTACTGTTTTCCGAATGTTATCTTTCCCCTGCCTCCCAGGGATAAAGCCCCTCTGGTCCTTGTGAATGATTTTAGATAATACTGCTCTTAATCTGTTTGCCAGAATTTTTGCAAAAAAATTATAATCTGCATTGAGCAGAGAGTTTGGCCTGAAGTTTCCGCCTTGCTCCTGCGGCCAGCCTGGTTTGGGGATCAAGGAAATAACTGCCTTGTAGAAATCCTGAGGCATTTCTTCAGCTGACAGCATATTATTAAATATTAGTTAAGTTTTTGCTGGAAGACCGCTCAATTGAAGTGTCAAATAAAATGGCCAAATTCCTTTGGAAAATGTATATGAATAAACTCAAAGTGAAGTCTGCATCTACATAGAAACATGGGCAGGATCCACCACTCCCTCCTCTGGGCCCCTTAAGTGTGTTATGAGAAATGAGATACATGCTCTGATTCAGGCACTATATAGCCCTATTTCTAATAAATAAGTGGGCTGGAGGATACGGTGATACATGGGCAAAGTAAAGAAAGCTGGTAATTGGCTATAGGATTTTGGTCTGATGACTTTGTATATGGTATACTCAGTATTTGCCATTTAACTATCCCCCGTGAATAAGATATTAGAGTTAGCTCCATTAAGGTGGTGAAGTGTTTGAGTTCTTGGTCCTCTTTTGTATTTCTTGGAATTTCTGATTTATTTTATATTTTACTGTGTAATGTTGTACTACGGTAGGGGTTGTATATAAGCTATGATAGTGTTTTGTCTGTCGTATTTTAATTTGTGTGTATTGTTTTTATGTTTGCAATGACTTTATTGTCACGCAATAAACTTTATTTATTTAAATACGGTTGTCAACCAAGGGACTAGTACCTTTGCAAATGATTTGCAAAATTCATTTGGGAAGTCATCCGGTCCATTTGCTTTGTTCTTTTTAGAATCTACAATTGCCTCTTGCACCTCTTTATCCATAATTGTAGTATTTAAAAAGGCCCTTTGGTCCTCATTTAGTATTGGGCTTTCTATTTTATTTATGAAGTCACTAATTACTTCTTCGGATGGGTTCTGAGTGGAGTAAATTTTTTTGTAAAATTCCAAAAAATCCTCCTGAATCTTCTCTGGTTCTTTGACCACCTTTCCTTGGCCATTTGTCACTTTTGTTATGTGCACCCTCCTCTGTTTAGCTTTAACTATATTTGCTAACAGCTTCCCCGCCTTATTGTTCCCCTCAAAAAAAGTAGTTTCATTTTATGAAGTTGGCCTTTGACTTTTTCTAATTCTATTACATTAATAATGTCCTTAGGTGTACCTGAGCAGTTCGGCGGCAGCTCCTCCCCCCCTCCTGAACTTACCTGCACCTGGGATTGAGCGGAGCGTGGCTGGGACTCGGGACCCTGCAAGAATAAAAACAACAGTCAGTCTTGGGGCTAGTGGTGTACCTGAGCAGTTCGGCGGCAGCTCCTCCCCCCCTCCTGAACTTACCGGCACCTGGGATTGAGCGAGCGTGGCTGGGAGTCGGGACCCTGCAAGAATAAAAACAGCGGTCAGTCTTGGGGCTAGCGGTGTACCTGAGCAGTTCGGCGGCAGCTCCTCCCTCCTCCTGAACTTACCTGCACCTGGGATTGAGCGGAGCGTGGCTGGGATTCGGGACCCTGCAAGAATAAAAACAGCAGTCAGTCTTGGGGCTAGCGGTGTACCTGAGCAGTTCGGCGGCAGCTCCTCCCCCCCCTCCTGAACTTACCTGCACCTGGGATTGAGTGGAGCGTTGCTGGGAGTTGGGACCCTGCAAGAATAAAAACAGCGGTCAGCCTTGGGGCTAGCGGTGTAGCTGAGCAGTTTGGCGGCAGCTCCTCCCCCCCTCCTGAACTTACCTGCACCTGGGATTGAGCGAGCATGGCTGGGAGTCGGGACCCTGCAAGAATAAAAACAGTGGTCAGTCTTGGGGCTAGCGGTGTACCTGAGCAGTTCGGCGGCAGCTCCTCCCCCCCTCCTGAACTTACCTGCACCTGTCACGTGAGGACTAGTATAGCTCTCTTCAATGGCTACCAGCAAAAGGTCATGTCCTGAACCTTCTACAGTTTCTCCCCCTGCTTGTAGTAAGACTCAGAAACAATGTAGACTGGAGTCTTTCTTCTCTCGTAAGGTAACTGACTCTCTTCAGGACAATTACTCTATTACGGAGGCTTCTTTTTGCCATCAAATTGCACACATTTCATATGGGAAACTTGCGGTATCCTCAAAACATTCAACCCCTGCTAGTAATCAGGAAAGGAGTTTGTTGTCCCCCCAAGATGCACCAGACCCTAGTGGTTGCTTGGGCAGTGAATTTCTGATTGAGTTTCTGTCCATGCATGTGAGGGTTACTGCTGAATCTATTAAATTTATGTGCTCCCAAGTTCAGCAGATTCATGAAAAGCTTGACTTGGCAAAATTTCCAGTTAGGCCTCTGGAGATCAAACCCCGGCAAGGAATTCAGGGAGATAAGGGGTCATCCCGGCCTCCTGGGAGCAAAGTGTTGCCCCCTGGGGTAACAGCTTTTGGACCACGGTGCAAATCCTTAGGTGAGGCTACTGGGAATATACAGTTAAGGGAGGGGATATGTTCAAGCCCTCTCTGTAACGACCCCCCGGTTTTGCCATTTAATCAAGCTGTTTCTTATAGTCCTCAGCCCTCCAATTTAATTTTTACTATCCTGCCCTTATACGGTAGTTACTCTCCTTTATGGTGCACTATATTAGATGCAGCGGAGCACCTTAGATTATTGCTGAACTTTCCTGTTCAAAGGTATCTTCCAATCACCAGATCCCATATCCAGGCCATGGACCTTTTGTCAACGTCTAAGGATAGACAGGTGGTCAACATTACTTTTATCTCCCCTGATATAGCTACAGCTATCTGGGATGTGAGACACTCCTTGGAAGGGAGATCAGTTTTTGTTTCCAGGTTATTCCAATCTAGCACGGGTCAGTTGGTTCAGGTGGGGGGCCATCCTCCCCAGGTATCAGAGAACAAGGTCACGCAAACAGGTATAAGTCTCCCAGACCAGAGGGACTTAGTACCTGGTGGGAACGAATCCAATTTGATCCCGCTAGCAGGAGCCCCCCCTATAAGCCACCAATCTCGAGGGGAGGGATTTGTGGGAGTAATGGAGTCTAAAATATCCCCTCCCCCAGCGGACGGTGGGGAAGCTATGGAGCTCATTATGGCAGGTACCCAGGTAGAGGCCCAACTTCCTGTAAAATCTGTGAAGCCATCCAGCAATTTAGGGGTACCTTTAAGTTTGGACTGCATGGGGAGTGGTCTGTTGTCTAGACTTGATTCCCTGTGTTCACAGCTGGCCCAACTTAAATCTGGGTCTCTGTCCACCGAGGGTAGGGGTCATTTGGATTTATATAGAAAGAAATCTATTATCCCTACGCAGAGGGATAAGCCCCCAAAAGTGCCAACTTATTATCCTACCCCTCATTCGTGGAGAATGATTCTTAACAACGCTGTTGAGTCTAGGGGCAAAGGAAGAGCTATGGGCCCCTCAGTTGGTCCCACAATTAAGGACTTAGGGAACATCTCGGTTAGGGATGAAGACCTTGGGGATGGGGTAAGGGATCTTACCTTAAGATCGGTCCCCCAATTGCGGGGTAGAACCACCAATGAACCAGAAAGTATAGTTCTCCAACCCGTATCCCCCATGATACCTGGGAATTTGACTCTCTCTAAGGTAGTCCCTGATTTAATGTCTGCCACAGCAGATAATATAGCCCCAGAGGCCAGTACACACAAGTCAGCTGCTGTGAGTAGTCTGCTGTTGTTGCCGGGTATTTCAGAAATTCCTTTATGACAACTACTGAGCGCCTCCTTAAAAATTGCCTCGTGGAACATCGTGGGCTGGCAGGCCCGTCAGTCGGATGAAGACCTTTTTCACTTGATTCAAGCATGTGATATCTGTCTATTTCAAGAAACCTGGTCCTTAGAGGAGATCCTCTAGCGGGGGATGTGAGAGTGCACTCAGTCCCAGCGAATGTAGTTAGGGCGTTTGGTAGAGCAAGTGGAGGTCTGGTTTTTTTGTCCCCCTGCTCATCCAATTTAGTTTCTTTTAATCTAATAAATAATTATAAATCTTATTTTGCCCTTTACTATTGCACACTCTCCTCAGGGGAGGGTTTATTAATTGGAAATGTGTATATTCCACCGGCTTCATCTAACTACTTTTGTGTAGAAATATGGGAGGCAATTACAAGTGAGGTTCAAACAGCAAAAATGATGTATCCTGATGTGGCTCTGATTTTGGGAGGTGACTTTAATGCAAGGATAGGGGCTTGGCAGGGCCTACCTAGTGGGTGGTGTAGCTCAAGTTCTTCTCAGATTCCACCACGGAGATCCCAAGATAAAGTGGGAAATTCTAATGCTATGGCCTTTAAGCACCTGGTTGAGGAATTGGAACTAGCTGTACTTAATGGGAGGCTGGAGGGGGATAGAGAAGGTTACTACACGTTCCAGTCACAACGAGGGTCCATTACGATAGATTACTTTTTGGTGTCGACTGCTCTCCTGTTAAGAACTCAGAGATTGGAGATTTGCCCGGCTACAGAGACACACCATCTTATCTTAATATTATCACTGGGGCCCTACCAAATCCCCCTTCTTGGGGTTCGGGAGGAGAGATTATACCCCCCCCCCCTTATCAGAAGCAATTCCAGTGTATAGGCGACCTTATTGGTCCGATCATCTTGCACAACAATTTCTGACTCAAATTGCTGACCCAGAGTTGGTTAGCCTTTCTCAGCAGATTAGTTTAGGGGTGGTAGAAGCAGTGGAGGGCTTCGAGCAGATCTTAATGCAGTTAACTCCGTTGTTAACCCCCAAGGGACCGATTCGTTCTGGCCTTAGGAGGACTTTGGGCTGGTTTGATAACGATTGTAATCTTCAATGGCGGATTCTGAGAGGCAAGGTCAAACAGCTGAGGAATCATCAATCTGTAGCCCGCTAGGAATGCCTTGATGGCAGCACGGGCTTAATATCGCCATCTGATTGTAACAAAGAAAATCCAGTTTCAGAGGCAACAGTGGGCCCAGCTGCAAAAGGCAGCGGGTAATGGTGACTCCAAAGGTTTTTTGGGCATAATAAGACAGCTAAGGCAGGGGGAGGCGTCTAGGAGTTCAGTGGAGATTCCAGCGGAGAAATGGGAAAGGTTTTATGAGGATGTTTATTTTGATGCATCCCCTTCCCTCCTCCATATTCCCCTGGAAGAACCTGATAGATTCCCTCAATGGCCACCGGTCCAAATAGAGGAGGTGAGAGATTTGATTTTGCATTTAAAAAGTGGGAAAGCTCCTGGCGCCGACCTGGTTACAGCGGAACTTCTGAAGGAAGCCCCGGTTTGGCGGGCTGAGGTGTGGGCTCCAGTCTTTACCACAATAAATGCGACAGGTATGATGCCCAAATCTTGGGCAAACCGTATTATTGTCCCAATATATAAAAAAGGTGAACAAGGCGCCCCTGAGACCTACCGCCCAATAAGGCTCCTTAGTATTGTGTTGAAGCTTTACTCTAGGTTATTACTAGAGAGGCTCCAGAGTTGGTGGAAGACGGCCAGATAATCAGCTCTGAGCAGGTAGGATTTCAGAAATCCCGCACTACAGTAGATCATGTGTTAGCTCTCTCATGCCTGATAAGAAAGATCTTGGGTCAGGGTTTGAAGGCATACTTATGTTTCATAGATCTAAGGATGGCCTTTGACTCCATTAATAGGAATAGGCTTTGGGCCAAAATGAAGGGATATAAAATTGACCCGAGACTGCTATTTCTAATAATGAAGATGCATGAGAATAACACCCTCCAGGTTAGATGTTCCAGGGAGGGAGTGCTAACTCAAAGGATTAAGGTGGCCAAAGGGGTGAGGCAGGGCTGTCTTTTGGCCCCAGCCCTGTTTAACCTTTACCTGAATGACCTCCCAGATTTTGTAGCTCAAGCCAACTCTCACCCTCCAGTAATCAATGGTAAGCGAATTACATCTTTATTGTATGCTTATGACACAGTGCTTATTTCACGTTCCCAGGTGGGTCTGCGCCGTGCCATGCTTCAGGCTAGGAACTACTGTTTAAGGGAGGGTCTCAACATCAATTATGAGAAGACTAAGGTGTTAGTGGTTGGCAAGGGGCGGGGGCATAAGCTCCATAATTGGCAAATAGATGGCCACCAGATCACCCAGATCCTAAACTTCAAGTATCTAGGCGTTGTCTTCTCAAATACCCCCTCATGGGGAGCTCAGTGGGCCCAGGCAAAAATCCGCACCAAGCAGTTGGCTGGGGCCATTCGTGGCTTCTATTACGGTAAGGGTGGGAAATTGTTACTCCCAGCCCTGAGACTGTTTCACGCTAAGGTGATCGTCCAACTTTTGTACGCTTTTGCAGTATGGGGGGTGGATTACCTGGAACAACTGGAATAACTGCAGAATGGGTTTTTGAGGGCCTTACTGGGTGTTCCACATGGGACTCCCCAGATTTTCCTATGCCTGGAGATGGGGTGTTCCCCCATTAAGATACCTGCAGCTCAGGGTATTATTAAGTACTGGCTGCGGGTTGCAACTCTCCCCCTGGGTGATGGCTCGTTTTTTGGGGAAATTCGAACTACTGATCTTTTAGCCCCCTGGCAGAAGCAAGTGAGGGTTATTCTGGGAAGGTTGGGGTTTTTACCCGATCACCTGTTTGATTTGGGAGTCAAGCGGGCTATGCCCTTGGTAAAACAAAGACTGGGGGGACCAGCAGCTTCAGATTGATGCTCAAATGCTTCAGTCCCAAAGGGTAAACCCCCTGTATGATCCACCTCAGGGTTGTCCCTTGGAATCTAGTTACCTGACTGCTTGGACAAGTTTTACATTAAGGCGGGCTTTTGCCCGCCTTCGTATGGGGGTATTCCCCTCGGCGATGTTAGTCGGTCGATATAAAGGGATTCCTCGGCAGGAAAGAATTTTTAAATCCTGCCTTCTACAAGAACTTGACTCTAACAATCATATTTTGTTTGTTTGCCCTCGGTATGAGGGATACAGAAGAGAGTTATTAGCGGCTTTGAAGCTGGTGTGGGACATTTCCCCCCAGTTGGATAGGCTCAGTTTATGTCTGAGCTATAGAGCAACTAAATTATCTTTGATGGTGGCGGTGTTTAGCAGTTGGGTCATGGTCCAAAGAAATGCAATGGATAACGCTGTTGGTAGGGATTTGTGGTTAGGAAGTATTAACGGTAGAGATAGGTTAGTTTACGCAGAAGTGGGCTGGGATTAAGATAGAAGATGAGAAGTTTTTTTCTCTGCAGCGAAGATGTTCTCCATAATGAGGTCAGGTTCTAGAAGGCAGCCTTGAGTTGGGAAGAGAGAAGAAAAGCTTAGTAATTTGAGGACCCTTCTTATTGTTATTCTTGGGTTTAACCCAGAATGATGCAGTAAATTAGACTTTGACAACAGGAATTTGTTGATGTTTCTAGGGAGCTGAACCCTATAGGCAGGAATGGTCACTTTGGTTATATTATTCTTCATTTTCTCTTTTAGATTGTGGTTTACTGTTAATTTTGGAGTAAGGGGTGATAATCCTCAATGTTTTTAACAATTTAAAGTATAGTTTGACGATGGTTGTTCAATTATGTATGTATAACAGTGTTATTTGTTTTGTATTTTGTTGTATAGTCTGATTCTTTTTTTAAATTGGCCACAGCAGTCGCTAGTGCCATAATAAATAAATAAAAAATAATGTCCTTAATTTTACCAATTTATTTTTTCAAGTTTTTTGTTGGAGTTACTTTATTTTGGGCTTCCAGCCTCTGCAATTTTGCATACCACTCTTTAGCCAGTTGTCTTTTTTCTCTAAAACTTTTGGTTTGCAATGCAATCAACTTCCCTCTTATAACAGCCTTGGATGCTTCCCAGAGGATTGCTGATGAGGAGACTGAATTTTCATTAATTTCAAAATATTCCAGCAATTCTCTCTCTATGGGTATTTTCAGATGTTACGAGATCACGCTCAACCACAGTGAACCACGCTCAAACCCGCGGCGGGGCCAAAGCGCCCTGAACGTCTGTTCAGCGGCCGCCAGATGTTCACCACGCTCAATACCCACATGGGGTCAATTTCAACCACGCTCCCCAGGCTCCCCGGGGGAATATCCCGGGAAGTGTGGTCAAAGAGATCCCCACCGGGAAACAACAAAAAGTAATGATTGGACAGCAATCCCCACCCGGGAACAAAGGAAATGAGCCCCAGCCGTGGACAATGCATGCAGCGTCGCTGCCGGGCAACCAGCAACAACACAGCCAGTGGAGGGAGATTTAAAGGGAAATCCGCAGCAGACAAGCGTGGTGGGATGGAGAGAGGAGGGAGGCGGAAGAGAGCGGCGGGTGACAGAGCAACGGTGGAGGAGGTGGCAGAGGAGGAGGAGGAGGCAGGGGCAGCGATGGAGGTGGAGGGAGCACAGGCGGAGGAGGAGGGGGACATGGGGACCATGCTGACCATGCAGGCAGCCCAGGGACAACACCCCCAGCAGCAGGTGGGACACGATGCCCCGGGGACATCAGCCAGAACGAGGCCAGAGGAGGCACCCAGGAAATGGGNGCACCCAACCCAACACTCCCCACCGACTGTCCCCACATACATGGAAAACGGCCCGGGCGGACGAGCCCCCGGAGGACACCGGCCCTGCTCGGCTGGAGGCAGAGCCGGCGGAGGAGGAGGAGGAAGAGGAGGAGGAGGAGGAGGAGGAGGATGACCCACTGTGGGGACGCCGGAGGAAGGCGTACCACAGAGGGGGCCAGTGGGGCCTCCAGGAGACCAGGGACTTCATCCGCATATGGGAGACCCTGGAGTACCAGCTGGAGCTCACCCTCAACCAGCGCAATGAACATGTCTACCAAGACATTGTGCGGGACATGGAGGCGATGGGGCATCAGTGCACAGTGGCACAGTGCCACTCGAAGGCCAAGGAACTCAAGAGGGGGTACAAGGCCATCCGGGACAACAATAGGCAGTTCAGACACGGGGCCTGGACTGCCCCTTTCTACGATTCCCTGGACCGCATCCTCCATATTAAGGGGTCCATAGTCGCCCCAAGGCTAGTGGGCAGCGCAGTGGTCCAGGGCAGGGTACGGGCCAAGGTACCCCCTCCCCTCACCGCCCGCCCAGTAGACATGAGCTCTGGGGCCATGGACCCCCAGGAAGAGCACCCAGCGGCCTCCAGAACAAGCAGGTTGCCCCCCGGCAGCAGCCCCAAGAGCACCCAACCCCAGGCCGGCCCAGCAGAGTCCGAGGCCAGCACCGTCACCACCCTCAGCCAGTAGTCCCTGGGGGAGCACTCCCACATCGAGGGGCTGGCCTCCGAGGGCTCCGAGACGGATATCAAGGGTAAGCGCCCAACCCGGAAAGGGGAGGGACCATGACCCCCCCTGGTCTGCAAGGCCCAGGGGGGGTGTGTGGAGGCGGCAGGGGCCTCCCCAGCCCATGCCTCAGTCCCCTTCAGCCAGGTGGGAGGGGGACCATTCCCAGGTCCCCCAAATGCCAACCCCAACACCCACAGCCCCCTCCCTCGCCCGCAGGACATGGCACACCCTGGGAACAGACCCAAGAGACAGAGCCGGCACCTGCCAAAGAGCCAAGCCAGCAGGTGCAGGAAGCAGGTGAGGCAGCCGGGGCAGGAGGGAGGGCACCCCGGGGTGCAGGGAGGAGGTCCCCGGGTGGGCGGAGGGGATGGGAGGGGATGGGGTCAGGGGGTGGGGAGGGCCCTGGATAAGTGCCCATGGGCCCAAGGGCACTTCTCCCCTGCCCATCCTGGGCAGGGGACAGGGGCAGGCTCAGACTCACCCTCTTGTTCCCATAGGGAAACCCCCGCAGCCGGCATCCCCATGGCCTGCAGCCCCAGCGCAATGCATGCAGCATTACCGGGCACGGGTCTGCAGGCAGAGGGAGGAACAGGCACAGGACATCATGCAGAATGCGGAGGAACAGGGGGAGCGGATGATCGAGGCTGTGGCCCGCATGGAGGCAGCCATCGAGCGGTCCCTGGAGCGGGCCGAGGTGAGGGACAGGAGGCTCCAGGCTGAGGTGCACCTGGAGCAGCTCCAGGAGCGCAGGGACCACAGCAGGAAGGAGGAGCTGCTCGGGGGCCTGAGGCAGGACATTCAAGCCATGGTGCGGGAGCACACAGCCAAAATGGACAGGTCCCACGACATTGGGACCTCCCTGCTCCTGCATGCCGGCATGATGTGTGCCTATGTGATGGCAGGCAGACCCCTGGGCACCCTGCCTGCCCAGGTCCAAATGCCGTGACCCTCAGTGCCCCCGCCCCCCACCCAGGCTCCCCAGCAGCCCCCACGCCCTCAGGGGCTGCGCATGCACCTCCCAGTGCCCCCGGCGCTCCGGAGGGTGCAGCCCCCCTGGGGGCTGGCCAGGGCCACGGCCCCGGCCACCCTCTCCCCCCTGCTGCCCACCCCCCTTCTGGACCAGGAGCTGGTACCAGACAATGCAGGGAACACGGACAGCGGGGGGGAGGAGAACTCTCAGAGCTCCATGGGCCCAAGCAGGCGCTCACAGGGACAACCAAGGAAGCGAGGGGGAATGGGGGGAAGGAGGGGAGGGAGAGGGCAACATGATGGGGGTCACTGTAGGGGACAGGGCAACGCAGGGGCGGGGGGACCTGGTGATTGTGTGCACTGGGGGAAATAAAGGCTGCAGTCAGTAGTATGGTTCACGCTCCAGTTTGTGGGGGACCAGGGCGGGGGCCCACCTGTGCAGGGGCATGCCCATGGAACCGTAGGTGGGGCCCCCCAGGGGAGGGAGTCCCTCATGTCTGGGCTCCCCGGGCGATATGGCTCACCAGGGCATGCCGGATCCGTCTGGTGTAACGGTACTCCCTCGGGTTCTCTGCGTTCACGTACAGGGCACGGGACCGGGGGGCCGGTGGGGTTCTGGGTACTCCAGGGCCGCCCCCTCAGTCTTGCAGACATTGTGGAGCATGCAGCAGGCACCGATCACAAGGGCTGAGGTTGAGACAGTAATCCAGGCACCCAGCTACACTCCTCCAGTGCTGCTTGAGGGCCCCGAAGGCACGCTCCACCACGGTCTGACTGGAACACAGACGGGTATTGTATAACACCTCTGCAGGGGTCTTCGGTACAGGATCACCTGTGCCTGTGGTGGGCCCGGAGGCCCCTTGCGGCTGTCTGGGACAGAGCAACTCGCAAGCGGGCAGCCAGGTGCACCTCCACGGTCAGGAGGCACAGCAGCTCGGTGTGGTAGCGGAACCACTCGGCTGCGAGCGCGAGGAACATCCAATAGCCAGCTGCCCTGTCACACTCCATGGGGGGGTCAAGGGGGGGCAGAGCAGTTATACAGGGCCTCTGCTGGCAGGGCTGTCCGGGGGGTGGGACCCTGACCGGCCATGGCCCTCCCCGGGGGGACCGGGGCATGCGTGTGTGCAATTGGGTGCACCAGCAGGCGGGGCACCTGGCCTCACTCCTGCATGGGCACGCATGTCTGCACGCTCCCAGGACAGCTGCATTCCATTAGGCATCTCCACTGCCACCCCGGACCCCCTCCCCCCCACTGTTTGCTACAGTCTGGACTTGGAGGTGCGATTAGCCGGACAGTGAGATCGCTGTTGTGTTGTGCAGCTGTCCCAGGTCCGCACCCCATGCCTTGCTCTGTTGTGCTACAATGTTGTGGTCTGCGGCCGCATTCCCTGTACTCGGGGCCCCTCTGAGCCCCTCCCGGCCCTGGAGTGTGTGTGTGCCCCCAGGGCTCTGTGTTAGTCTCCATATCATGCCGGACCATGAATGTCTGCCTGTCCACGGGGCTCGCGCTCCCTGGGCCCCATGGGGCGCCCCAAATCAGGACCTTCCACGAGACCATGTCTCTTTGCGACCTGTGGCATACCCCGGCCGTGCAGCTGCTCCTGGGCGCCCCAGGCAGCCGTGCGGGTGCCTTTGAGAGCTTGAGCTCCGGACTCCATTACTTCGGCTATGAGGCAAGCGCTCGTGATTGCCGGCTGCATGCGGAGGCCCTGGGGCTGGTTCGCTTCCCTGAGGGGCGCATCCCGGACAAGCGGTGCTCTCATGTGCCCTGGACTGGGGCAGAGACTGTGTCTGCGCTGGTGGTGTGCGGTTTGAGTGCCTACATGCTGTGCCTTGCTGAGGGTGGCCCTGCCCTGGCCGTTTCCTACTTTTCTTGTGTCCACGGGGCGCGTGGGTACCAGCGCACCCGTGGGTGGTGTACCACCAGCTGCTGGAGCTGGGACATCTTCCTTGGGCCCCTTCTGCTGCCTGCTGTGTGCCGGAGCCTTCTGCGGTGGAGATGTCAGCCCTGTTGGGGGTATGGTCCCGTGTGGACGTCCAGCTGGCTCTCTCCATGCATGATCCCTTTGAGGTGTACTACCTGATCGCGCACCACATGTTCGTGCAGGGTTACTGCCAGGGCTTGCTCCATTGGCTCCACCTGGTTCACCGGGCGGGGAACCTGGGCCCTGGGCCCGCAGTGGCCCCCAGCAGCAGCCTGTGACTCCCTGTGCTCCTCCCAGTCCCCCCGGTGTCGTGCCCCCGTGGGTGCCCCACCCCGGTCCGGGGGGGCGGTGCCCGCTGGCTGCTTCCGCCCTGTTGTCTCTGTCGTGGTGTGTTCCCACCTGCTTCGTGGGGTGCTTCTGCCCCTGCCTGTGGCCCTGGGCCCCCTCCGCCCCCCCCGGTTGCCCCTCCTAGTGTCTGGGTGGCCTCTCTGACCCACCCGTGTCCAGCTACCTGTCCGCACCCACCGGCGCTGCCACCTGCTGGAGGCCCCCTCTTCCTCGTGGGTGTGTGTGTGACCTGGGGGTAGGGTGCCCCTGGACTGTGCCACCGTGTTTTCCCCTGGGGGTGTGCGTGGTGTTGGACCTGCAGCGCCGCTCCGCCTGTCCTGGCTGCCCTCCATCTGCCCCTGTGTGACTGTGGGGCCACTATTCTCCTCCTGGACCTTCTCCGCCGGGCTCGCTGTGCCTTGTGGGCCCCCTTCATGCCTTGGTCCTGGGGTCCTGCCCCCCCCTTTCAGAGACTGCCTGTGTTGCTGTGGGGGGGCCTTTGTGGACTGTGGTGTTGTGGGGGTGGGGGTTGCAGCTGCCAGTGTCCTGACCTGCCCCTTTGCAGTGCCCCCCCTCTTCCGTGTCCCCCCCTGCTCCCGTTGTTCCTTGTGTTTTTTCCGGGCGCCCGTGCCCCCCTTCCCAACCTTTCTCTTGTGTGTGTGTGCGTGCGCGTGTGTGCGTGTGTGCCCGGGCATGCGGTGGTGCTGTGTGTTCCGCTGTGGCTCCGCTGTGTGTGCGTGTGCGTGCTGTGTGTGGTACCTGTCAGCCTCTTGTCCCTCTTCCCCCCTCCCTTCCAGTTTCCCTTGTGTGGGCATTGCCTTTTGTGCCTTTCAGCTTCGTTTGCCCTCAGGCAGCCATGTCTGTGTCCCGCCCCTGCCCGGTGTCTTCTGGGAGCTTTGACCACGGCTGGGGATCGGCATCACATCTGTTGCACTGCCCCGATCCGTGATCTGTCATCCCGATTCCTGGTCGTGGTCCCGGTCCCGTCACGTCTGTTTGGGGCATTTATTCACCCCGGGGCGTGGTTGTTTTGTTCGCCCCTGCTGGGGATTCACTGTGGTGAACTGCCCGCCCGTAACGTCTGAAATCACCCTATGTGTTCCCTATTTTTGTTAATTTTAATAATGTCTCTCTTTAGTCTCCATATCTTACCCCCGCTTTTAGTTTCAGGGAGGTGATCACTGTGTTATAGTCAGAAAAAATAGCTGGGTGGATAAATGACTTCTGGCATCTATAGATTTCTGTATTAGCCAAAAACACTAGGCCTATCCTGGTATAACTGTTGTGCATGGGTGAATAAAAGGTGAAGTCTTTTGTCTAACCATTCATATATCTCCAGACTTCTGTCCAGCCTAGTGACTTCACTAGATTTACCAGACCTTTCTGGAAGCTTCCCGGTTCTCCTGCCCTTGAGTAATCCAATTCAGTGAGAGATGCGTTAAAGTCACCCTGCACAATTAGCATTTCCTTCACATTATCTGTCACTAATTGCAGGTATTTCTGAAAGAAGGCTGCTTTGCCTTCATTTGGTGCATAAATATTTACTAAGGTAACCAAAGTGTCATCTAGCTCCCCTGTCAGACATAGGAATCTCCCCTCTTTATCCTTTAACATCTTATAGAATTTAAAAATCCTGTTTTTTAAACAATTAAAACACCAGCTTTTTTCTTTTTTGCGCAAGAAGCACATATACTGTCTATATTCCTGCTAGCAAATCTTTGCACATCCTTTTCCTGTATAAAGAAGACATCAATTTTTTGACCATCTATCAAGTCCCTTACCCTTCTCCTTTTTTTGAGGGGAATTGAGGCCCCTGACATTCACTGTTAAAGTTCTAACTTCCCCCATGGCGAGAGTCCAGTGGGTTTTTTTTACCCCAGGTACGGTTTTCTCATATTTAGGGTCATTCAGCCCTTTTACATCCTTTTCATTTCAAGATTTATCCTCCCTCTCAAGTCTAGTGGCTTTGCAAGTTCCCTAGATACCCTTATTGTCTTGTCTACTTCCGTTCTTTGTGTCTTTTGGACATGGATCATTGTTAACCTGAATTTCCCCTTAAGCCTTCTCCTCCCCCCCTCCCTACTTTCCCTGCTGCCCATCTCCTCCCCCCTCCGTGGAGATCTTCTGGGGACTATTAGCCTTTTGATGTAACACATTTGTGCGCCATCTCGCCCCCCCTTCACCCTTTTTTCCATGGTTAATATTTTATTTTCCCAAACCATATCTCTCCTACAATATACAGGCTTTGATAGTGTTTAGGAACCCCAAACTCTCTTCTCTATCTCCTAATATCACAGTATATTCAGCTTTAGATCTTTAAGCTTTATACAGCTCATTGAGCATTTACCTGGTTGTTTGCTGCTACAGGCAAAGAGGCCATAAAGACCTCCAAATACTCTGTGTTTTCTAAGATCTTCTTTTCCCCCTCTTTGGAGATCATCATATGTGCTGGAAAAATCAGTCTTGGCATCAGGCCTCTTTCTATTAATACAGGAAAGTATGCAGACCATCTCAGTCTTTTTTTCATCCTGTCAGAGGTGTAGTTCGGTTGAATCTTCACTGCTCTCTGGTTAAATGTCAGCTTCTGCTTTATGTGTGCCTGCCTTAGGATCTGTTCTTTTAGTTGATAGTCAGTAAATTTAACAAAATGGGGTGAGGGGGGGCCGTATTCCCCACTCTAGGGCACCCAATTCTATGGGCCCTGTCCATGCTTGCCATGTGAAACTGCTCCCAATTGGGGAAATTCTCTTTTAGCAGGACTCTGATCAAAAAACTTGCCACTTCTGCCCCTGTTGACTCACTGATCTCAGTAAAGTGCAGGTTTCCTCTGTGCGACCTATTTTCTAGGTCCTCACATTTTTCTTTCAATAATTCTGCTGTTTTTTTGAGATCAGCCAGCTGTTGGTTTGAGACAAGGTCCTGGCCTTCTACCGTGTAGATCCTGCCCTCCTTCACCTCAATCCTCCTTGCTAGCCCCTCTAGCTTCCTATTACCCTTGGCTAGCGAGGACTTTATCTTTTTCATGTCCACTTCGATCTCCTTTCTCATTTGCATTATTAACTTGTACAGGGACTTGCCTGTCTCACTGTCCTCTCCTGAATCCAATGAAATTGACCCCATGTCAGTTTTGCGTGCTTCCCCGGCCATGCTTGTCTCGCTAGGCTGCCTCTCTGCTTCTCTGGGCTGTGCCGTGGAACTTCTCCAACAGATTCTCTCCAACGTGTTTTCTTGCGAGATTTTCTGGCAATTCCTGTTCTTCCCAGTCATCTCTGATCAGTTCTTTTGTTTGGGTTCTTTTTTTCCACAACAGTTTTATCAGGGAGCACAAATTAGGAATTGGGGAGCGGAACGTTGGCAAACCCCAGCTACCCGCTGCCGCGCATGTACAGATCTGAATCTCCATTTTTAAACATCTCTTTCTCTTGGGGTAGTTCAGTCTAAGGGTGTGTAAAGTTTATACCCAAAGGGCTACTCTAGTGGCCTGGAGATGGTGTAAGAGAGATCCATGATGATTACTCTTTGTTTCCATCAGGAACTTCTTCTACTTTAATGGCTGGAAGTGGGGTGAATTACAGGTGCTATGCACTTAGACCCCACATATCTGAAAGACCATTTGCTACCCTATGATCCATCACAGTCCTTGAGCCCTGTCAGTTTTGCCTTCTTACAAGTACCACCAGCATGTCAAGTTTGCACAATAAGGACTCATTGACTGCACGATTATGGAATTCCCTCCCCTGGAGGTTTGCCAAAGTCTGAGCCTGATCATCTTCCAGGAGACATTATAAGACCTTTCTATTTGGCCAAGCTTTAGACAGATAAGGATATGTGGTGTGGGGGAGGGAGTGATTGTATATGGTTTTATGTGTTTATTTATAATTCGGGGTGGAACAGAGCTGGGCAGAGTCAGAACCAGGCACAGGATCCAGGGCAGTCTAAATTCAAGACAGAGCAGTGTATGGGCAGAGTTAGGACAGAGTAGGTACAAAAGCCAGGATCAAGGTTTCAGGACACTTGCAGAGCAGGGCTTCAGGGCAGTAATACGAAGTAGCAGGTCTGGTCAAATGATCCATCCAGCTTCCTTTTGCTACTAGTAAGCACTATGTACCAGCTGGCTGCCAACTAAGAAGCTGAGAGGTGTGAAAGAGGCTGTTGGGTGTATGACCTGGCTAGTGCAGAGCAGCCCCTTGTGGGAGCAGCCAGGCCCAGGCAACGTAAGGCAGTGGTGCAGGTGATCTCATGGCATGCAGGCTCAAGACCCAGGATATGATAAACACCCCTCTGATGCCAGTGGGGTGGCAAAGGGGCTTAGTGGTATAAAAAACTGGGAACTGTGATTTAAAAACAACAAACATAACAAAAAACCTAACCAAAAACATCCTGCAGTTGTTCAGTTGTTCAGTTCACTGGTGTAATATGGCTTTCAAATATATCATTTCAGCTGACATTTAAATCCTTTCTCCTATATTGTTACCATTCAATGCTTGTACAATAGCTCACGGTCATCTCTGAAGTTTGCAATCATCAATGGGTTTGCAATCATCAATACCACAAGGACTCTTCTGCGGGGTCTGAGAGATCTCGTCTGTCCCTCCATCCTTTTTAATGCTCAAACCAATGGATTAGAGTCATGGTTTTATTGTTGATTCAGAAAGCCATACATCACTTGGGTTCCTGAGCATGCAAGAGTTGAGATCATGATATGCTCTGTGTCCATTTGTGATGGATTCCCTCTCAGCTCTTAGATATCCTCTTGTGATGGCTGGAGATGTATGAATTCTCTATAGTGGAACTTCATCTGCAGACTGTCCTCGCACATGAGGTAAGACAAATGTGGAAAATAGACCTTTTCTGAGGGGCATTTGATGTCTAAGAATTGATGGTTATGGTTATACATTGTGTGTTTTACACACACATTTCTCCTGGATGTTTACTGTTACATCCTGAACTTTCTGTGTGTCTAAATTTATGGTTTTATGTTGAGGAGGGTTGTATTTTTAAAACATTGTTTTAATGAATTTTATTGTGTGTTTTTATGCTGTAAGCCACCCTGAGATGCCGTAGGCATGAGGGGGCGGCTAGCAAATATTTATAAATAAATAAATAAATAAATAAATCACTCACCCAGATCTTAAACATCTGCATTGAACTGCTCCCAGAACTTTTGTGTGTAAAGAGTTCTCCTTGTAAACTGCTTTGTTCCAGGTAGCTGTGGTTTCTTGGTTTCCATGGCAGCCTATTACATCTACTGCTGTGGCTACTTTAGGCTGCCTCTGGGCAGTGTTTGTGTGAAGAATGCATTCATGAACTGCCTCAGAGCAGTGTGTGTGTGTGAAAAACACATACGGAACTTACTTGTGGACTTGTAAACCCAGAAGATTGAAAAATCCGGAACTTTAATGTGTGTGGTAAAATGTTCATTGTTGCATGAACTACTGGGTGTTCTGTCCATTTTTGTCCATTGCTTTATTATGTAAATTTGTAGATTAATGATGATGTATAGTGCTTAGTATTTTATAAGTACTATGTAAATACTTAACAACTTTGTCACTATGCTATTTTGAAAAAGGATTCTCTTCCCTTAACCAGTTAAACCTGCTAGATGCTTTTCATGATATGCTCTACCTGGTAGGGGTGGGAAAACGGTAGAATCCGGTATCCGATAATGCTGGTACCTGGCGTACCGGCATTATCGGATTCGACCCGGTAATCCGGACCGGGTACCGGATTTCGGGGTACCGGATTTTTTTTACATTGCAGCCATTTAAAAATGGCTGCAATGTAAAAAAACTTAAAGTCCCCGCATAAAAGTTTTTTAAAAAAAAACCCTCCCCGAGTCCAGGCTGCACGGGTGGAAGGGGGGACACCCCCCACCCACCCTGCCCATCCTGGCTTTTTGTTTTAAAAAAGACCCAGAGGTGAGCCCACCCCCCAGCACCAGCGGCCGCGGCATCCCCGCAGCCGCTGGTAAGTATGACCCGATCCCTGGGGGGGGTGTTTAACTCCCCCCAGGGATCACCCCTACTAACGTTCAGTGCGCTTACCTTTGGGAGCTCCGGCGGCGGCGGGCGGTCCGGGGGCCTCAGCAACGGCTGTGGCTGCCGGCGTCAGGACGCTCTAGGCCTTCCGGGGAA
>QEPC01001311.1:815611-827765 GCA_003113815.1 Sphenodon punctatus
GCCCCATTGAAACCAATGAAATAAATCCGGTACCGGCATACCGGATTTAATCCGGGAATCCGGTTTTCGCAGAACCGGTAACCGGTAAATCTGGTAGCCGGTAATGGGCCCGGGGTCCCACCACTACTACCTGGTTCTTTCCCCTACCATTCAAATTTTGATCACTCTCAAACACTCTCACTCTCAGTTACCACAATGAGGCAAATTGCACTGCTTTACAAGCTATGCTTATTATGCTTATTATATGACCTACTTACAGTGCAGATGATTTTAGCTGGTTTGACATAATAAAGTTGGAAATTATCACCACAAAATGGATGATGCAATGCCACAGCATTTGAAATTAATAAAATATTAATAATAAACAATTTTTTGAGGATTGTGTGGCTGATCCCAAACCCATGCACAGCACACACTACACATACACACACACACACACACACACACACACACACACACATATGCAAACCGCACACACACACACCTGTTATGGGAACATTGGGTATTTTCAGACATGACAGGGCCGATTGGCCCCGGCACGGAATCACCCCATTGATTCCCCACTGTGGCCACCGCATAACGGACGAACAGACGCGGTAGCCAATTCCAGTGAGGAATCCAGGGGGGCAGGGCTGCATGGCACAACATGTGGCCACACAGCCCCACCCCCCCACGCTGCCCCGGCCACCCGCCCTCCAGGAGATGGGTGGGTGCTGTGGCCAATGCGACTGGAGCACCCTCCCGCATTGACCATGGCCCAAAATCCCGCCGTGGATTCCGGGCCGTGGTCTGGGGACAGACATTACGGTGCCCTTCATCATGGGGGGAATCTCATTCACCACGCAAACGGGGCCGGTCCCGCTGGGACTGCCATTTGCGTGGTGAATGTGATTCCCCTCCATTATTCACGTGGGTGAACATCTGGGGGGGAACTTCCGTTCCCCCAACAGGCATTCCGTGATCACGATCACCATGTGGGGATTCACTGTGGTTGACCGTGGTCTGAAAATACCCAGTGTGGTCCATGTAAGTGTTAGAACCCAGAGGGTTTGGGGGCAAAGAAGGCAAGGGAGGTGGAGGCAGGGACGCTCCAGGAGGAAGCTGGTAGGGCCGCGGCATTCCCCACTGGCCCAGGAGGCGGCGGCGGAAGCACGTAGACAGGGGGCGGAGCTACCTGCAACGCTGCGACGCTCGGAACACCTCCAGTCAGGGGCAACAGACGGACGCAGCAGGGACGGGGGAGGCACCACAGGCTCAGGAATCCCCGCAGCTGGAGAGGGTACTGGTGAAACAGGGGGCGGGGTTAGGAGCGGCACCACGGCGGTCAGAAAGTCTGCGTCATAGGGCGGGGCCAACAGCATTACTATTTAAGGAGGAACAGGCTCCTCTGGGCGGTGCCGGTGAACAGCATAGCTGCGAGACTGGCCCCCAGCTTTGGAGCAGTTCGGAAGTTGATACTGAGCTAGAGAGCGAGAGTGACTGGTGGAGTGTGCGTGGAGTGGCATGAGTGGTGGTGCGTGAGTGCGGGTGTGGGTGGTGAGTAGGAGAAAGTAGCCGGGTGGGTGGTGTGTGGAGACAGTGTGTGGAGCACGATTCCTCCCCCCGTGTCGTTCGTGTGTGGTCGTGTCCCCCTTCCCCGCATCCCCTGGAACCCTTCCCGCAACCCCCACTTCTTCCCCCACATCGTGCCTAGAGTATCCCTTCCTCACTGTGTGCAGGGTGAAAGTGTATTGGGGATAGGCGCTGTGATTAAAGCCACGCTCCAGCGGGGGCGATCCTCAGGGCCTTGCTGGTTTCCCCCCAATGATGATATAGGCCACGTCTCTCCTGGAGAGGTTTGGGCCCTATGTGAACCTGAGGGGTGTCTTTCTCAAACAAAGGATCGTGTCCGCTGGAGCCGGGAGTTGAGAGTGGGAATTGCCGGGGTAGGCCTGCCGGGTATCATCTCCCCCTTCCTGTCCCCCCCTACCCTAACAGTAAGCTGCACAGATTCCTGCATGGAATCCATGTGTACAGCGTGCATGGGGGGAGGAGGGGAGGGTTCGTGGCCACTGTTTATGGAAACAAAAAGGCACACCTCTGTTGCCCCTGCTGCATCCCAAGAATTCACTTGCCTGCTTAGCCACTAGGGGTGGGACTCTGGGCAAAATTTTGGTTTGGGTTTTACTTAGGTTTCAGTTCTTATTATATTGGTTCTTCTTTTGGTTCTTGATTCTCTCCGTATTGAATTTTTAACATGTGATTTTCCACACTGACTTCATTTTAACAATGGGTATTTTCAGACGTTACGAGATCACAGTGAACCACGGTGAATACCCACCTGTGGTCACTGTGCCTCGAATGTCTGTTTGGCAACCGCCAGATGTTCACTATGGTCAATACCCACACGGGGTCATTTTCAACCATGCTTCCCGGGCTAGCCATCGGAATGTCCCGGGAAGCGTGGTGAAAGTGATCCCCGGCGGGGACAAAAAAAAAATCACGTCTGGTTGGGTGCCAAGGCCCGGGATCACCGGTGGGATCCCGGGCTGTGGCGAATTCAGAAATACGCTGCGGCCTCATTGGCCCCGCCGCCCGCCCGTCTCCTCAGAGGGCGGGCGGTGGGGAGCGTGGAGGGGGCGAGGCCATGCGGCCACATGTTGTGCTGCGTGGCCCCGCCCCCTCCCAGATTCCCTGCTGGGATCCCCCAGCACATCTGATACGGCGTGACGGGGTCATCCCGGTGGCGGATGATTTGGTTGTTTTCGGTACGGGGCCAAGTCGCCCTGTAATGTCTGAAAACACCCAACGTTAAAAATCTGATTAAAAAAACAGCAATACAAAAGATCCGATACTGCTGATACGGAGAAAGAACTGGAATATCAGAGTAATGTGATATAGCTATTATCAGCTACTTTCAGTTCTTTCCAAAACTGAAAGTCCCATCTCTGTTAGCCACAAATGTCTACCCAATTCAGATGAAGTTTTGAGAACTTAAGTGTAGAATATACATTTTTAAACTGAATGATTCCAGTTAACAAACACATGCCCCTTTAGGTTGAAAATATAAATAAACTGCCACAGCAAAAAGAAATCATGTGAATTCACATTGACAAATTGAATAACTTTTAAGATATCCAAAGACTGCAGAATCAATCAAATATCTTACATGAAAGAACGTGAGCTACAGACTGAACAATTTTTTGTAATTAAACTAGGGCTACAACCTTTAATTGATTCATCAATACAATGAATTGATTACTAGGTCCGCTCCTAATTAAAATCGCCCCCGATTAACCAGGGACTTTTTGGTATGTGTGCAGCTTCCCCCGCTCCCAGAAATCTCCTCACCCCCCCCATGCTCATCTGGATGTTCTCTCTCATGCCAGCTGATCGCTCAGCGCCCACCACACTCTTGAATTCTATGCAGAACGGGTCCTGTTTGTCCGGGCAGAGAGGTGGCTGGAGTTCTTTCCAGCGAGGAGGTGGCTAGAATGCTAGGTTCTCCCCTAGTGCAGAAGTAAGACCGGGGTTTTACTGGCCCCGGGTCCGGCAGCAATGGGTCCGGCGACGGTGGCGCTCCAGAGCACTTCAGGCTGCTACTAGGCTTTGTGGGTCAAACCGGAAGGCCTAGTAGTGGCCTGAAGCCCTCCGGAGTGGTCTCAGGGGGTGGGGGGAGGGAGGCACCATACCTGCTATGCACTGACCCCCCTCCACACTCTCAGCTACCACCACAGGGGAAAGTGGCCAGCGTTTGTATGGAGGCTCCTGGCAATGGAAACGGGATGAGTTCCTAGGAGCCTGCTATGGGAGGGGAGGGTGTGGGAGTGCTGCTGGAGTCAGATGGGACAGGCAGCCCCACTAGGGTCCTGGGGATCCCAAGGCCAGAAGCTGTTTGTGTGCCCAGGTTACCCCCTCCCTTTGCTGCAGCAGGAACAGCACTGCTGCCACCTCACCCAGCCTCTTCTAGGGAAGCTGGTCCTTATGTTCCTCTGCCAAATACAGCAGAAGGACAGAGACAAAGATGGATCCGCAGCTGCCACTGCTGATTGGGTTGCCCTGGGAGCTGCCTCCATGCTGTTTTTTATTTTTGGTTTTCATTTTCGTTATTAAAAAATGTTGTTTTTGTTATCGTTATTAATGGCAATGTCATTTTCATTTTCATTGTCGTTATCATTGTCATTATCATTTTTGGTATCGTTTTTTGTATCGGTATTGATATTAGTATAGTTTTTATCTATATCGATATTCATTATCGTTATTGATATCATTATTGATATCGGTACCATTTCAAACAAAGATTTTATTTTTGGTATCAATATCATTTATCTAAATCTAAGGGAGACAGGGGAAGGGGAAAGGAAAACTATTTATCTAATAAGTTATCTATATTAAAATAGTTATATTAGATTAGATAATAGTTTTCTATTGACAATAGATAGTTGTCTAATCTATATGTCTATAATATATATCTATATCTAATCTATACTACCTATCTGTATATAATATACAGGGGGGAGAAGGGCAGGGAAATGAAGAAGGTAAAAGTAGGGTATGAGCAGGGCCCCAATTTTTCCGCGGAATTTTTTTTTAAATTCCGCGGGAGTCAGGGCCCAATTCTGCACCTCGGCGCGATTTACCATGTGGGGGGGGGGCTTGGCTTGCCTCCTCCTCCCCCCGCACTGGTAAAATCCTCAGGGCTTCCCCTCCCCAGCTGCCGGGGCTTGCCCTCCCCAGCTGCTGGGGCTTGCTTGACTCCCCCCCCCGAAAAACAAAAGGAATTGCCTTACCAGTGATGGCAGCAGCAGCTGCTCCGTCCAGCGCGCTCGTACTTCCTGCTCGTACTTCCTGGCCCCTCCCGATGGGGCCTCTCAGGGCGACGCAGCCGGATGACATCATCTGGCTGCGTCATCCTGAGAGGCCCCNCTGGACGGAGCAGCTGCTGCTGCCATCACTGGTAAGTTAATTAATTATCTAAAGGGGGTGCCTCCCCCCCTGGCAACTGGGGAGGCTGGGGAGGGGAAGCCCCGAGGGTTTTTTCATTCCCCTCCCCTCATGGAATCTCCTGCCCCGCGTCCCCCCAGCGCAGGCTGGAAATTCTGCGCTGGGGTAAGCGGGGCAGGAGATTCCGCGGGGGGAGGGGAATTCCGCGGGAAATCTGCGAATCGCAGACCCGCGTTTCCCTCGGGGCCCTGGGTATGAGGAAGGAAAGGTATTGGTGGGAATACCTAATAAATAAATAAATAAATAAATAATTAAATAAATAAATAATACAATGAGGGCTAAGGAGGATTTTTTTTATGTGCAAGCACCAAAGTTCTGTAAATGCAACCTGACATACAGAGCTCTCACACAACACAGAGAAAAAAAACCCCGGCCCTCCCATTATAAAGGGTTGCAGTGCCCTCCTCCAGAAACCCCATGATTGGTTGTGGGAGGCAGCAGGCATTGAGCAATCACAGAGTCACATGAGACTTCTGGGGTCTGCTTGTACTGCTCATATGCCAGAGATACATCCATCAAATACTGATGAGCTGCTCTCCCCTCCCAACACAGGCACCGTTCAAGAGTTCAACAATGTTAAGACTCCGAGATGTCTTCTATCTCCTCCCATCTCTACATTTTCCCTTCAAAACCCAACTGCCACAGCACTAATAATAACAACAATGATAACGACACTGGATGTTTTTAAACACACATTTCTCCTGGATGTTTGCTGTTACATCTTGAACTTTCTGTTCATCTAAATCACTCACCCAGATCTTAAACATCCAAATATTTGAACTTCTGCATAGAACTTCTCCCAGAACTATTGTGTGTAAAAAGTTCTCTTGGTAAACTGCTTTACTCCAGGCAGCTGTGGTCACTTGGTTTCCATGGCAGCCTGTCACGAGGCAGATTCAGAGGTTCAGGAGGTTCAGCCTGAACTTGGGGTGTTCGGTCCGTTTGTGAACACCCAGAATCTGAACCACCACCCACCCAAACAGGCTGAACAAAGTTCAGGTTCCGAACCCATTCGGGTGGGGGCAGGGAGGAACCCGGTTTTCCCTCCCCCCTCCAGGCTATGCGGGTGGAATGGGAACCGGGGAACACCTCACCCCCTGCCCACCTTGTACATTTTTTAACACCCCCACCCCAGGGATTTCCCTACCTGGTGGTGCCAGGGCTCTGGCCCCTGGTCTGGCGGTGGTGGGTCCTGTGGCGGTGGCACTTTGGAGCACTTCAGGCTGCTACTAGGCCTTCTGGGTCAAACTGGAAGGCCTAGTCATGGCCTGAAGCACTCCGGAGCACTGACGGCGGCGGCCCCACCACCACTGCCACTGCTGCCACAGCTCCCACTGCCAGACCTGGGGCCAGAGCCCCAGAATCACCAGGTAAGTCAGGCTCCGGGTCTGACATCAGCAACGGTGGCAGGTCCGGCAGGTCCAGCAGCAGCAGTGCTCCGGAGTGCTTCTGACCACTACTAGGCCTTCCAGTTTGACCCAGAAGGGCTAGTAGCAGCCTGAACTGCTCCAGAGTGCCACCGCCGCTGGACCCACTGCTGCCAGACCCAGGGCTGGAACACCGGCACCACCAGGTAGGGCGATCCCTGGGGTGGGGTGGGGTTAAAAAATATTAACAAAATTACGAGGCTTGGCAGGGTGGGGGGGAGGTGCTCCCCAGTGTTTCTTCCACCCATACAGCCTGGAGGGTGGAGGGGAGGGGAAACATCCCCCCACCTGAACAGGTTTGGCCCCCCCAAACCCATTCTGGCCGAACCCCGAATGGGTCAAACACCAACCCCCCCCGGTGTTCGTACATCCCTACCTGTCACGTCTACAGCTGTGACTAATTTAGGCTGCCTCAGGGCAGTGTTTGTGTGAAAAATGCATCCACCACTTACTTGTGGACTTATAAACCCAGAAGTTTGAAAAATCCGGAACTTTAATGTGTGTATAAAAATGCCCACTGTTGTTTTTGTTTCTTATAGCTTTTGTTATCATTTTTGTTATCATTTTTGGCATTGTTGTTGGTATTTTTTATATCGATATCGGTACCAGTATCGATATTGGTATCAATATCATTATCATTATTCTCTGTTGTCATTTTCATAATCGTTGTCGTTATTCTCGGTTGTCATTTTCATGATTGCAATAACAAAATTATTCCTGTTTCAGTCATAGTGTAGGTTCACCCAAATTTTGCTTCATTTATATCCATTTGGAAAATCTGGTAGACATTTTAGATCTCTACCTATATGAGGAATGGTTGGAGATCTGACTCACAAAGACTTCATGAACTACTTCTATTGGTCAGAACAACCACTGGCATAGTTTAAATGCTTTATGTCGCCGTTAGGTGTGTTAGAACATATGGTTTACCTAAGTTGACGTAATGCATGTGAGCATGTTTGTTATGTGTAATGATATGGTGATTTGCCAGAATTTCTGGAAGCATGTTTGTAATCCTTGCTCCAATAGTTAATGGGGCTGATCCCATGGCCTGAGGATTGTGCACATACGTGCATGCAAGCTGCATGCACCCCCAGCATGGGGTTCATACCATTTGTGCAAACCACATAGCTGTGTGAGTGAGGCATGGGATCAGTCCCAGTGACAAGAAGGGATGTTTTCACTGATATAGGGGTATTTTACTGACCCACATTGGCTTGGAATACTACTGGGTGCCCTTGGTAGACCAATATTTCCCCACGCACAAGCACACTTGTCAGAATTCTTGAACAAGAGATTTTTGCAGTCCCAAAACAGTGTTGCTCAGGCTAGGCAGGGGTTATTCCTATCAAGTATATAAGGCTATGGTCAGCACACCACCCTCCATGCAACAGTCTTGAGTCCTTCCTTAAGTCCTGTCACCCCACTTACTGTTTGTAGTCAATGAGTGTTCTTGGGGAGCAGGTTGGTCTGTAGTAGTCTTGTCTTGGGTCTGTAGGGATGTGCAAACAGAATGGGGTATGGATGTTCGACCGTTAGTCCTGAAAACTTAGTTCAGGTTCATGGGTTTGGTCCCATGGAGTTCAGACACCTCCCCGAACGTTCAGAAAATTCAGCTGCCTGGAGACTTAGAGAGCTCCAGGGGTACCCGTGGGGGCATGGCTGGCCATCAGAGACACAGCAGCAGCAGCAGCAGCAGAGACGGGGAAGGCTTGGTGCTTGACCCCTGGGGTTACTCGTGGGAGCATGGCTGTCTGTCTGAGATTCAACAGCAGCAGCAGCAGCAGCAGAAGCCGGGAAGGCTTGGGGCTTGGTGGCTGGCCGACAACCCTACTTGGCCAGGTATTTCAGGCTGCCAGGCATCGGCGGAGCAGCGGCAGAGGCCTGCCAAGGCCTATATATATATATATATATATAAATAAAAATTTATATCCCGCCCCTCCTGCCCACAGGCTTGGTGGCTGGCACCCCTACTTGGCCAGGCATTTCAGGTTTGCATCCTACTCACCGGATCTCAACAAGCTCTTCTGGCCCACACCAGCTGACGCACCACTGACAGCGCTGATGAGAGAGGCAGAACATGGTGGCAACACAGCTCTTGGAGGGACAACCTTCGCCTCAGCACCAGACATCGCCACAGGACTAGTATCTGCCTCGCTGTCTCCAATCTGAGATATGTGCTGCAAAGAGGAGTACTGGGACCCTGAGGCTGATCAGCTGCCCATGCTGCTGCCACTCTCCCCGTGTGCCCTATAGATCCTGCTGCCGCTGCTCCTGCTGCTTCTCTCCCTGGTTCCATTGCCTGGGGATCATCCCCTGCCTCTAGCAGCTGGGGTGGGATCCACCATCCCTGGACTGCTGGGGATCACATGAATAATGGGGGCTATTGATGGCCCATGATGAACATCCAGTCCTGAAGCACCTCCACCTCCACCTGCTCCTGCAGTCGCAGCAGAAACAGCCACAGCCTCCTGGACTACCAGCCTTCCAGTACCCTGTATGGCAGTGGAGGATGCTGGCAGGAGGCACCGCTGAACCATACCCCTAGTGCCACTTCTGGGAGCCTCTGAAGCCTGTCTCCCAAAATCAGGCCTGCGCCATTTGGGATGTGGTGATGGGCTCGGGCTGCTGCTGATGCCTGCTGCCACTCCACTGGCCTGGCCCCTGCCACATGCCCCATTGCCCAACTTATGGGAAGCAGACCGGTCTCTCCTTCTTTACTTCTCAATTTCTCCCAACCAAATAATGCAGAGGAAGATTTTATATTTTTAAAATGTATTTATTTATTTATTCAAATTTGGAATATAATATACATCTACACTAAATCTAATTGCTATTATATATTCTAAAACCTATGGAACTGAATGGAATATTATCTAATATCTACAAAGGCCTAGTCCTATAAACACACTATAAAATATTAAAACTGATTCACTACACACTATCGCTATCTTTGTCTATAACTAAGCTAACTCCTACATCTATCTATCTATCTATCTATCTATCTATCTATCTATCTATCTATTTACACACAGGGATGGGGGGAACACAGACAGCTCACAACAAACAATGCAGGGAGGGTAGTGGGGCGGCATAGCAAACCTATTGTGCACTTTGTGATAAAAGCATGATATTTGCTATTTACGAACAAATCTGGATATTGAGCCATCATAGATTTTCCCCCTGACAGCCATGGCAGCCATCTTTCAAAATGGCCATCAGCAGTAAATATGTATTTGACTAAATATTGATTATTTTAGAAAACCCTATATAATTATAGCCAAATAAAGTGTGTGTATGTGTGTGTGTGTTTATACACACACACACACACACATTTTTGTAGATGTAGATTGATAAACAGAGGTAGATGGAAAGATTAAAAGTTGAAGCTGGAGCTAAATGTTTCGGCTTCCGCCTTCAGCAGTAGCACACTGGGTTTCAAATGGTGCCCAGAGATAGGTGACATTTAGAGGAACGCTGTGGTCTGAAAATTCCTAGGCTAGCTAGGTAACTCCTGCAGAAGTGGCAAAAAGAAGGCAAACTCTTCTTAACTATTATCTTCCAAATTGAGGCCATGAGATGTTAAGGTGTTAGGTCTATAGATCCGGAAGTTCTCCCTTTTATCCAGCATCACAGGGTTTGGTAGGTGTTCAATGGGGAATATTTTTAAATCTGATAGCTCATGATTTTCTAAATTAAAGTGTTTAGCAACAGGCTGTTGTATTTCTTTGATCAGGATAGCAGATTTTTGATTCCTAAAAGGGATACACAGATTTGTGGTGGTTTTACCAACATATTTTATGTGGCAACCTGAGTGTCTGCATTGAATGATGTAAATAACATTGCTGGTTTTACAGGTTAGATTCTGCCTGATGAGGTCGGTCTTGATGGTAATTGTGCTCTTGAAGGTGGTTGTTTTTTTAAGATAAGAGCAGGTGATGCATCGGTTATATGAGCAGGGATGTGAGTCAGGACTGTCAACAGTTGGTGTGAGTTTGGCTCTGACTAGTAGCTTGTGTAGATTGGGTGATTGTCAAAAAGCAATGATCGGGGATTTGCTGATTACTTTTTTGAGATGTTCTGAATTGTCAATCCAGGTGTAGCTTTCTTTGATGGCCAGCTTGTAATTAGACGATGCAGGATGATAGTCTACAACAAAAGGAATGCATTGTAGGTGATGTTTGTTCTCTTTGCTGTTAAGAAGGAGGGGTAACCTGGGCAAAACAGATGCTCGTTGTATGTTGTAATCAATTATGTGGGAAGGGTATCCACCTTTTAGAATGTGTTCTTTTAATTCTTTGCTTTTTTTGAGATAATTAGTATTGTTGTTGCAAATGCGTTTGATCCTGAGTGCCAAACTGTAGATGATGTTGATTTTGGTGTGTTTAGGATGGCAGGCGTTCCAATTTAAATAGAGGTGTGCATCAGTGGGTTTGCTATGTAAGTCAGTGACTAACTTTTTTTGTTCTACAAATAGTAAAACATCAAGGTCTGGGATTTTATCCTTTTCTATGTTGTTGTTGCATGTAAATTTGATGAAAGGAGTTAATGTATTCTTTGAATTTTTCAAAACTTTCTACACCATTGGTCCAGATCACAAATATATCGTCAGTGTAATGCCACTATACTAGAGGTTTGTATGTGGAATCTTTAAGGATTTCTTGTTAGAGATTACCCATAAATAAGTTGGCATATGATGGAGTCATGCATGTCCCAATAGCCATGACCTGTATCTGGAGATAGTGCTTGTCACTGAAGGTGAAGTTGTTGCATGTCAGAACTAATTTTGTTCTGTTCACCCAGGCCTTTGGAGGGGAGGGTGGGGTAGTTGGGGGAATACATTTTTAATTATTGTTGGAGTTTTCTGCATGCCTTTTCTTGAATTTTAATGTTGTGTATTTTATTCCTTTTGTAAGCCGCCCCAAGATGCCGTAGGTGGCTAAAAAACATAAAGAAATAAATAAATTTTTTTTTTAAAATGTTGCCAGTGTGGTAATAACCCCTGTCATAGGTTAATTTGAATCCTTTAGAAATTTATCTAATGCTGAGATACCATCCTCATGTGGTATGTTAGTGTAGAGTGATGTGACATCAAAGATGGCAAGTATTGGGTTGTCATCAAACTGGAGCTGTCTGTTTAAGGATTCAATCTTGAGAAGGAAATTGTTTTTGTCCTTAATATATGATGGAAGGTTACGTACAAGATTTTGTAGCTTTAAGTCAATATAGAGAGAAAGCCTCTCAGTGACTGTATTATTGCCTGATACAATTGGGTGTCCTGGATTATAAGCTTTATTGATTTTTTAGTAAGACATAAAACCTCCCAGGAGTTGGATTAGGGATGATGAGAAGATCTGCAGTTTCCTTATCAAGTTGATTTTTCTCCATAAATGTTTTAATGTTTTTTGATATTAGGTCATTCAAATCTGCTGTGATGTCTTTATTAATAGGTTTGTATGTTTTGTCATCATTAAGCTGTCTGAGGCCTTCTGAGATGTAGTCCATTGTTTTTAACACCACAACGGTCCACCTTTGTCTGCTGGTTTAATGACACTGGGTGTGTTTAGACACACATTTCTCCTGGATGTTTGCTGTAACATCCAGAACTTTCTGTGTGTCTAAATCACTCATCCAGATCTTAAACATCCGGATCTTTGAACTCCTGCATGAAACTTCTCCCAGAACTTTTGTGTGTAAAAGGTTCTCCTGGTAAACTGCTTTGCTCCAGGCAGCTGTGGTCACTT
>QEPC01001311.1:842344-860371 GCA_003113815.1 Sphenodon punctatus
TAAGCCTAACGGATTCGTAGTGTTAAATTGAGGGTTTCCCTTTCTCTTTCTCTTCTCTTTTGAACTTTAATGTAAGGCTGTTCCATCCACTGGCCTGTCAACACTACCACGCGAGGAGAAACAAGACATACTGGGGAATCTCTATCCTGCCCCTGAATGTAATGTGAATGTAACTTTAATGTAATGAGATGTAATGTAAGAAAGTTAATATCCATGTACTGTTTTTATATAGACATCGGCTGAAATGTAATTATATAATCAATGCCGTAGTTGTACAACTGTTTTGAACTGCAAATAAAGATATGAAAGTGAAGAAAAAAAAAGAAAGAAAAAAAGAAGTGATCCACCTTGGGTCCTGATGAAGGGGGGCGGGGGAATTCCTTAGCTTTGGATTTATCCAAATTTTATGCCTTGCCCCTAAATGTAGTTTTCACCATTTTGTCAATGTCCTCTGGCCAGTTACCTTTTTAGAATACTCCACTCGATGTAGCAGAGCACCTTAGATTATTGCTAAAATGGCTAGTTACTTGCCATCATATTATCTCTATTGAGCACCTTTGCATAAAGAAAGAGTGATGGATCCTTAATATTCTGTTTAATAATCCAAATGTGATGTCCCCAATTTTCCAACAAGCTGATTGTTTGAAATCGATGAATGTTTTTGTGGCTAGAACGTTGCATCCTATTCCTAGAGATAAGGCGGGTGGGGGTAAGGTGCAGGCACAGTCAGGTATTACGTCTCTCCCAGTGGATAGTAAGTGTGGCCAGATCCCAATGGAGGGCTCTAAGTACTCGGTGGAGTTACTTGGACAAAATAAAGAGTGAGGGAATGCTTGTGACTCCATTGAAAGAGGGTTTTTTATTGATCTTTCTAGCGAAGGGGCAATGGAAGTCGAGTACTCCATAAAATCTAGGGCCCCCATTAAGTTCCCTTTGTTAAGGAATGAAGCTAGGAAGATTAATGCTAAGAGTGTGGCACAAATTCTAACTGTACATCATACTTCTGGGGTGCAGGTGCATGGGAGTCTGGGGCAGGGGTCCCAGGGCCTGTCTCTTATACACATCTAGATGTGTATAAGAGACAGGGATGGTGGGGACCTCTCCGTTTGTTTTTCGGGGATGGTCTGAGTGGGAGTTATTGTATGATGGAGTTTATTTATGCATATTTGTGTATTGTTATGGCTGGGTCCCCTGCGTGGGAAAGGATCCCCAGTATACGTAATTATGATTTGTTGTTAGCCGCCTCGAGTCATTTGAGAGAGGCAGGGTATAAATAAACTGTGACTTGACTTGACTTGACTTTATTCTAGCTGGGAGGTGAGCGTAATTGATTAATTTTTGACCCAAGGTTGTTTTTTGGATACTTTGGAGTTGAGAATTTTGGCCACCATTGAGACAGAGCATGTGCCCCTGGTCTTATGGACTGAAGGTTTTTTCCCTGAGGCTGGGGGATTTTTGCCCCCCCAGACCTTTGCCTTGTGGGACAGAGGCCCAGGGCAGGAGGTGTAGAAAGTGGTCCTTCCAGTTACAAGAGACTTGCTTGGAGGTGATGTCCTCAGAGGCCATTGTGGTCTTAAGCACCCTAATTACTACTGCCCCTGCGAGTGCAGTTGCAGCTTTTGAGGCCCTAGTCGATCAACTTATGCAGGTGCTGACCTTTAATGGTTCAACGAGGGTGCCTCCTAGGTTTTCGGGAGGTTGGTTTGATGCATGTTGTCATCAAGCTAGGAAAATCCTCTCGTGCGCCACTAGGGTGATGAAAAGGGCCCCTTGTAAGGCTAATAGGACCCAAGTAAGCTCTCTTAGGAAGGCCTACCGGAGCCTGTTGAGATCAAAAAAGTTAGCCTCTTATAACTCTAAATAGAGGTTACTACAGCAAGCAGTTTTGGCCAGGGATACGAGGCAGTTTTGGGCTCTGATAGTTGGAGCTATGTGTTGCAGGAATTCCAGTAGGGAACTGGGGCTGTCACTGAGCCAATGGCAGGACCGCTTCACTAGGTTAGTCGCCTGCCCGCAGCCTCTAGGTAGGGCAATTGAATTTTCTCCTATGGATAGGTTTCAAGAGTGGCCTCTGGTCACAGAACCAGAGATATTAGAACTAATTATATCATTGAAGAATGGTAAGGCCCCGGGGTGCAACTTTATCTCTCCAGAACTTCTAAGGCTTAGACTGGAGTGGTGGGCCCCGGTACTGGCCCCATTATTTTCTGCCATCACTGCTTCGGTCCAGATTCCCAAACACTGGGCCAAAAGCTTGGTGGTTCCCATATTTAAGAAGGGGAAGTCTACGGATCTGGCCAACTATAGGCCCATTAGCCTTCTGTCTGTTGTGGGTAAATTATATTCTAAGTTTTTATTGAATCAACTTCTGGTTTGGATGGAGACATGTAATGTCATCGCTCCTTAGCAGGCGGGATTCAGAGCTGGTCAGTCTACTATTGACCATGCACTGGTCTTAAAGTTGCTGGTCTCAAAATATACTGTGGGTCAGCCTAAATCTTCCCTGTATGTTGTTTCATGGATTTGCGTGCCGCCTTTGACACCATCGACAGGGACCGTCTCTGGGGTAAACTCAGGGGCTCATCTGTCGATGGTCGTCTGCTTTTCTTGATAATTAACCTCCATGCTAACAACTCCCTGCAGGTACGCTCGATGGTTGGCCGTCCAATGTCAAAGCCAATACCGGTGGAAAGAGGAGTGCGTCAGGGCTGCTTGCTAGCCCCATCCATCTTCAATATCTACATTAATGATTTAGTTTCTTACATGGCGTTGGATGATTTGCACCCTTCTAAGCTAGATGAAAGAAGGCTGTTTTTGCTACTCTACACCAATGATACGGTGCTTGTTTCCGTATCTCAGGTAGGCCTACGGCAGAGTATGTCAAGATTTGCCCAGTATTGCCGCCAACAGAACTTGAGTATAAATTACATGAAGACAAAGGTCCTGGTAGCAGGCAGATCAAAGGTTCGACATCGGTGGTTTATTGGAGAGGAAAGAATTGAATAGGTTTCCTGCTTCAAATATTTAGGAATTGTTTTTGCAGCTTCAGGTAACTGGCATGATCATTACAAGGCAGCGTTGCTCCAGGCCCGGAAGGCCTCAAATGCCATAATAAGCTTCTATTTTTCTCAGTGGGGTAAACTGGAAGAGCCGGCGCTACACCTATTTAAGGCGAAGGTGTTAGCGCACCTTCTGTATACCGTAGCCATTTGGGCCGGGCAGTGACTTCTAAACTTGAAATGCCTCAGAATAATTTTTTGCGTATCATCCTTGGCCTCCCAAAAGGAGCGCCCCAGGTAATTTTGCGAGTCGAAGTGGCAATGCGCTCGATCCAGGTACAAGGCAGGTTGGCCTTACTTAAGCTATGACTAAGGGTTTTCCCCCCTGAAGCTCAATCCTTGTTGTCTCTCATTGTGGGCGACAAGGCTATTGATCTTTAGGCAAGGCCAATTGAGAAAAACTATAATGAGTTGGGACTTGCAAGGGACTCCTTGAGATGCTGGAACCCTAAGCAGGCCTTTAGGGCTATAAAACAAAGACTCCTGGATCAAGAGCTACAAGTAGATCAGGCAGCCATGTCTCTCCATAGCGTAGCCCTGGAGTATTGTCTTTACCCTCATAATGTGACTCCACCGGGATATATAAACTGGGTGAATGACCAGCAGAGGAGGGTTCTGACTTGTTTCGTTGTAATATGTTCCCCTCTGCTGTTGTTGAGGGACGTTATGTAAGGATCCCTAAAGAGTTGAGGCTCTGTCAGAGATGTGATTTGTCCTGGATTCTGTTGCCCATATATTGTTATACTGTCCTGGTCTTACTGTCCTGAGGGATAAATATCTGAGCCACTTTATTAATGAAATCCCAGGCCATCTTCCGGAGGCCTTAAGGGTATGTTGCCTTTTGAGGGGTGATAATTCCAGCCGTTATAGACCTGTAGCTGCGTTGGGGGGGGTGTACTTGTGTTAAAAGTTTTGATGGCTGTTGAGGCAATCTCCCCCCCCCCTTGCTTAAAGAAGAATCTTTAAGATTTGCTTGAGAGTTTGGGTAATTGTGATCTAGCTAAGTAGCTTTGTTTGTGTGTAGACTATTGTTGGGCTGCCTGTCCCAGCCTTTGATTGTTGATGAACCTTCCCCAATTTAAGCGATTGTCCAAGCAGGGGACAAATGTTGGCCGCATAACCCCCGAGAAGGGTAAGCCAAATGTTGATGGCATGATTGTATTATGCATGTATTTATTGTGATTTGATGTCTTTTGAGTTGTGTAATTTATGCATTGTTTGGTTTGGTTTTAAAGAATTTTGTTACGGCCTTTGGGCCTATATATATATATATATATATATTACGGTAATCAAATCAACAGGGGTGATCCCAAAACAATGGTTAAAAAGTCTGGTAGTCCCAATATTTAAAAAAGGCAATTCTAATGAACCTTCCAATTACAGACCAATCAGTCTTTTGTCTGTAGTGGGAAAACTTTATACAAAATGTCTCCATGCTAAACTTCAGAACTGGCTAGATGAAAACAACATCTATCCTGAACAAGCCGGCTTTATATCCAGCCAGTCTACTTTGTATCATGCATATGTGCTTAGGCACTTAATTACCAAGTATGCTTTAAACCAAGTGAAAATCTCTTTGTTCTGCTGTTTTGTCGATCTGAGGGCAACATTCAGCACAATTGATAGGGAGCGCTTGTGGCTAAAGCTTAACAGATCCACTATTGACGGCCGCTTGCTTTACCTGTTAATTAAATTACATTACAATAACACTTTACAGATTCGGCCTACTATGAATCAGCTACTTACTAGAGACATTCCTATCAATAGAAGTGTTCAACAGGGTTGCATTCTAGCCCCAGAGCTATTTAATTTTTATGTTAATGATTTCATTCCTTTTATGGCGCAGAGTAATACCCATGCACCAAAGCTGGGTGACCTGAGATTATCTAACTTACTATATGTGGATAATATGGCCGTCTTGTCTTTAACTCAAGTGGGCCTTTGACGGAGCATGCAAAGAATTGGTTTCTATTGCAAGCAGGAAAATGTAGTTATAAACTATGCTAAGACCAAGGTTCTGGTAGCTGGTCACACCCACCGGCAATATAGATGGCTCTTAGATGAGGTTACCATAGAACAATTTCAATTATTTAAATATTTGGTGATAGTTTTTTCTGCATCTTGCAGTTGGACCTCTCATTTTGAAGCTGCCACACTACAAGCTTGGAAATCCACAAGAACGATTGTAAGTTTTTTTTCATTCTCATGGTGGTAAACTTGTAGGAGCAGCATTACGACTCTTCAGTGCAAAAGTGGTTTCCCAACTGCTCTATGCAGTGGCTATCTGGGGTCCCTTTGGTCTGAACAAGCTCAAAGGAACACAGAAAATCTTTTTACATTCAATTCTGGGCGTTTCAATGTGTGTCCCCCAGGTAGTATTGAGAGTTGAAATGGTGATGAAATCTATTAGGTCCCAGGCCCTAACAGCCATCCTCAATTTTGGTTGAAGATGACAGTCTTCCCTCCACTTTCAATTCTTTACTATCATTTGTTTTTAAAGCAACTGCAAGTGATCGCTGGTGTGGTTTGGTTGAGTTGGAGTTATCCAAAATAGGCCTTTCAAAGGAGATTTTTTCTCCATTAGGTCATAAAGGGGCCATTATGCTTATAAAGAGGAGAGTCACTGACCAAAATCAACAGAAGGAAAATAGTGCCTTGTCTATACAAAGGATTGCACCAGGTTATATACTTACCTGTCCAAATGCTCCCCCACCACAGTATTTGATTAATTGGACTTCCTGGCTGCATAGGAGAGCATTTACTTTGATGTGTTTTAATGTATTCCCATCAGCAATTTTGGATGGGAGATAACAGGAAGAATGGCTATGATTACATTGAAATGGCAGTGTCTAAGACGGATAAACATATAATCTTATATTGTCCAGCTTTTAGTTATCTGAGAGATAAATATATTGGCGCCTTTCTTAAAAGTCTACCTACTGGGTTACGTGATGTTCTTCTAGTGCAGTTATTATTGGATGGCCTTGACTCGCCCCGTTCTAGAGCAGAATCAACTTTTTGGGCATGGGTAGCTCTCTACAAACAGAGGTGTGAAATGATCCTCAAATTCTAGTTTGTAATTGAGCTATGTTCTGTTTGGGATGTTAGAGGTTATGCCTAAGATTTTTTGATATTTTTGATGTTTATGGATTGCTGTATACCTTTGATGAGTCATTTATAGAAATTTATTTTTTGGACCTTTTCAAAGTTTTTGTATTCGCTAAATTATGTTTTGTATTGTTTTATTTTGTTCAAGTCTATGGCTAAACAATAAATAAATTACTTACTTACACGAGTGAGAACATTTGGAGCCATCTCGAAGAACCTTTGTTTACAAGGTAGTAACCTTCTCACTGCAGCTACAGACTCGGATGTCCAGATGATCTGGGGGCTCTGGGGAAAAGATCAGGGGCTCCATTCCAGTCAGTCCCCCTCCTAGCAACACCCCTGGTTAAACCCCATTGTGTGTAAGAGAAAATTTCACAGTAGAGACCACTATTAAGTATTTCAGGTGAAAAAGACCTTATCTTGTGGATATAATCACAATTCTACAGAATATAATAATAATAAATACTTTATTATACTTCATAACCCAAAGGTTTTTTACAATCCTGTACATACTCACAATCTGATCATAATACATCATCATACACACGTAAAAACAAAAAGAAGTCTATCATATATTTAAGATATCTAAAATTTTTAAAATTACAAAATATAAAAATGTGTCATTCTTAATAAAATTATAACAATGCTCAATTGTCCAGTTGTTTACATCGTAAGGACATTGCGTGCATACAAAAAGCTGCGACTGCTCGGAAAACTTTGAGTCCTTGGCATTTAAACATTTCTGAAATACCACTTCTTGGGGGTGGTAAAGAACTGCCATTATATATGGCTGTAGATATCTTTTGCGCAGGACATTATACAAAGGGCAGCAGAACAGGACGTGGTACAAATCTTCAATCTGGTTTTGGGCACACATTTGACAATATCTATGTGATCGTTCAAGGCCTTGGTATCTCCCATCAGTTACAGCTGATGGGAATAATTGGAATCTGAAAAGTGTATACGCACGCCTGAGTTGCGGATTATCCCAAATAAATATGTAAGATTCTTCCAATTTATCAGGTTTCAACAGGTAATATTCAGGAGCTATTTTTTGATCGTAAATTAAAGCGGCTGTTTCCTGAAGCTCCTGGTCCAGGACCCTTCTTTTCATTAGTCTCTTACCTGTCAAAAAATCTAAGTTGCAGAAGAATTCTTTAGAAAACCCTAAATTCTGCACCACTTCCTCGGTCTTAGCCTTCCACTTAGTAAGGTATTGGTCGGTGCCAAAAAATTTCCTAAGTGGTGCCATATCCTGTGCCCGGACAACTCCTTTTAGCCAAAAATTAGTTATATAGACTAATGCTCATGCCTTTACAGAGGGAACAAGAGTTTCTGCTCTCAATAAGGAGGATGGTGTACCTAACGGTGATCCCAGAATTAATCTTAGGAACTTATTTTGTGGGGCCTCCAATTCGTTTAACAGATCCAACTCCCAGTCTATCTGGGGCTGCTAATTGTCCAATAACCCTCAACAGATACAATCTCAGGGCAGGAGCAACTTGTTGTCCACCCCTTTTGTATTAGAACATTTTAAAACCAGCTATAGTCTTGTTAACTTGTTTTTTGATATAGCTAAAATGGTATCGCCAATTTCCCCCCACCTCAATAAAGACTCCCAAATACTTACAAACTTTCACCTGTTCCAATACCATCCCATCCATAAGCCATCTATGAGGCGATCTGTCTAACCGCTTGCCAGCCAAGAGCACTTTGGTTTTTGCATAATTCACCTCCAACATTTCCTGTTTACAGTACCGACCAAATCTTTCCAGTGTTCGTCTGAAACCTACCTTTGTTCTAGACATTAAAACTGTATCGTCTGCATACAATAAAATTGTAATGCTTCTTGGGCCAAGTTTTGCGGGGTGAGTATAGTCCTCTCACATATATCCAACTACATAATTCAAGTATAAGTTAAATAAGGTTGGGGCTAAAATACACCCCTGTTGGACCCCCTTATTTATAGGGACTGCCTTTGAAATGGAAAGGTTCTTAGAGATTCTTATCTTTAATATGTACCTACTGTGTAGCTTTACTATAAGTCGAAGAAGTCAGGGGTCAAGAGAAGTACCATGTAACTTATGCCAAACGCTGTCTCTGCTGACTGAGTCAAAGGCCGCTCTACAGAATATACAGATTTAAACAGCAGGCAGGACCCTAATGAGACATTGACAAGCAGATGACTAATTTTAAATTCCAATGTAAACTTAAAAGAAATCTTACATATTGATATAGGGATGTATCTATCAGTAGTTGGAGTCTCATCTACTATGACATCAGCTGCAGAATGGATCAGAAACAGAGCAAGTGATTGCATGTGTTGTAGCTTAGTCATTAGAAGCGTAGGGTCTTGATGTCAGAAAGTATGTTTTTAGAGAAGTGCCTCCACACCCATTACCCATCCATCCTGCATGGTTCAGGGCTGGATAGGATACCAATGCGGTCCTGCAACATGTACGATGGGTAGGGTGGGTGTGGGGGTGGGTGGGGGTGTTGGGTGGGGAGGCACTCATAGAAAAACACCCTGAGTGATTTCCAATTGAAAGGAAACCAAGTCCCGCTAGCAAAGAATCTTCCAATTCTTTTGATCCTTATTAGTTTAGGAATTGCTGTAGCTAGATTTTGAGGCCCACAGAGGATTTCCTCCTTTCTTCCTGAGGAGTTAACCCAAAAAGATGCATGGTCATGCCAGAAGGGACAAGGCAAGGGGGACTCTCTCACTCTATTTCCAACAGTTATTTATTTATTTATTTAAATTTATACCCCACCCTTCCCCAAAGACTCAGTGTGGCTTACAATAATTATAAAAAACACAATATATAATAATAAATAAAAAAAAAATCCCAGGAAAATACCTTACAGAAAAATCATCCTTGGTCAGAAACCCACCCACCTCAACCCTTACCTCTGACTGCCAGATGCTTTGCTTTAGCTGTCCCCTTTTAAGCTTTTCTGGCTTGTCTTTTACCCTGTGTTGCCCCAGCCTTCATGTGCCATGAAGGAAGAGAAGAGGCAAGAAGCAGCCTGATATCCTACCCAGCCATTTATATTGAACATGCTATATATAATAGTTAGTGTGTGTGTGTGTGTGTGTGTGTGTGTGTGTTATATATAACACATCAATCAATCAATTCAGTTTATTACATAGTCAATGACCATTGTAAGACATACAAAACGTGCAAAAAGCTGGTCCTCACTACCATCAGAGAGTACTATAACCGCCAGGTTAAAATCTATAGACAATTAAAGGGCATTTTACAAATAAATCAAATGTCCCTAACACCATAAAAACAGAAATTTCCAATCCATAGGGGAAAAACTCATAAAATAGCCCCAAAAGGGCATTAGTCTGATATATAACATATAACTACCTACACTTAGGAACATATAACTACCTACATTTAGGAACCGTTCGGTTCAGCTGCATTCGGTTCGTGCATTTGGGTTCATGCGTTCAGCGATTTTCTGGGTTCGGGTTCAGCCATTCAGTTCGGCTGTTAGGTTCGGGTTCGGCCGTTCGGATGAAAAAATAACGTGAGCTGGAAATCGCGCCGGAAATGGAAATTTGAGTGCGTGCGGAGCTGTGTGGCGAGTGAGTGTATTACAGTTACAGAGAATTAGGTTCTGAGTGAGAGGGAAAGGATTCCTCTGTCTATAGAAATTCCCTTTTGCCTTCTTGTTCATCCTGCCTGCCCTCCCCCCCCCACGAAAACCTCCAAAGCTTTGCTATAGAAACACCCTTTTGCTCTCTGGCTCATCCTGCCATGCCCCCATTGAAATCCTCCAAAGCTTTCTTTCCCCCAAACACATCATGCAAAGGTTTCTTTTTCAGTCCTAGCATTTCTAAAGTACTTTTAGGAACACCGCACCTTTGAGACCCCTTGCCCCGCCTCTTATAACCCTATAATTCCCTTGTCCCCATGAGCAATTTGGGTCATTCTTGAATGCAAACACAAACAGGTTATTTGGTGTGTGCTTGCCTCAATGATCTCTCTGAGATCATTACCCACTTTTGGTCTGTCGAAGCTTCTTTCCTCACCCCCCATCCCTTCTCTCCAAACACCGCTGAATCTACAGGGTTACCTGTCCCTTGTCAATAGGTTTGGATAGGTAATATTCACTTATTTCCCCCATTTTTGCCCCTCTCTCCCTCTCGTAATGTCCACTTACACTAGTCAGTCAATATTTTATTAAGCGTAGCCATAGGTCATTGCTAGATACAACAGCATAACACCACTTACACTAAAGAACCAGACTGAAGGGTTTTGCTTGTAAAATACTGTGGGTATATGTCAATTGTGTTTGGGTGGGAGGGTATAGAACTTATTTGTATGTAATATACCTGGTCCTTTGTCAATAAACCTCCCTAATTTGTATCAGAGTATCCCTTTTTTATGCTGGGGTGTGGGAGGGAGATTCCAGTCAGCTGGCAGTGCATCATGTCCTCAGACTGATACCAGTGGACACAGCCATACCCTTTGAATCAATTTGGCTAATTCTTCCTAAATTTAAGCGGTCGTTTGGATATTGGGGCACCGGCCCCCAATACTCACTCGTGGAGTGGGTCCATGTCCTAACAGTATCCCAAGGTGGAAAATGCCACTGTTCCTGGTGGTTCAGCAGCTGCTCCTCCCTTCTTTTCAGATCTACACCAAATCATAGCTTGGCTTAGCCTGAGTAGTGGATCCAATCAGAGAAATGTGCCACAGTGCATTCTACTGGGAACCCAGCTGAAAGTTGCCGTGTTGTCGGAATTAAAAGGCAACTGGTGTGCTTTATGCAATTAGAGCATTGTTCTGTGAACTGCTTGGGCAAGAGTTCATTATGCATTATTTTTATGATACAAAGTCCCCTTAAAATTTATAGGATGCCTGCACCATTGATTTCAATGGGATTTTTTGCTTAGTCAGAGAAACACCATAATACGGCATCGTAATAGCAGTGTGACTGCTTCTGCAATGTAAGAGATAAGAGCAGAATTCAGTCCTTTATAAAGTTATATTAACATTTTAAAAAAAGAAATAAGGAAATTAAAGACCAGAGACCCTTTAAAATAACATTATGGCCTGATTTAAAATAGAAGAAAGCCAAGACAGTCTGTGTTCAAGAAAGAAGAGCTTTCCCAACAAAAAAAAAAAATGACTATTATCATGGTGAATGCATGTGTGATGTGTGTGGGGATGTAGATAGGTAGACAGAGCTAAATATGAATTACAGTGTCAGGAACAATAGGATTGATTCTGGACAGATTCAGATCCCCTAACTCTGCATTAACTTTGAATTCCTTAGCCTTTGTAGGCTTATGGAAGACAATGCCATTACTCAAGGTAGAGGTCAAATTTCTTTATTCCAAGAATGTTAAAAATGTTAATGCCATATGCAAGACAGATACAAATCCTACTTTACAGCTTCTCTGTGGAATCTATTTCTCCTTGTTTTATTGCCTCATTGCTATTAGCTATTAGGATTACATCCTCAATCTACCTGTATGCTTATCCATTTACTGGGAATGGAACCTTGTCTGCTAAAGCTATGACCTGCAGCAATGCAATAAGTCAGCTAAGGGTTTCTCCCATTTATTGGACAACCTGTACCGCCAGATGACTCAAGATGCACCAAGTATTAAATGACACTGTGTTAGCAAGGAATGTAAATTGAATTGGACAAATATGCAGAAATTGATTGCCTGAAGACTGAAATCAATGCTTACTTCTTCTCAGCTAAAATTACAATTCCTATTCACACCATTTTTAAGTGGAGGAAAGTCACATTAAAGGGACTATTCACTTTACATTCTCTGGTGGATATGTTATTTAGAATCTTTTCAACAATAAATGCCAAAGGAATGCAACTGAAAAAATGTGTGTTTATTCCTGTGATAATATATTTTAAATTGTTTTATATATATTGTATATGTATTTTATTGTTGGAAGCCACCCCGAGCTGTTTTTTAGGAGGGGCGGTGTAGAAATCTAGAAAATAAATAAATAAATAAATATTTGCTGGATCTAGTATATCCTAAGGTACGTCGCCCCCCGGCCCTCCTCGGAATGGGGAGTGGCTCGAGGGCAACAACTGTTGTCCCCCCCTTGCCTCAGGAGAAGAAGGCACATATGGTGTGGGGGGGCACATGTCACACACATGGCGTGAGGCGAGCTCTCATGATGAGCAAGAGCTCGTGGCCGCCATCTTGGCCCAGGCGCGAACCCCACCATTCCGCGCCTGGGCAACATTGAGCGAGCATTGCGCTCACGAAGCTCGGGATGGCAAGGTCGGCTGAGGTGGCAGTGGCAAAGGGGCTGAGAAGCAGAGGTGTCTTCTTCATGCAGCAGCGCTAACGGCATCCCCCTTCCACCCCTCCGCCGGAGAGAGTCAATTTGACCCGATAGGGTCAGCAGTAAGGTGCCCACAAGGGACAATTGTTGGGTGGGCAGGCGGAGATAGGTGCTCCCCCCTCCCCAGACCGACGCAAAGTACTTCTTGCCCGGCAGGACCAGTGGTGGGGTTCCCCGCGGAAGAATTTTTCTTCCTGCGGTGGGTGTTGTTAGGGGCCTCCCCCCCACCATATGCCAGAGGGGCTGTTTTGGGCCCACTTCACTAGGCCTTCCAGGGAACTTTTCCCTAGTGAAGCGCTGAAGCCAGCACTGAAGCTGGCCTTGCACCACGCTGCTGCTGCCGCCGCGACCCGCACAGCAGATAGAAGGCGATTGGGAGGTTTAACCCAGAGTGCCAGTGCCTGATATCGTCAGGAGGGCTCCAGGAGGAGAGCTGCCTCCTTCAGCAATAGCCCTGGCTGCTGCCGGGCAGCTGGCATTGTGAGGGTGGCCTGGAGCCTGCAGGCCCGGTGGTTCGGTTTTTAAAAAAAAATCCAGGCTCGGCACTGGCAGGGTGGGTGGAGGAGTGTCCCACCTTCCACCCGTGCAGCCTGGGAGGTGGAGGAAAGGTGGGGGGGTGGGTTTTTTTTTACATTGCAGCCATTGATTTCAATGGCCGCAATGTAAAAAAAATCCAGTGTCAGAAGTGGCACCAGTACGGGGAATTCTCTTATCTATCCGCTATCCCCAATACTGCCAAATACCAGCAGTTCCAGATATTGGGAGATCCGAACTTCCCACCCCTACTACTCGGGTTCCAGTTTGGAGATCATTACTAATATGACAAGGCGATGCCCATGGGGTGTTCGATATCTTGTTCGGCCTTCGAGCATTTCAGCTCCCTGCTGGAATGGCTGGTGCGCCAAAGAACGCAGTCTCGATATATTATTCACTATATCAATTACTTCCTGTTTTTGGGGTGGTCAGGATTGAGAGAATGCGAGAGGGCCTTGCACTGTTTCCAGGAAATGGCGGAGGAGCTAGGTGTCTCCTTAGCCCCAGAAAAGACGGTTGGCCCAGCAACAGTCCTGACATTTTGGGGGAATTGAGCTGGACACCAATGAGCAGTTGTTGCTCCTGCCATGGGACAAGTTAGTAGCGCTAATTAAGGACATAGACAGCATCTTGGAATGGACCAAAGTGACAGTTAGGCAGCTGCAGGCATTATTGGGTAGCCTCAACTTTGCTTGCAGGGTAGTGGCGCTAGGTCGGGCATTTTTGTCACGGCTTTACGAGAGGATTGGTAACAATCTGCTGTAGCATTGCCACATCAGAATCAAGGCAGAGATGAGAGAGGACATGAAGACCTAGCACCATTTCCTTCACAGCTTTAATGGCATTAGCATCTGGAGACAGAGGTAGTTATTAGAAGCAGAGCTGCAGGTTCAATCGGATGCGGACGGATCTTTGGGCTTTGGGTTATACTGGGCTGGCTGATGGTGCACAGCACTGTGGCCAGCGCAATGGGTTCAGGAAGGGGTAACGAAGGACCTCACTTTCCTTGAACTTTTCCCCATAGTGTTGGCAATTCACCTGTGGGAAAGGGAGTTCGCAAACAAAACAATCCTGTTTTGGTGCGACAATCTTGCGGTGTTCCATGTCCTGAATTCAATGTCTTCCCACTCCAAAAAGGTGATGGGGCTAGTGAGAGCGTTTGTCCGGCAGTGCCTCTGCAGCAATATCTTATTTGCAGCCAGGCATGTCCCTGGTGTTAACAATGGGATAGCCGATGCACTCTCTCACCAGTGAATGAAGTGATTCAGGCAGTTGGCACCAGAGGACATAAGGGAACTGGAGGAACTTCCACAGGGGATCTGGAGCATTGGATGGTAGAGATGTTCCAGGCAGTACAGGGGTTGTTGGCACCCGGCACAAGAGCAGGCTATTCACAAGCTTTGGCAGAATTGCAAAACGTTCTGGAAGAAAGAGGGTGGGGGACCCAATTCCCGATTACTGAGGTGCAGTCGATCCAATTTGTCATCAGTTTAAAGAGAAAAGGGTTAGTGCCGGGGACAATTTCAGGGAAGTTGGCCTCGTTGGCCTTTTATAATAGGCGGGCAGTTTTTCCGTCCCACAGTGGGGGTATTTTAGTTAGGAAAATGTTAGAAGGGTAGCAAAGGGGATTCCCAAAGGTAGGTGACCCCAGGCGGCCCATTACACTGGCAATTTTAGCAGACATGTGCTGGCAGCTGCCTGAGGTGTGTTTTTCTAGTTTTGAGTCTGTGTTATTTGAAAGCCTGTTTAAGGTAGAATTTTGGAAGGCATTTTGAGTCAGTGAGATTATGGCCTGCCAGAGATCAAGGGGGAATCATAGTAGGCATACCTGACATCCAAGTGGGCAGCAAAGGCCTTTCAGTATTCCTCAAGGGGTCAAAGATGGATCAGCGGCAACAGGGGCAAGTAGATAAGATGGCGACAATTGCTGAAAGCCACCTGTGCCCAGTGATGGCTCTCGAAGCCTATTTGGATCTGCATCCCCTCGGCCCAGGTCAGCTATTTGTTCACAAGAATGGGTCATGGGTAACCAGGTACCAATTCTCGACAGTACTCCGTAAGGCTCTGAAGAAATTGAACTTACCACAACACCTATTTGGTTCACATTCATTTAGAATTGGGGTGGCGAGTTGTGCGGCAGAGGCAGGTTTATCTGAGCAGCAGATAAAGGCAATTGGCTGGTGAAGGTTCATTGCATTCCGCTCTTATGTGTGCAAGGTCCAGCTATAACAGGCGATGTAGTAGAGCGGAAGAAGGTGGGGTGCAATGCACTAATGGCAGAGGTTAACAGGTGTTTGTCTCCCATAGGAAGTTAACTGCTTGCATGGCAGAAGAGAGTCATTATCATGGGCCACATTATGGTTTACTGGGCTGGGAAGTGAGCAGGACGCTCGTAGCAGGGAACCCAGCTTGGCCTGGGGCACTTGGCCGAGGTGTCGTGGAAAGGATGAAGTGGGATGAGATGGACTCAGTTCCTGTTGGTTGTCCACGCATTGGCAAAGGAGGCACAATCAGACATATTGGTGATACATTTGGGGGAAAACAACCTGCCGGTGGAAACAGGTTTGCACCTGGTCACCAGCATAAAGAGAGACCTGCTGGAGGTGAGGAGGGTTCTCCCAAACATAAAGTTGGTGTCGTCTGAGATACTGGAATGGATTAGATGGAGAGACGCTGTGTGCCCCAGTAGAGTGGATAGGACCAGAAGGAAGGTAAATAAAGAGGTGGCAAAGTTGGTGGCCGATCTGGAAGGGATAGTATCCAGAGATCAGGTTTTCAAGGTTGGAGCTATTCCAGCCTGATGGGGTCCACCTGTCCGATGAGGGCCTCGAACATTACCTGAAGGCACTGCAAATAACGCTGAGCCAGATTGTTGGCGAGTTGGGGGGGGGGCGAGACTAGCCAAGCAAAGCTGGCAGTCTCTAGTGGCAGGGTTCCTGCGAGTTAGTTAAGTTAGACGGTATGGATAGTCTGCTGCCAGGTCATCTCCTTATGAGTTGGGGTCCACGTGATTGCTAGAGCTTGCCTGGTCGGTGTCATGCTGGACCGAGGAAGGGGGCCATGGTTCAGGGTCCTAGGACGGGGTAGTCCAGGGTCCTCGAGGGCTGCGCTCACTTCCTTCCTTGAGTCACGGTAGACAACGGCCTCCTTATCCAGTTGGGGGCGGAAGCCAGGTGTGACATTGTAGCAGCTATAGTTAGCACGGTTGCGGTACTGAGGAACATCAGACCGCCTTAAGTTTACTCTAGCAGAGTTATTAGTTTACAGTTTAGGTTGACAGGACCCTGAGGGGCATAGCCCCCTCCTCCCCTGACTGGGCTAATAAAGTTGGTACAGCCTAATTTAACCCAAATAATGGTGTCTGTGTCTTCTTTAGGGTGGGGGACAGTATATGCATCTCAAAACAACCGGGAATCACCTGACCTCGTTGTTTCCAATGGCACCTGAGTGACTTTCAGTTCAGGGAGGAGCATCTAAATTCCTGCCATGGGGTTTTCCCAAAACCAGACTTCTAAAATGCAGGAAAAAGCTCGCCCATATAAAAACGCCCAAGGGCTTACACTAAAGGATACAGAGTGGATCAATGGCACAGATCCATGATCCACAGATCCATGATCCACTTCCTTCCTCAGTCCTATTTGACCCATGGAACTTGTACTAATTTTCAAGGTGGCCAGTGAGAAGGAATGTTTTTTTGCCAACCATTCTCTAGCTGTCAGAAGTGGTAAGAGCACAAAGGGTAAATACAGGCATGTGGTTGGCACAAGAACTCCCCAGCCTGGGGCAGTATGAGAAGCAGCCACCGCTCTCCAGATTGGGGAGGGACAGTGAACAAACTGACTGCGGCCAGAGAGTGTCCAGTCACACACACACACACACCCAGTGGGGGGAGGAGGGGCAACAGACATGTGGCCAGCTGGCCCCGCCCCTGCCCACATTGCCCCCCCCTCACCATGATGGGAAGCCATGGCAATTAGCCATGGCACCTGTCATGGCGGATGGTGGGACCAAACAAATGCATTGGCTCTCTGTGGCCTGTGTTGGCCTGCGTGGGATGTGCCTGGGATGTGTGCCCAGAATCTTTGTTTTCACACATAGCTAGCTGATGTGGATTGGACGGGTACTGATGCTAATTGCCTAGGTCATTAGCCCGAGCCCTAAATGTTGCCATTGGGATTAACCTTATTTATAGAGCTGGTTGATTAATTGGATCATGCATTTATGAATAATTTTCTGATTCACAAATTACTCAAAATATTTACTACATTGTATTTTCATCAATTTGCCCAGTTCTTCCTATCAGACAGTTACATATTTCAAACTGCCATCTAGGATGCCTGTGCACAGGACATAGTTTAATTTGAAAAGGTTTAAGTGCAGTTTTGAAAGTTTATTCAGTCCCTGGAAAACTCATCTTGAATCTCAAATAATCTGCAAGGTTTTCAAACCTTTTTGGAAAGACACTACAAACTAGTTTGATATAATAAAAGTTCCTAAAGCTCTAGTTTAAAATACAGTAAGTAAAATTGGGTGCATTTTGCCAATAACACCTGGTACATTGGCTTAGGCCGTATGTCTCGGACTCAGACCTGGTCACAATCATCCATGCCTTTATTACCTCAAGATTAGACTACTGTAATGTGCTCTATGTGGGGCTATCCTTGGTGATGGTCTGGAGACTGCAGTTGGTGCAAAATGCGGCGGATCGTCTCCTGAAGGGGACAGGCCTGTCGCATTGCATTCTCTTTTTTACAAAAGGAAAGAAGGCTAGATTGCCCAGCTGAACTAATCATACTGGATTGGGCCTTTTTCTCCTAATTGTATAAAATGAGTTTACACTTCACTTTGATGCCAGGCTAGCAAAGCAAATATTGTAAAATGACAATATATTTATAAATAAATGGAACATGAGACTTTTGAATATAAAAATATATGCATTGTTTACTTAAATTTAAATAGAAAATATCATTAGCTTACATAGAATGATA
>QEPC01001311.1:867431-878078 GCA_003113815.1 Sphenodon punctatus
GGCCTAGGGAGCGTGGAAGGGGGCATGCGGCCACACATTGGCCCGGCAACCCCCCTTGGATTTCCCTCTGGGAGCGGCAAACACATCTGTTGGCCGTTACGTGTTGGCCCCAGTGGGGAATCAGTAGGGTGTTTCTGTGGCAGGGCGAATTGAGCCCCATCACATCTGAAAATACCCACAGTAACAGGTCTAGACAATGGGTCTCCTTTAGGGCTGAAACTTGGTATGCGGTTTTACTCATTTTTTACTGAGGATAACAATATTTTACTCAATTTTACCAAGAACAGAGAAACCAAATAATGGTCACGGTACTCAATAACTCCCAGATCAAGCAATGCTTACCTGATTATGAGACCCCGTGCGGTCCCCTGAGAGCTTCAGGTCCCCCCAGTGTGTGACAGGTCATGGATCACAAGCAGCCATGGCTGTTCTAATGCTGGGAGATCACCATCTTTTCTTTGGGAGCATGCTTAGAAATGTAGTCCAGTCAGTAGCAGCAGTGGCAGCAGCAGTTTCACTCCATAGCAGTGCGAGCTGCCTCCCGCCACACAGTGAGTTTGCTGCCTCACAGGGGTGTGCATTTTGTTTTTGTAATTACAATAATGAAAGAAAAAAGTCATGTTATTGTAATAATGAAAATGAAAATAATAACAAAAATAATGATTTTTTTTCATTTTTGCTAATTTCATTAGTTTTTGTTATTTTTTGGTAATTTTCAGCAATTTCCAGTATTACTGATATCCTGGAAATTACTGAAAAATACCCATTATGCCAGAAATTGCCAGAAATTACCCCACAAATTACAAAAATAATGGAAACAAAATTAAATAACAAAAAATAAAATGAAGGAAAATTAATGTAAATTAAGGCATTTTAATAATGAAAACAAAAAGAAAACAAAAACATATTCTTTCTCTGACCACCCCTACTGCCCCATGTCTTCCTTCCTGCCTATTGCAACCCCCTAGAAACTTTCCTGATGTCCCCTTTCCTGCCTGCCATACCCCCCGCTCCAGAGATTTTCATGCTGCCCCCTCCCTGCTTCCTGCTGGCTGTGCCCCTCCTCCCATTGTTTGGTCACATAAGGGGACTTGGTAAAATACCCCATTGGAATATCGAGTATTTTACCAAATACCAAGTGTTTTACTGGGTACCGAGTATTACTGAATAGATGTCAGTACTGCCGAATAGCTCCCAGAAACTCAAGCCCAATCCTTGACTACTCATAAATACTCACAAATATTTACTGCCCTACTCGTTTCATTCCTAGTCTCCATGTCAGCTTTTCCTCCTCCCTCCCACAGCCATGTAGAAGGTGTTATTATACAGATCTTTATTTCCTTGTGAAGACTGACTTCAAGCATTGTGTGAAATGTGCTCATCTGAGGTAATTTCAAAAACAATTATTTTGTAGTTTCCCACAATCTTCAGTGATACCAAATTGTCTATGGCTCAGACCATTAGATACTCTGTTCCATGCTCCCCAATCCACAGCTTTGCCACACAATCCCACCTTGCTGACAAATATGAATTGATAGGTCACAAATGGGTATAGGAAGACTGTAGGATGTGGTGTGTGGTAATACATGCTCCTGAGCAATGGAAGCAAGGTAGGTTTCTGAAGGCAAAAATAGAAGTCCTAAAGAAAGTAAATGAAATTAGGTAGCCAAGGGCCATGTTTTTGTTTATGAATGTCTCCCATGGCATAATCAAAGAGTTGTGGCAGTTAGTGCATTGAAATTGAGGCTAAGGTTGCCACCTCTCAGGCTTTTAACCTAGACACTTAGATTTTAGACTATGGGAGAGAGGCAGAAATGTTGGAGAGAAATGAAGCTATTACAAGCATACAGCGAGATCTGGAAAGGAATCAATCAGAAAAATTTAAAAGGAAAGGGAACCATACAAAAGTCCTCAGAATAATGCAAAGAATCTTGGCATAAGTAAGTGGGGCAGAGAGCTTGCAAATGAGAGACAGAAATGGCCTGCTAGCTCCGAGAGACAAAGAGGGAGCAGGAGGCTGGCATTAGGAGAGAAGAAATCAGGTTGTCAGAGAAGGGAAGAGTGATGACCTAGCAGCACGGGGGGGGGGGCGAGGGGGGGGGAAGAAGACCTGAATATGTAGCTAGCTGCAGGGAAACAGAACTGCCCAGCTGCCTGTCAAAGAACACTGGGGAGGGATACAACCCCAGATGATGTGTCTTGTCAACTGTCTGAGATCATTTGTATTTTTATTCATGCCAGACAATGTAATTTATGGAGTTCAAAGGAGGAGAAAATTACCACTGTATTCTCCATAATTCCTCCCACAGAAGCTTGAGGAAAAATATCAAAATGTTGCTTGAAAACATCAGCATTTTCAAAAAGATTCTAAACTAACTTCGACATCCCCAACTCGCTCTCTTCTGGGAGTGGGAAAAAAGCCCTTCTTTGGGTTTCTTGTCTCTGCATTTTATATCATGAGGATGCTAAGCAACGAAGCTAAAACCTTATCAAATGTATGAAATTGAAAGCAAGGTCTACAAACACATCCTCTTACATGAGCGGGCAAAATACAGATGAGAAATTTCTGCTTAAAAACATATAGAAACAAACCCAAACCAATGAATAGCTAATCCAAAGCGAACTGCTTTTTGGCTGGCAAATGTGTTATCAAAAATGTTCCAAACAGACCCTCAAGGAGATATACTTCACAAAGGAGAACCTGACAGAAATATTTAAGGTTTGATGTCTGTTTTAAAAATATTATTTAAAGAAAGAGTCTTTGTCTTTATTAACCCTTTACTTTTACTTGTTTCAGCCTTTACATAAATGAACTTGATCCTTTTTCTTTTTAACAGTAGACTAGGGTCATACATTAAGTAGAAACAAACTATATTTTTTATTTCCTTTTGTAATACAGCTTTTTTTGCATTAGTATTATTTTTCTAAATTCAAAACATGTACAGGAAGAAAACTGGCAATATTCTATGTTTGTAGTATAGTCGTGCAATCTCAACAAAAATTATGTCTTTTTAGTTTAAAGATTCCCAGGAGGAATATTAGCAGAAAAAGATTCACTCTGGATACGGAACAAATCAGCCTAACTCCAGGCTAGATAAAACAATTTTGAATGGAGTATGATGCACAGCCTTAATTAGGTTTCACAGAAGACAAACAACTACTTTAAAATACCCCCTTTCCCTTCCAAAACCACTATCATTATAATGCTAAAAATATAATTTACTATCTATTTCTGGCCAGCAAATCTGCTGGCACAAATGCTTGATGTCTAATATTATGATATGACTACTTGACTATGCCACAATTAAAAGATTTTAACATTCACACTGTTCTTCCTTTTTCAAATTTAACTTGTTTGTTTCCTGAAATATTGGAAGATAGTATACAAAGTTATGAGAATTTCAGTTCAGTATCCCAATAAAAGAAGTTTTGCTAAATCTTGGTTAAATTAAGAGGAGAAATGAAAATGCATTGCTCACAATGGTCCGTTTTACACAGGTGGCACCCATGCATGAACACCCAGAAATCTGTGTGTTCATGTGTGGGTACCGTCTGTGTAAATCCTACGGGGGTGGGGGTGCGCACTCCCGCGCATGTGAAGCCCCATGCACAGAGGCACTGGAGAAAACATAGGTGCCTCCGTGCTTGAGGATGAGTGGGTGTGGGTGTAGATGGGTGTGCGCCCATCTACATCATCCCCCCACTCAGCACACATGGACCGTGGTGCACATGGACACACACACACCACCTGTGCATCACAACCTATGTAAAAAGGGCCAACATTTTCCTGTGTGATTTTCTCCAATAATAAAACAAGAAACAACAAAATACATTAAAATGGATACACGTTTGAACCCCTCAAGGGGGGATGACGAAAAGGCAGCATTTCATTATGATCAGGTAAGAGAGGAGTAACTTCAGGCTTTTCCCTATGTGTATTTAATTTGAAGAAATTGCCCCTTAATTCAGTCAAACTCTGCTGCTGTTCACAGAAACACAATGTTTAACTCAAAAGAGGGAATAGTTCCTCTATTACATATTCCTGATAAACAAGGTGTACATACGGTGAAAGAGTTTACCCGGGGGTAAGTGATGTGTGAATGGGGGAAGAGTGCTAATTAAAGCATGCTAAGGCACTTAATAGTTAAAAACCAATTATTTGCACAGACATCAGTTCACTGGGTAGTGTGTTCCCCCATGTAATTACGTTGCGAAGTAAGAACACCTGCAAAGTGGATTAAATATACAGGTGGAATTAGCCTGCTTGTGTCAACATCTTAGATTCATTTACCATAGGCAGGACAACCTAGAATTACAGTGTGATTGTCAAGTCATTGTACTAATATTGGTCTCATGCTGACTGCCTATAGTCTTCCGGACCCAATTCAAAGTGCTGGTCCTTACCTATAAATCCCTATACGGCTTGGGCATTGGGATCGCCTCATTCCCCATGCTCAGAATCGACTGGGAGCGCCCTTCTTGAAGTTCCCCGGGTATCCTGGGGGGTGACTATGGAGAAGGCATTCTCAGTGGCTATGTCGAGGCTGTGGCACTCCCCCCCCCGGCAGAGGCCTGCCCGCTCCTCTTTTCGGCATCAATGCAAGACCTGGCTGTTCCGCCAGACCTTTGGCGAGGGAGATTGGTACGGGTGGGTTTTTATTTTATGGATGGTGTTACAGGTTGGGTATTTTTTTCCTCCCTCCTCTTTTCCTGGAGGATATTCTCCCCCCCCCCTTTCCCCCCTCTTCCCCCATTTAAATGTTTTATGTTGCTGGTTGTGCATTTCTATTTGTGTTTTTATACTTTTATATATTATAAGCTGCCCCGAGCTGCCTTTGGTAGGAGGGGGGGGATATAAAAATGGTTAGCAATAATGAATAATGGACAATGAACAATGGAGAATTAATCATTAATCATTAANGGGGGGGGGAAGAAGACCTGAATATGTAGCTAGCTGCAGGGAAACAGAACTGCCCAGCTGCCTGTCAAAGAACACTGGGGAGGGATACAACCCCAGATGATGTGTCTTGTCAACTGTCTGAGATCATTTGTATTTTTATTCATGCCAGACAATGTAATTTATGGAGTTCAAAGGAGGAGAAAATTACCACTGTATTCTCCATAATTCCTCCCACAGAAGCTTGAGGAAAAATATCAAAATGTTGCTTGAAAACATCAGCATTTTCAAAAAGATTCTAAACTAACTTCGACATCCCCAACTCGCTCTCTTCTGGGAGTGGGAAAAAAGCCCTTCTTTGGGTTTCTTGTCTCTGCATTTTATATCATGAGGATGCTAAGCAACGAAGCTAAAACCTTATCAAATGTATGAAATTGAAAGCAAGGTCTACAAACACATCCTCTTACATGAGCGGGCAAAATACAGATGAGAAATTTCTGCTTAAAAACATATAGAAACAAACCCAAACCAATGAATAGCTAATCCAAAGCGAACTGCTTTTTGGCTGGCAAATGTGTTATCTAAAATGTTCCAAACAGACCCTCAAGGAGATATACTTCACAAAGGAGAACCTGACAGAAATATTTAAGGTTTGATGTCTGTTTTAAAAATATTATTTAAAGAAAGAGTCTTTGTCTTTATTAACCCTTTACTTTTACTTGTTTCAGCCTTTACATAAATGAACTTGATCCTTTTTCTTTTTAACAGTAGACTAGGGTCATACATTAAGTAGAAACAAACTATATTTTTTATTTCCTTTGGTAATACAGCTTTTTTTGCATTAGTATTATTTTTCTAAATTCAAAACATGTACAGGAAGAAAACTGGCAATATTCTATGTTTGTAGTATAGTCGTGCAATCTCAACAAAAATTATGTCTTTTTAGTTTAAAGATTCCCAGGAGGAATATTAGCAGAAAAAGATTCACTCTGGATACGGAACAAATCAGCCTAACTCCAGGCTAGATAAAACAATTTTGAATGGAGTATGATGCACAGCCTTAATTAGGTTTCACAGAAGACAAACAACTACTTTAAAATACCCCCTTTCCCTTCCAAAACCACTATCATTATAATGCTAAAAATATAATTTACTATCTATTTCTGGCCAGCAAATCTGCTGGCACAAATTCTTGATGTCTAATATTATGATATGACTACTTGACTATGCCACAATTAAAAGATTTTAACATTCACACTGTTCTTCCTTTTTCAAATTTAACTTGTTTGTTTCCTGAAATATTGGAAGATAGTATACAAAGTTATGAGAATTTCAGTTCAGTATCCCAATAAAAGAAGTTTTGCTAAATCTTGGTTAAATTAAGAGGAGAAATGAAAATGCATTGCTCACAATGGTCCGTTTTACACAGGTGGCACCCATGCATGAACACCCAGAAATCTGTGTGTTCATGTGTGGGTACCGTCTGTGTAAATCCTACGGGGGTGGGGGTGCGCACTCCCGCGCATGTGAAGCCCCATGCACAGAGGCACTGGAGAAAACATAGGTGCCTCCGTGCTTGAGGATGAGTGGGTGTGGGTGTAGATGGGTGTGCGCCCATCTACATCATCCCCCCACTCAGCACACATGGACCGTGGTGCACATGGACACACACACACCACCTGTGCATCACAACCTATGTAAAAAGGGCCAACATTTTCCTGTGTGATTTTCTCCAATAATAAAACAAGAAACAACAAAATACATTAAAATGGATACACGTTTGAACCCCTCAAGGGGGGATGACGAAAAGGCAGCATTTCATTATGATCAGGTAAGAGAGGAGTAACTTCAGGCTTTTCCCTATGTGTATTTAATTTGAAGAAATTGCCCCTTAATTCAGTCAAACTCTGCTGCTGTTCACAGAAACACAATGTTTAACTCAAAAGAGGGAATAGTTCCTCTATTACATATTCCTGATAAACAAGGTGTACATACGGTGAAAGAGTTTACCCGGGGGTAAGTGATGTGTGAATGGGGGAAGAGTGCTAATTAAAGCATGCTAAGGCACTTAATAGTTAAAAACCAATTATTTGCACAGACATCAGTTCACTGGGTAGTGTGTTACCCCATGTAATTACGTTGCGAAGTAAGAACACCTGCAAAGTGGATTAAATATACAGGTGGAATTAGCCTGCTTGTGTCAACATCTTAGATTCATTTACCATAGGCAGGACAACCTAGAATTACAGTGTGATTGTCAAGTCATTGTACTAATATTGGTCTCATGCTGACTGCCTATAGTCTTCCGGACCCAATTCAAAGTGCTGGTCCTTACCTATAAATCCCTATACGGCTTGGGCATTGGGATCGCCTCATTCCCCATGCTCAGAATCGACTGGGAGCGCCCTTCTTGAAGTTCCCTGGGTATCCTGGGGGGTGACTATGGAGAAGGCATTCTCAGTGGCTATGTCGAGGCTGTGGCACTCCCCCCCCCGGCAGAGGCCTGCCCGCTCCTCTTTTCGGCATCAATGCAAGACCTGGCTGTTCCGCCAGACCTTTGGCGAGGGAGATTGGTACGGGTGGGTTTTTATTTTATGGATGGTGTTACAGGTTGGGTATTTTTTTCCTCCCTCCTCTTTTCCTGGAGGATATTCTCCCCCCCCCCTTTCCCCCCTCTTCCCCCATTTAAATGTTTTATGTTGCTGGTTGTGCATTTCTATTTGTGTTTTTATACTTTTATATATTATAAGCTGCCCCGAGCTGCCTTTGGTAGGAGGGGGGGGATATAAAAATGGTTAGCAATAATGAATAATGGACAATGAACAATGGAGAATTAATCATTAATCATTAATCATTAATACGCAATTGTTAATTTGTAATTTGTGATTAATAATTTGCAATTAATAATTATTAATTAGTAATTTGTAATTAACAATTAGTAATTAGACATGAATAAGCATTAAACATTAATCATTCATAATTAAACATTAATAATAATTAATCATTAATAATGAATAATCATTAATCATAATTATTAATAATTAATATACTGCCCATGTGTTAGTGGGAAGCCCAAAAGCTTATTATCTTCAACTGGCTTTGGATCAGGTCATAAGAACATAAGAAGTGCCATACTGAGTCATACCAACGATCAATCGAGCACAGCATCCTGTCTCCGACAGTGGCCAGTCAAGGGGGCCTGAGTCATCATGCTATCCTCAGGCTCCCGACAGTAAAGGGTTTTGTTCACCAATCCTATCTGGTTAATAGCTGCTAATGGAACAATCTTCCAGAAACTTGTCCAAAACTTGTTTAAACTCAGCTATACTGCTGGCCTTGACCACCTCCCTTGGCAGTCAATTCCACAATCTAATTGTAAGCTGAGTGAAAAAAATTACTTTTTTTTGTCTGTTTTTACTCTGTCACCTGTGAGTTTCATGGACTGTCCCCTAGTTTTAGTACTAGTTGAGAGGGTAAATAACCATTCTCTGTTTACAAGTTCCACACCACTCATAAATTTCTAGACCTCTATCATATCTCCTCTCAGACGTCTCTTTTCCAAGCTGAAGAGCCCCAACCTATCAAGCCTCTCCTCATACGGGTGCTGTTCTATACCCGAGATCATTTTTGTTGCCCTTTTTGTACCTTTTCTAGTTCCGCTATGTCTTTTTTGAGAAGGGGAGACCAGAACTGCACACAATATTCAAGGTGCAGTCGCACCATTGATTTGTATAGAGGCATTATGGGTATTTTCAGACGTTATGAGATCACAGTGAACCACGGTGAATACCCACCTGTGGTCACTGTGTCCCGAACGTCTGTTTGGCGGCCGCCAGATGTTCACCACGGTCAATACCCAGAAGGGGTCAATTTGAACCATGCTTCCCGGGCTACCCAGTGGAATGTCCCGGGAAGCGTGGTCAAAAAGATCCCCAGCGGGGACCAAAAAAAAGTACCGTCTGGCCGGTTGCCACCGCCCGGGATCCCCGGCGGGATCCTGGGCCATGGCACATCCGGCCCGATGCGGCGGCCGCATTGGCCCCGCCGCCCGCCCGTCTCCCCGGAGGGCGGGCGGCGGGGTGCGTGGAGGGGGCGGGGCCATGCGGCCGCACGTTGCGCTGCATGGCCCCGCCCCTCCCAGATTCCCCACCGGGATCCCCCCAGCACGTCTAATATGGCATGACGGGGTGACCCCGGCGGGGAATGAATGGGTTGTTTTCGGTACAGGGCCAAGCGGCCCCGTAACGTCTGAAAACACCCTATGACATCCTCAGTTTTATTCGCTATAAAATAGAGAATAAAACTAAGAATAAAAATAGAGGTCCTTTCTCTTCTTCCTCTTAGTCTGAGTTAATCCTTTAAAGAAAGTAGTTGAAATAGTGAATTAGACATATCTTTCAGATGATTTTTCTTAGATCGGAGAAACATTGTAGGCGGAGAAAATCATGGCAGTAGAATTATCATGTAACTTTCCTCCCCAGGCTCTGAGATCTTAATCCTGCAAACACTGCTCCATTGAGTTCATTAGAACCATTTGTGCATAATAATCACTGTGCATGCACAAATGTCTGCTGGGCCATTCTGTTGGACTGAGGGAATAACCAGGAACTTGACCAAGATCATGGGAATTTAAAGGGTACCCTATTGCCATGAAAATATAATTAAATACTGTTGTGAATGTACCTCAGGCTCAGCATCCGCCACCTCAGAGCAAACTATGGCCTTTTCTACATGAGACGCACCCACTCATGAAAACCCAGAAATCTGGGTGTTCATGAGTGGGTGAGTCCCGTGTGAAAGCTGCATCAGGTGCATGCGTGGTGAGTGAGTGTGCATGTGCATTCTCTCTGAACACGTGTCCCCACTCACCCCCCACCCATGAACATGCACGGAGCAACTGGCGAAAACAGTTTGCTCTGTGTGTGTTCATGGGTGGGGGGGGGGTGCGTGAGGATGCGTGTGCACTTGTATAAATCCTACAACCACCCACTGTGAGTGCACACGCACCAGCACAATCACAGACACCACCCCCACCCCCTGTGTAAAAACAGCCTGAGATTCTACTCCTTGACCATTGCAGATAATGGCTTTGGATACAGAAGAACCTGGAAATAGATTTTACTGTTGAATTTCCAGAGTAAGAACATAAGAAGTGCCATACCGGGTCAGACTAATGGTCCATCTAGTCCAGCATCCTGCCTCTGACAGTGGTCAATCACGGTGGCTTGGGAGAAGCACACAACAGGTCACAATGGGGGATCCATTCCCTGTTGTTTTCCCCCAGCTCCCATCATGTTCCCTGATCCTGTCTGACTAATAGCTGCTAATGGACCTATCTTCCAGAAACTTGTCCAAACCTCTTTTAAACTCAGCTATAGTACTGGCCTTTACCACTCTCTGGCAGTAGATTCCACAACCCAATTATATGGTGAGTGAAAAATATTGTATTTTATTTGTTTTAAACTTGCCACCCATGAGTTTCATGGAATGTCCCCTAGTTCTAGTACTAGCTGAGAGGGTAAATAACAGCTCCTTGTTTGTTAGTTCAACACCACTGATGACTTTATAGACTTCTATCATATCTCCTCTTAGTCGTCTCTTCTCTAAACTAAACAGCCCCAACCTATGAGCCTCTCCTCATACGGGAGCCCTTCCATGCCCTTGATCATTTTTGTTGCCCTTTTATGTACCTTTTCTAGTTCTGCTATGTCTTTTTTGAGATGGGGCGACCAGACCTGCACATAATATTC
>QEPC01001311.1:878178-908863 GCA_003113815.1 Sphenodon punctatus
GTTACAAATTACTAACAGTAGGTCTGCGATTTCATATTTGAGTTCCTTCAGAACTCTGGGGTGAATGCCATCTGGCCCTGGTGACTTGTTAGTATTCAGTTTGTCAATTTGCCCTAGAACATCCTCCAACGTCACATTGATTTGTAACAGCTCTTCCAATTCCTCGCCCACAAAGCAAGGATCTGGTGTGGGTATCTCCCCAAATTCCACTGCAGTGAAGACTGACATAAAGAATTAATTCAGCTTCTCTGCAATGTCCTTATCCTCCCTGAGCCCCTTTTACTCCCTTGTCATTTAATGGCCCAGCTGACTCCCTAGCAGGCTTCTTGCTTCTGATGTATTTGAAAAAGTTTTAGTTGCTTGTTTTTGCCTCTTTTGTACAATGAAAATTCTCTGTAAACTGGAGAAGCACAAATGTTTCAGAGATAAAGGTTAAAATCAAACAAGATGATGGCCTGCTATGGCCCACGTTTTCATGCTTTGGTCACAGCCCAGGCTAGACTCCACCTGGTGCCCAATTGGGGTAAAGCAGAAACAGTGGGCTAGTTGAATTGCATGCAGATTTGTAAAGAAATCTGGTTTGCAATTACAGATTGGTGAAAAGAAAGGGAACAACATAGAACAATAATTCTGACTGGAGGCACTGAACTGGAGGTCAAGGAACATTGTGGAGGGGGGGGGGGAGAGGTAAGAGGGGGCTATGTGCACAGTTTATGACTCAAAAATGCAGAAACAACAACCCCCAAAATAAAAGTACCCTCAGCAATGCAGTAAGTGCTAAGCAGAAAGTTGGTAAATTGGGATGGTATTTTTTAGCATTGCAACAATGGAGAAATTGCACCGGTATCGAGAAACTGATGAGAAATCGAACCCTGGTTGTTTATATGGCAAAATTTCTTGTGAGTAAAAAATGCTGCTGAATCATTAAGCCCTACTAATAAGACCAACTATTTGTTTACCCTGTCAGTTTCCAAGTGAAGAATGTCAACCAGGGCCATCAAAACAATCTCAGTACCATACCCAGGATGGAAGCCTAAGTATGGTACTATCCTAGACTGACATGGGTTTAGGAATATGATAACATTCAAGTGCACTGAAGCTCCAAGACAACCACCCATTTAATAACCTTCTCTAAAAATGGGATGTTAGAGACAGGGGAACAACTGGCCATTATGAAGGATCCATTACATGACCATGGTCAGTGGGTAAGATCACCTACTGTTAGTAACAGATGCAGACTAGTACACCTGAGACTTTACACATAGGAGCAGTACTTCAGGGGCAATCGGGAGACATTTAGCTTGTACATCATTGATTTCTGATTTCCCATTACACTAGGACACAACAGCCATTATGGATTATTGCTCTTCCGCTGATAACCCAAGATCGGTGGGAATGATGGCAGAATGGTGAGTAGGGAGATCTTGTGTATTGTGATGCCTTATTGATTTTGGTCTGCCAGAACATATTGGATGAGGAGAAGGATTGCTGAAATAGTCAGATTACAAAAGATGGCAAAAAGGGGAAGTCAAAGAGCCGTGATTCTCATCTGTGGCATGAATCTGATTTTATCTGATAATCTCAGTAACAGTCTTGTCAATGCATGCAGCATTCATTGTTCTTTATCTCGAAACACAATGTGGACTAAGGAGCCATTTTTTTTTTTGCTTCTTGTTGTTATTGTTGTCTTTGTGATGCTGACTAGCCTTCATGATGCAGTTAAAGAAATGATATTGCCCCTTTTTTCTGATTACTTTCTCCAGATATTGCCACTAATGGGATGTATTCTCCCCTGGATGTGCCCATATAATTTCCATTAATGTTAATGGGAGCTGACTGCATGTATCAGAGAAGAGAATAAACCCTGCATTAGGTTCCCTGGCCTTTTGTTGCTCCCTGCTGTGGAGAAAGGAGATGATTTTTCATGTCTGGTCCTTTCCAGTTGCTGCTTAGTCTGAAACACCACACAATGGTAGGGTCTCTGATTTTCTATTCTGAATGAAAACCCATTGCAACTATAGAAAATCTGAGCCTGGAAACTTTATACCAATCTCAGGCTTTTAGTCTTGCTATTAAGTTTTAGAACAAAAGTGGGAAGTTTGGGAGGTGGAGACAGAGAAATTGCCTTGGAGACCCGCTCTAAATTAGGTTCCTGTGAACTATCAACAGTGGGGACTCCAATTTTTTACACTTCACACGGGTGATTTCCAAAATGTTATGCTGCTTCATGTATGCTGCTAATGCTATAATAATTCTCAACTCCTTGTCCTTGAGACTGTAAAAGATAGTTAGCCATTTATCACAGATGGCCTTGTTTCCCATAACAAAACACACTAGGGCTTTGGTTGATAACATAACATCTTCAAAAGTTACTCTTTAATTTTAAAATATGCACTCATGAGGTAAATAAAAGGCAGACAACCATGTCTATTTACCACGGAATAAACACCTAACTGCCTATTTGCTGCATTTGGATTTGATTATAGATCCTATTTTTCATAGGTTTCTTTTGCTTTAATTTCATAGTGGGTGATGTAGTAGCTAAGGTGTATGTTATCCAGCATTTTCCTACTACTTATCGGAAGGTGAGACCTCCATATGACCATGCCCTCTAGTGACTGACCTGTCAAGGACACCAATGACATACACCAGTTGCTAGGACTCCTTAAGTGATCATTTCCTTTGGTTCCCATGTTCAATTTTTTGTAAGGGTAAAGCATCAACCAGCTAATAAAATGGAAAGATCAGTAATAGAAACTTTGGGACCAATCCTATGCCTCACTCACGCAGCTTTATGCATGTGTGTGCAACTGCATGATTTGCGTGGGTGCCATAGCCCCCATGCCAGGGGTGCCTGTGTTTTGTACATGCATCCGGGCACTTCATGGGGTATGAAATCAGCCCATTTGATTAAGAACTCTTCCAAATCTTACATGTATGGTTATAGGCTTCCAGAGGTGAAGGAAGACCATTTGCTGAATCTTCCCATTACTAACTCTAGCTCCATGACAGAGGCTTTTTGAGCAGAAGGAACAGAATTGCCTCCCTTCTTATGATCATGCTGTGAATGTAGTCACAGACTTTCGCATGTTACGTCTTCCCTTGAAGTAAATTTCCATTCTTATCACAAGATGCCAATGTGGTTTGGTAACCAAGTCTAAGATATTCATTGTTTTTTCAAACGAGTTAGTTAATGACAAAATTCTTAGTGACTTCCAACAATTTCAGGATTTTACACATGATTAATGAATAATCCTGATTCCTTTTTTTAAAAGTGAAGCCCCTGCAAGTAAAGTTGAAAGGAGAAAAAGTGTTTTATCAGCAAAAACAGCCCAGTTCAGCCATATTTTCAGTGCTTACCCAGTGTCTGGTGGACGTAGGGTACTGGATGAGGGTGAGCTGACTGAAGTGGAATCCTGACAAGATGGAGGTGAGGTTGGTGGGTAAGGCGGCAGATGTGGCAGCCCCCATCATTGACAGGGTTCACCCTCCACTGGTTCCCCAGGTTCGCAGTCTGAGCATGCTGTTTGACCCACAGCTCCACATGGATCTACAGGTGGGGACAGTGGTGAGGAGTGCATTTCATCAATTACATCTGGTGCATCGACTTTGGCCATATGTTTTAGATAGCGACCTGGTCATTATCATCCATGCTTTCATTACTTTGAGATCAGACTACTGTAATGTGCTCTATGTGGCACTACCCATGGTGATGGTCCAGAGACTGCAACTAGGGCAGAATACAGAGGCCCATCTCCTTACAGGGTCAGGCTGCTGTGAGCACATTACACCGGTGCTCCAGGCTCTGCATTGGCTGCCTATAGTCTTCCAGGTTCGATTCAAAGTGTTGTTGTTGACCTATAAAGCCCTACACAGTCTCATCCTGACTTATCTAGGGGATTGTCTCACTCTCCGTGCTTTGGAGCAACCCCTGCAGTCAGACAGGATTGCCCTCCTCGAGGTCCCCCATGTGGCCAGTGGGCCACTATGGAGAAGGGATTCTCACTGACTGCACCTAGGCTACAGAATTCCCTCCCGGCAAAGGCCCGAATGTCTCCAGAACTCCCTTCCTTCCAGTGTATGACTAAGAACTGGCTGTTCCACCAGGTGTTTGGCAGGGGAGATGGGGTGTAGAGTGGGGGTTGTTGGGTTGGAAGGGGGGAAGGAGATCTGTTGTTTTTGCCTTTTCTTATATTGTGTTTTAGCTCCCTGTTTTATTGTTTTTATATGTAAACCACCCCGAGCTGGCTGGAGCAGGAGGGACTGGGTAATAAAATTTGTTAAATAAATAAATATAAATATTCACCCCGAGTTCCAACAAAAATATCCTCATGCACAGACAGATCAAGTTCTCTCTCATCGTCAGAGGCTAACCAGTGTGTACATCTTCATTAATCCAGGGTACTTGTTCTAATATACGCTGCATATTCCTCATCTTCAGTGCATCGAGAATTTTCTTCTATTCAGACACACCTGCCACGGGTGACAATTTAAAGCTTAGGTGCACTCAATGATTGTAAATTGTTAATTAATAGACTTGGTACCCTATGATATTTTATATCCTAGGGTTTGTTTGTTGTTTTTTTCTTAGAGACATGGGCCAAATTTATTTTCTATTACACCAGGCCAAGTCCATTAAAGTCTGCCATAGAAGCAGACTTTGGCATGAAGTTTATATTGAGTATCTGCCACTGAAGTTGAGTTTTATTCTGACAAAACTGTTAGAATGCTTTGCAATCAATACTTCAAGGAGAAAATATACCCGTCTGGAAGTTTTGGTGTCTCTGTTGTCTCCAATTCAGAAATAAACTGAAGTAAACTTTTTAGAAAATCTTTAAACATTTACTTTTAACTTGAATACAGCTGAAACAAATATCCAAAGTGAATACAAAATCTGATGAATTTGGTGTATATATATTCAAATCTAATGAATGTTGTAATGAAGCAAAAACAAAGAGATATTGGCTTCCTGTTTCATTTATGGTTTCAAGTCTTCATTTTGTTTCATAGGGTGCTTTTACATGTGACAGCTGTCACCGCCACTACATACTTCTCCGGGCAGTGGAGGCAAGCGTCACTCTGGCCAGGATTCATCAGGCTGTCAAAAAAGCACTTCATCAGCCCGGGACCGGGAGGGGGTAGGGCAACTCATGGACATGCATCCATATATCCCCACCACTGCACTGTGTACGGTGCCCCACACCTTCCCGCGGCTGATGGCTGGTCATGGGAGCCAATGACTGTCACCTACCAGCCCATCCTCTGCCACCATGGCCACCGATCAGCTGGGGAGGTGGGGCACTGCACACAGCATGGGGGCAGGGACATGCAGACACACAACCATGTGTTGTTGTTGTAGTTATTGTTATTATTATTATTATTATTATTATTATTATTATTATATTTTTACAATTTATATGCCGTCTCCTCCTGCCTCAGGCATCTCGGGGTGGCTCACAATATATTAAAACATTTAAAACATTAAAAAAATTAAAATAAACCATATCAATTTCAGTTAAAACAATATAAAACCCCATCTCACCCTACCCTAACCCAACCCACCCACGCCATCTCCCTCGGGAAAGTCCTGGTGGAAGAGCCAGGTCTTATATTGTCTGCAGAAAGAGGGGAGGTCGTCAGCCAAACAGATCTCCGACAGGAAGGAGTTCCACAGCTGTGGCACAGCCACAGAGAACACCCTATTCATAGTAGACACCCAGGAACCTTGATGAGGGTACCCCCAGCCAACTGCAGGGGCTGCTCCAGGACCTGGAGGATGAGGCAGTCCTGCAGATAGGTGGGGTCCAAGCTGTTTAGGGCTTTAAAGGTCAGCACCAACACCTTGAATTGAGCCTGGAAACCTAGCGGCAGTCAGTGCAGAGAGCGAAGCACCGGTGTTATATGCTTACATCAGCCTGTCCCTGTAAAGAGATGGGCTGCTGCATTCTGCACCAGCTGTAGTTTCCGAACCAATACCAAGGGTAGCCTCATGTAGAGCACATTGCAGTAGTCCAGTCTTGAGGTAATAAAAGCATGGATGACTGCAGCCAGATCCAAGTCTGAGACATACGACCTAAGCTGATGCACCAGATGTAGCTGGCGAAATGCTCCTTTCACCATGGCCATCATCTGAGCATCCAGGCAGAGCTGTGGGTCCAGGAGCACCCCCAGACTCTGGACCTGAGAAACCAGGGGGGGGAGCCCATCAATGATGGGGGCCACCACCCCCCCCGGCCTTCCCCACAATCATCACCTCTGTCATGTCAGGATTTAGTCTCAGGTAGCTCGCCCTCATCCAATCCCCCATAGAAGACAAACACTGGGTAAGCACCGAGACTGCAAGGTCTGAGTCGGAGGAAAATGAAATATATATCTGGGTGTCATCAGCATATTGATGACAACTCACTCCATACTTCCTAACAACCTCTCCCAAAGGCTGCATGTGCATGTTGAACAGGAGAGGGGATAGGATTGAACCCTGTGGTACTCCATATGTGAGGCCCCGGGGCGGGGGGGCGGATGAAATCTCCCCCAGCACCACACGCTGGGTTCTCCCGGCCAGGAATGAGCAGAAGATTTTAAGAACAGTCCCACCAGTCCCTGCCCATTCTCACAGCCGAGTCACCAACAACTCATGATCAATGGTATCAAGTGCAGCTGAGAGATCTAACAAGATCAACAGGGTTGAATGACCCTGGTCTAATTCACGGGAGAGGTCGTCAGTCAAGGTCACAAGCACAGTCTCCATGTAATAACCTGGACAAAAGCCCGACTGCGAGGGATCGAGAAAATTAATCCGGTCCAAATGCCCCTGAAGCTGCCGAGCCACCACCCATTCAATAACCTTCCCTAAAAAGGAAAGGTTAGAGACTGGCCAATAACTGGCAAGGACATTAATGTCCAAAGATGGCTTCTTGAGCAGGGGCCACACCACCACCTCCTTGAGACAGCCTGACAACCTGCCCACCCCAAGGGAGGTGTTGACTATCCCTGCCAGTAGCGTGTTGCCTGGCCCCTTCCCAGCCCGGGTCATGATAACACTTCTTTGGCTCTTTTCACATGAGATGCCCCCACCCCCATGCCCATGCAGCCCATGTGACTGGTGGGTGGAGGTGCGTGCATGCTCCTGTGCTCCACTCATCTCCACCTATCTCCCACGCACAGAGCAACCGACAACGGTGGTTGCTCCATATGTGGAGATGGGTGGAGGTGGGTAGAGATTGGTGTGTGCCTGTGTAACAGCCATCCCCCGCACTGCCTCACACCGTAGCATCCCCCCATCCCCCCTGCACCGTGGTCCATTTGAAAAGGGCCTTTGATGACTCGTTCATGTATCCTGCTTATACTATAATAATTTGAATGCCGTAACACCCATCCCCTGCTATCACTGACACCACTATGCCATGGCACCCATCCCCTGCCACCACTCCAGACCACGTTAAGTAAAGTGGGCTATCAGACATGATAGCCTGCTTTACTCCTGGTCTGCCAGCTGGCTTCTGACCATAGTGGAGTTTAGTCCATGATGTCACTTGGAGATTTCCCTGAGTGACAGTCCAGGCTAAACTCCATCACAGTCGAGAGCCAGACTGTGGTAACATCTGACGGTCATTTTCAAACATGATGGTGGCACCCAGATTAATCTGCACTGAAGTGGATTAATCCATGCCACTGTCATGTCTGAAATCACCCATGTTGGGTATTTACGTTTTTTTGGTATTTCAATGTTTAGTACTTCATTCACTTTGGCAATACTATTTGGTGCATCTGAAGTGAATTTTGAATGTGAATGTGATTGATTCATTTGATACCAATCATATTTATGATCAGAAATCTAAAAAAAATAAAAAAAAATAGTAAAGCAAAGAAAACAATGATAAAAATAGTAATAAGGACAAATTCATATATTTGTTCACGTGAATGAATTTAAGAATTATTTTTGTGAATATAAAATGTTCCTTTGAACCTTAGTCTTGAACCCTTATTTCAGCCACTAGGAGGCCAGTTCAAAATCCATGAGTTGGGTGTGTGCATACAACATAATTGTATGGAACAAATGTGCACCTGCTGTACATACTGTGTGAAATACACACACCATGTATGCACTGTGCATGTGTATTCATGAGTGCACTGAGGATGTGCATTGTGTGTGTGCACTATGCATGCACTTCGAATGTGTGCAGCATACACAGACCTTATACAGGCTCCTACATGTTGCACTATTATGACTTTAGTAGGTGATAGTAGGAGTTATTTGGGACTCATTTTCTGTCCAAAATGTTGTGAGTCGGGAACTGAGTCAATAAAGAATTTAGTCTGTTTGTTTTTTAAGTTTTCCAGTGGAATTGTTTTGTGACAGATGTGAAAAGTTCATTTAATGCCCTCATAAGCAGTGAGTCAAACTTTGAACCTGAACTGAAAACCAGCTCAAACATTTATTTTGTCTCAAACCGGAAGGGAATCTGATCATTATTTGAAAGCCTTTGTTAAATTCAAGACAGAAAAGAACCAAAAGAACCAAAACTCAGGTTGCCAGTTCAGAATAAGAGTTCAGCTAAAAAATGATGTGCTATCCTGGCCCAAGGCAGTGCCACCCACATCCAAATACCTTTCCAGCCCCACAGTTGAAGCATCATGAGCATATTAAAACAACATCTGGGAGGATTTCTGTACATGATGTGTATGTCCATGCTTGTCTGCCCTCTTCAAGGGCTAGGAAGCAGCAGGAAGGAGCCCCATTGCTTTAAGGCTACAGTCCATCAAGGTCTCTCTCTGAAGAAAGCAGGGAAGAGGACTTTGCAGAGGGACAGGGCCCCAGGAGAAAGACCTCAGTGATAACTCCATGTTCAGGGCTCTGATAGGGTCACAGGCAGTGCAGAGTATGGCAGGCCTTGACTAGTGCAATGGGGAAAGTGTCTAGCAGTCCAGGCTCTGACAGGAAGAGAGGAGTAAGCGGGTGGTGCCTGCCTGCCTCTTTGTCTAACCATGACTCATGCAGCCTGATGGACCACTGAGCCTAGGCAGAGTGGTGGGAGAGTTAATTGGTGATGGTGTTCTGGTTCTCGGGAGTTCCTGTGAATGCTTTGCCCCAAAATTTGGGGGCTACAGTTATTTATGCAAAGAGACAAGGGGTGTTTTTAAATGAGACACAACCATGCATGGCCACCCTTCAGCCACCACACACTCCACCACTCATGTGAAGGTGGTGTGGATGGATGCATGCTCCCGTGACTCACGCAGACAGACCCACTCATGGACACTCATGGGGCACCCGAGAAAAAGCCAGAGTGCCCCATGTTGCGTAAGACAAAACAGTGTGTGTGGACTGGTGCCAACACATCCCTGGCCCATTTGAACTGGGGTACCTACCCACGCCAGCAGACAGGTCCTCAACCATGTTGCCTTTCCGTCTCACCCCCAGCACTACCAGAAGCTCTTAAAGATGGCAGTGTATGGAGGCTGCCTGCTTGGCATTGGTAGCCACCCAGGAATCTGCCCATTAGAATCCCACCCCACTCTCTCCACATGTGTGGGTGCTCTGCAACTGTACCACTCAGCAGACATGGACCACCTCTAGCCTTGTTCATTTAAAAACACCTAAGGGGGGTTTCCAAGGATGCACCATGTAATAGCTGCTGCCTGCTCCGGCATGCAATGGGGTGAACATCTGGCACTCACCGGGCATACGAGTCACTGCATCACGTGGTAACATTGCCCAAAGTGGGATAAGGCTGCCCAAAGTGCAATAACATCTCATATGGCTGCACCCATGATAAAAAAATGCTTCTACTGATGTATTAACACTAGTCCCAGTACAGACCCTTGGGGCATCAAGCTTTTTACTTCTCTCCGTTGTGAAAACTTACCATTTATTCACAACTTTTGTTTTTCTATCCTTTTACCAGTGACTGAAGCTGCTTTTACATAAGCGGCCAAGGAAGCACGTTCTTCAACTCACCGCTGGGAAAAGCTGTGCTGGGTGTATTTACATGCACCGGAAGTAGCTGCCCTGCATAGGAATCGCTGCTCATGGGGTCTTTTTAACGCCTGTCTCTTATACACATCTAGATGTGTATAAGAGACAGGATCAGCGGTGCATGTGACCTTGCATGGCCTCTTTAAAGATTCATTCTGGAAACCTTGATATCGGGGTTTCCAGAATGCGTCTTCAAAGAGGCCCCACGGGGTCGCGCGCACCACAGATTCATATGGCAGGAGGCCACTTCCGGTGTGTGTAAACCCTGCACAGTTTTTCCCAGTGGCATGTTGATGAACGTGTTTCCCTGACCACCCATGGATTTGCCTCAGGAGGTGATCTGCCCGACCCACGTGGGGAGACATACCCTCGACCTGATCTTCGGTTCTGGCCTTGAGGTGGGGGGTCCAGTTGTGGGGGAGGTTACAGCAGTGCCCTTGTCATGGACGGACCATTATCTCCTGCAGGCCAATCTTCTAGCATACCCCCTCCAGAAGGGGAAAGGACCAGTTAGGATGGTCCGGCCTTGGAGGTTGATGGAATCCCAGCGGTTCCAGGAGGTCCTGAGGGAGTTAACCTTGAACCAGGACGGTCACTCTGTGGATGAGCTGGTCCAGCATTGGAACAACTTGCTGGAGGAGGCCATTGACAGGGTGGCTACGAGACACCCTCTGCCTCGGTCTCGTCACCGCAGGGCCTCTTGGTTTACTGAGGGGCTGCGTTGTATGAAGCATGTAGGCAGGAGGCTGGAGTGACGCTGGCATCGGACTCAATCTGACTCCGACCGTCTTTTCCATAGGGCCCATTTGTGGTCCTATGTTGAGGCTATGAGGACGGCAAGGAAGGAATTCCTTGCTATCCTCATAGCATCAGCGAAGTCACACCCGGCGGAACTGTTTCGGGTGGTGCGGGGGCTGGTTAGTCCGACCGACCTCCGCCTGGATGGGGACTTGTCCCAGGCCCTCTGTGAGGATTTTGTCAACTACATTGCAGACAAGATTGCTCAGATTCAGACTGACTTTGACGTTGGATTAGGGGCAGTAGGGGAAGTGCGTGAGAGGACGGAAGTCCGGTCTGGTCCAGTTTTGTGGGGGAAATTTCAGGAAGTGACGCTGGCCAATGCTGCCGATGTTTTGGGGTCTGTGAGGGCCACCTGTTGCGAACTTGATCCATGCCCGTCCTGGCTGCTGAAAGCCTCCAGGGAGATGTTGGGGACGGTGCTGGCGAGGGTAGTTAATGTGTCCTTGCAGCAGGGGAGGTTGTCTCCGTGCCTTAAGGAGGCTGTGCTGCACCCCCTGCTGAAGAAACCATCTTTGGACATGGATGCGCTCGCCAGCTGCAGACCTGTCCCTAACCTTCACTTCTTAGGGAAGATTGTTGAGCAGGCAGTGGCACTCCAGCTCCAGTTCCATCTGGATAGCATTGGTTTCCTAGACCATTTTCAATCAGGGTTCCATCCTGGCTATCCACTGAGACGGCGTTGGTGGCCTTGGTAGATGACCTCCACCGGGAGATGAATTCAGGATGTTCAACATTTCTCATCCTGCTAGATCTCTCGGCCGCTTTTGATACCGTGGACCATGGGCTGCTAGTGATATGGCTGCATGACCTGGGGGGCCTGGACGGGACTGTTCTTGAATGGTTCCATTTATTCCTCTTGGGGAGGAGCCAGCGGGTGGTGCTGGGGGATGAGACATCGTGCCCCCGCGCCTTATCATGCAGCATTCTGCAGGGTTCTATTCTGTCTCCATTATTATTTAATGTATATATGCAGTCCTTGGGGGAGGTCGTGAGAGGGTTCGGGGTGCGGTGTCACCAGTATGCTGATGATACTCAGCTGTACCTTTCTTTTTCAACTGACCCAGACCCTGCTGTCTCGTTGTTATCCCAATGTTTGGAGGCCGTGGTGGAATGAATGTGGTTGAGCAGACTGAAACTCAACCCCGATAAGATGGAGGTGATGTTGGTGGGGAGAGCGAGGGAGGTAGTGGTCCCCCTGGTTGGGGGGGTTCGCTCTCCTATAGCTCAGCAGGCCCAGAATCTGGGGGTGATACTGGATGCAGACCTCCGCCTGCAGCGGCAGGTGGAGGCAGTCACTAAGGCTGTCTTCCGCCAGCTATATCTGGTGCGTAGGCTGCATCTGTTCATCTCCGGCCCTGGCCTGGCCACCCTCATCCATGCTTTCATCACCTCGAGGCTGGACTACTGTAACGCGCTCTATGTGGGGCTTCCCCTGTTTATGTTTCGGAGGCTGCAGCTAGTGCAGAATGCGGCGGCCTGTCTCCTTATGGGGACGGGCCATTGGGAGCATATTACACCTGTGCTCCGAGCTCTGCACCGCTTGCCGATAGCATGCCGAGCCAGGTTCAAGGTTTTGGTATTGATTTACAAAACCCTTCATGGTCTGGGCCCCTCATACCTCAGGGACCGCCTCACCCTCTGCGCCCCAGAGCGGCTCCTTCGGTCCACTGGGGGTGCCTTCTTTGAGGTCACCCATGTTAAGCGGGGGGCCACAATTGAGAGGGCATTCTCGGTGGCTAGGCCGCACCTTGAAACTCCCTTCTGGAGGAAGCTCGCCTGGCCCCCAGCCTGTTGACATTCCAGCGAAGTTGCAAAACCTGGCTGTTTGCCCAGGCCTTTGGGGACGGTGGGAGGGTAGGGTGAGGGGTTTTTAGCTCCCCCACCTGATTTATTATTTATAATATTTATTGCTGATGAAGGCATTGAGCCCTGTTTTAATATTTTGTACTGTTATGAACAATTTAAAATTGTATTTTATTGTATCATAATTATTTTTATTGTTGGAAGACGCCCTGGGCTGTTTTTTGCAGGAGGGGCGGGGTATAAATTCATAAAATGAAAGAAATAAAATTTGTGTATTTAATAATTCACACAGATCTAACTATATTTAGGCTTATTTGCTTTAAGAACTCACTTTTCTTTTTGATGATAGTGTGCTATTAATGTTCAGTGTCTTTTATAGCAAACAGCCTAAAGGAATGCATCTGAGCAAGAAAGCTAGCATGCTATTGTCATTGGCTTATTTGTTTATTTTTACTTAGCTAGGGGTATTGCAACATATGTTCAAATTTACAAAGGGATGAGCAGCCACTTAATAAGAGTCTGATCTAACATATGCTAAAATGATAGAAATGCCCAATTTTGATTTTCAAGTTTGTTTTCTTTTAATCCAGGTTCTGAAGTAACTATTTGGGTGGTACTGAGACCTCTAACAGATAAGGATCTTGAAATATGCTCAAGATCTTGCAGGATGAAATTCCAAATTAAAAAAAATTTAATCAAACATTCTATAGGGAATATTTTGTACATGCATCAGAATGACTACTACATCTCTGGTGTGCAACATGGTACATTCTAGACAGGGAAACAAATCTGTGCAATGCACTCATGAAATTTAACAGGAGAAATTACAAAGTAGAATTCTGAATATAGGAAAAATTATCAATTTCAGAACACAATAGTCTTATAATTCCCTACAGTTACCCCTCCTTTTAGCCAAGTTTTCAAAGTCAGCTTGTTAGGTTTGATTGTGCTCTGTGATGATATGCCACAGCAATTGGAAATCACCTTACAGCAAGATTTGACCAGAATTGATTGTAGCCTTATCATTGCTAGTTTGTTATCAGAAAGCTGCCAACTCATTGCAGCTGTTTGTTTATCTTGATTAGATAACACTCCTCAGTCATTGTCACATGGCTCACAAGATGAGAGCATTGGTGTAATTTTAGGACGTGTCCCCTCGGAGGACAGTGCTAAAGCCAGCTAGAAAAATGAGAAGCAACTTTTTTGTTTTAATCTATTTTAGGAGTAATAAAAAGTATTATTTAGCAGTTTCTTTCATGTTTTCAATTTAAGCAGGCTCACAAATTTGTTGTTTAACTTAAAAATGTTGTATTTCAGTGCCATATATTGTAAACCCTGAAGTCCTAGCACAGTGTTCTTGAAGGCAATAGTTCCAAAGTGAAAAAGATTTTTGCCTTCCTAATTTTGACAAGCACTTAAGGATTATCCAGTCATTGGCCCTTTTCACATGGGCCCGGGAGGAGCCACGGTGTGGGGGGATGGGTGGAGTCCGCGGTGTGTGTGCGACGTGTGCAGCCTGTCACACGGACGCCCACCCACCCACCTCCACACACCTCCAGCCATCCCCACGCACGGAGGCACCTCCATTTTCCCCAGTGCCTCTATGCATGGGCAATCGGTGGAGATGTGTGGAGCACGGGAGCACGCATTCCCACCATCGGTCACATGGATGCCCCACCCCCTCACCTACGAAGTCACACATGTGCGGGGGTGCGAGCATCAGTTTTAAAAGGTCCATTATTACATTTTTATATCACAATTCTTTACTTCAGTGACACTGCTTAGGAGCAAGTGGTTTCAGGATGGCAGCTGTCCATAGCAAGAATGGGCAAACTGTGGCTCGAGAGTCATATGTGTCTGTTGGGAAGTTCAACTGCATCTCTCAGCCATGCTAGTGCTGGGCCCCATGCTGCTTTAATAGTCCAGTGTCTGTTTACATTGCACCCAAGTCTCAGCAGCTGAATCACATCTGTTCCTCAGATTTTCAACAGCCAGAATTGCAGTGCAGTGGAAGCAGGAGAGCTTTGTGTTAGCATACATGAATGCATGTCTTATGGTTCTTGGCACCTGAAGATTTTGGTACATGGCTCTTGGAGCTGGAATTTTTGCCCAAACCTGGTCTATAGTATTTTAAAAGGCACCACCAATGTACACTCATGTCTCCTCTCTCTGTGTCCGGTATCAGAATAGTTGCATTGTTTTGCATAGTATTAGTGCTTGACATTCTATCAAAATAATGTATTTTTGACATTCTGAGATGTTGTTTCAGTTAAACATTAAGAAATACTTACCAAGAGCAGTTAGAGTCATAGAGTCACAAGGCTGGAAGGGACCTCAAGTGTCATCTAGTCCAACACTCCAGTTGGACAATGTATAAGGACAATTGGACAATAGACTTGGTTGCCTAAGGAGGTTTCTGAACCTTCTTCATTGGGTGCTTTTTAAGAAAGCAAGAAAGCAAGAAATAAAGCCCCAAACAAAACAGCTGGATCAGGATGTGGGTGTCTGTACATGTAATGCTTATAAAGTGCTTAGCATGGGCAAACATTGGTGTCTTTAGACATAATGTCAACAGGTGCCTCAATGTGTGTTTTGACCTTGATATGAACACTGGTTTGGCCCTGTGTTCACCACGTGGCACCACTTAGACACACAGCCCATTGTGGGGTAAATCAGTGTTTTGCTCACAACCCGATCTCAGTACGCAAGTGCTGCCATCTCATTCCCTGTGTTATACCTGCTAACATGCCACGCGTTATCAGACACAACGTTGGCCACATATTTAGCCAGAACACACAAATTGTCCTTGTGATGCAATGGTATTCACATCGTGTTTTCAATGGGTGGCCAAATTGGTGTTGGGATTGTTATGGTGCCACACAATAGCCAAACATGGGCTTAGGGGTTTTGACACCCAAATTCTGTTAAGTTTAAAGACACCCATTATGTTTATTTATTCAAACCTGGGAGTTAGCCATGGGGTGAACAAAGATGTGCAAGGATATTCTGCTGAAACAAACCCAGGAAACTGCTCAGCAAACTTACAGAGCAGCCTAAAACATAGTACACAAAAATAATTTGTTCAATCACATGCTCTGTCACCTGACATTGGCCAACCAGGTCACCATACAGATGCTGGAACACTGAGGTGTCACTCATTTTCCTGGGTAAAAACAGATGCACTGGTGGTGAGGTGGTTACCCAGCCCAGCCTGGGGCAGAAAAGCACATCTGCCACTCCCCAGGTCAGCAGGTGGCACAGAAGAGGTGTGCCTGCAACTCCTGGCAGTGGGAGAGCCCTCCTGCCACCCACATGTCCTGGTAGGGCAGGCAAATGCAATAAACATGCAGGTGGTCAGTGCCACTGCTTCCTGCTACCAGCAGTCTGTCCTCTGCCATGTTGGGCAGCCATGGCAACCAGCCATGTCACATGGCCATGGCGGCCCATACCCCATGGCGGGAATAGGCTGGGCCAAACAAACATGTGGGCCCACATTGGCCTGCATTGGCCCATATGAGCAGCCCTTGGCCTGGGGTGGTCACCTGAAATCGTCTGGAAGATGCCTCTCAGGCTAACCACCTTCTAACAACTGGTGGCACAGGAAGAAAAGAGTGGGTGAGTTCTGGACCCAGGCAGACCATAGTGGGCCAACACGGGCCACTGTCTCATCTGTTTTCACCCCCTGTCTCCATGATTAATAACAGCTGTGCCCTGGTTCACTTGCCAATTTCACTCCCAACTTGGGCTCTGTGTTAGTTTCACTCCCTACTGCTGTCAGTTGTCAGCACTCCCTACTCCCTGCTGTTGTCAGTTTCACTCCCTAGCTGGTTCTAACAATTTCAACTGAGGCTGAGCTCGGAAGTTTGGACTCCCCATTTTATGCTGCCACCTAATAAGCTCTGCTAAGTGGTCATGGCAGCATATACATAGGGTGGCAACAAAAAAGCAGAGCCCTTTGAATGTTCATACTGCTCCACCATGGGATGACATGACATCACAGTTTCTGCTATAGGTTTGATTTCTTCCGTGGCTAACATAATATGTAGAGAGACCCTGTGAAGCTGTAAGTATAGGATATTCAGACTCGGTACAAAGGGTTGGACTAGGTGTCCATTGGGGCCATTATTCCAATCCTATGATTCCCAGCTTGATTTTCAAAGCACTTCACTAGCACAAATCTTTTCTGAAGAAAACAGAGTTTGTATCAGCCAAGCCTTGAAGCTCATTCTCTTTAGTACTGAGAGTAATCTAAACCAGAACTGCAAGCCCAAAGTTTTAATACCCAGATTTCAATGATGAGTTTGCATCTAGTTTTATCTGAAATTAGGAAAATCCTGCTTCTAACATCCACTTCCGATGTGTGGGAATTTGATGGGAATGGCTGATCTCTTGAGGTACTGGATATTTTGGGTTGAAATCTCACATTGGAGATTTTGTCCAGTTCAAACATGCAATTCTTGAGTCTCTGTGTCAACCCCTATTCCAGTTCTGAACAACATATCCTCAGCCCATTTACAGGTTTTTGTTGTTGTTGTTTTTTCATTCTTTTGTTTCTTTCTTTGGGAGAAACATTATTATTATTATTAACTTTGAGCTGGAATAGCATTTAGTTGTGAGGCATAAACATGCTCAAGCTACAGTATATATTGAAAACCTGACACCTTTATTTACACCTCTCTGGCACCCATGGAATTCCTATAACAAAGCCCAAAGTGATTTCCAATATATCACTCTGAGTCATACCAAGCTCAAGCCACCTAAGAGAAAGATATATCTAAACTGCATTACAAAATACCAAAGAAAAACATATACAAAGCCTGTCAAATTGATTGTAACACAATTTTGAGAATATATTTTTATTTGTAATTTAAGAGAAATGACTCATTTGATTGTCCCATTGACCTGCAGAACAGTATTCCAAAGTCCATTTCATCTTCCAGGATTATGGTGAACAAAAGGATACTTGTTATTATGTTTGTTTGGTTTCTGTTTTATTCTATCTATCTGTTCTTTTTAGGGTGGTTGGGAAATATAGATGAGCATGGCCATACATTATAAGATGCCTAGTTGTTTGTTTTTTTAAAAAAATATGCTTCTTAAAGGAAAAGAATATGTTGCTTCTTAATGGGAATAGAGTACATAAACAGCTCTAACATTTTGTATAATAAAAGTATGTTTAGGCAGACATGAGAGTATTAACCTACACAACACATACAATAATATTATCATGGAAAACCGAATTCAACCCAGATATATTCTTTATAATCATGTTTTGAGACGGTTTGAAACCATGTTGAATTCACTTTGGTATCATTTTAGCAAGGATATTAATTTTTGCATTAGTCCAAAGTGATCAAAGTCGGAGATATGAATTAATTACCATCCAAGCTAACCTTTCAAAATTCTGCTGTGTTTTATTCTACCTCTTCTACTGAAACACTCACTGGCTGTAATCCTTGATGTTTGAAAGAATGCCACAGCTTTCGTGACAACACAGAGCTGCTTGAAATTTAATGGAAATGCTACTATTAATATTGCAAATGAAATCTTTGGCTGCTTTTAAACGAGGCGCTGAAAAGCGCCTCCTGAGCCCCACGTTGAGAGAAAAGCCGCACGGGGCGTATTTACACACTCCCCGCGCTGCCGGAAGTGACGTGCTCCCCGATGTCGGCAGTGGCAGCAGCTGGAGATGCGGTGCTTTGAAGAGGCTTGTTCTGAAAGCCTCAATTTTCAGGATTTCAGAATGCGCCTCTTCAAAGCACCGCATCTCCGGCCGCCGCCACTGCCGACAATAGGGCGTACGTCACTTCCGGCAGCGCGCGGGAGTGTGTAAACAGTCCCCGCACAGCTTTTCTCTCAACGTGGGGCTCAGGAGGCGCTTTTCAGCGCCTCGTTTAAAAGCGGCCTGAAACCATTTACTCTTAAACTTCCTAGCTTTTACCATTAGGCTACTAATGGGATAGTTCATATTATGTATCAAACAATACGTTTATTCCTTTTTCACTTCTAAAGAAAAGTTTTGACAACATTACTAACTAGATCAGAGGCAAAAGTATCAGAAAATAATTTTTTCCAGAGCCCACCATACTCCCAAAAAATGAACAACACATTCACACAGGTCCATCGAGCTTACAAGAAGGGTGTATGATGAAATGTGATAGCAGCAACTTGCTTTTCAGCTTGCCTGTTGATGTTATTTTTATTCACAGACTTGCAGCTTCCAACCTGGTATTACCAAACTTGATAGGCTAATGTACTGAGGATTTTTTTTTTTCATATTCTGTACCTCCAGTTCTCATCAGAATACAATATGTTGTGATTACATAAACACCTGTTATGAAAGGACTTCAAAGTTCTCTGTGTACATGTCACTGTGAAGTCCTTCAAATCCAGTGCAATAGAATGATTAGCTGAAAACAATCTCCCGTTTAATTTGGTGGAATTCACTTAACCATCACCCTGAAAAATTGCCATGTCTACTTGATTGGGAAAATTGCCTGAGAGCAGATCTTTGTAATGTATTTCAGTGACTGTAATCAATGAATAAAGGGCAAACAATGAGTGAATTAAAGGCTCCACTGGATCATTTATAATATTTAGAATTTGTGAACAGGGATTTTCTAGTGTAAATATCATGCTACATGTTTCTTTAATGTTGATTCATTTTCTCTATGGATGCTAAGTGAGTCATGTCTATTTTCAGATTGGCCTCACCCATCACAATAAATTGCATGGATGCTTGGGTACTTGGGACAGTGGGGTGGTTATTGAATTGATTTTTTAATTTATTACAACATTTCTACCCCACCCCTCCTGATTCAGGCAGCTTAGGGTGGCTTACAAAATTATAAATAAACATAAAACACAATTAAAACATATTTAAAACACATTAAAAAGGAAGGCACTGAACAAAGAACCTCCCCCCCCCAACCCACTCTGCGCACCCTATAACTCATCTCCCTTGTCAAACGTCTGGTGGAACATTCACGTCTTACTCATATGCAGAAAGGGAGGTCCGGGGCCATCCAGGCCTTTGCCAGAAGGGAATTCCATAGCCTAGGTGTGGCCACCGAGAACACCCTCTCCAGAGTGGCCCCCTGGGCCACATAGTGAATCTTGAAAAGTGTGTTCCCGGCAGGCCACAAGGGTCGCTTCACGGTATGGGGACTGAGGTGATCCTGCAGGTAAGTCAGGCCAAGACCATGTAGGTCTTTATAGGTCAACACCAACACCTTGAATTGGGCCCAGAAGACTATAAGCAGCCAGTGCAGACCCTGGAGCACCAGTGCAATGTGCTCATGGTGGCCCAACTCAATAAGGAGGCTGGTCGCTGAATTCTGCACCAGCTGCAGTCTGCAAACCAACACCATGGATAGCTCCATACAGAGCGTGTTACAAAAGTCCAGTTTTGAGGTAATGAAAGTATGGATGATCATGGCCAGGTCACCGTCTGAAATATATGACTGAAGCCAATGTTCCAGATTTTATTGGCAAAATGCACTCCTCATCACCAACCCCACCTGGAGATCCATGCAGAGCTGTGGGTTGAGGAGCACACCCAGACTGTGAATCTGGGGAACCAGCAGAGGGAGAATACCGTCAATGATGGGCATTGCCACATCCACCGCCCTTCCCACCACCATCATCTCTGTCTTATCGGGATTCTGTTTCAGTTGGGTCTCCCTCATCCAGTCCCCCACAGCTTCCAAACATGGGGTAAACACTGAGACTGCTGGGTCTGGGTCAGAAGAAAAAGAGAGATAGAGTTGGGTGTTATCAGTCGCACCCCATACCATCTCATGACCTCACTGAGCAGCTGCATATACACGTTTAACAGGTTAGGGGACAGAATGGAACCTTGTGGGACACCACACTTGAGGTCTTGAGGGGATGCAGAGCTCCATGCTCTGCACTGGCTGCCTATAGTGTACTAAGCTCAATTCAATCTGTTAGTGTTGATCTATAAAGCCCTGTATGGTCTGGGCCCCTCATGCCTGGGGGCTGCCTTGCCCTCTGCACCTCAGAGCGATCCCTGCTGTCCACCGCGGGCACCTTTTTGGAGGTCCCCCATGTAAAGCGAGGGGCCACAATGGAGAGGGCATTCTCGGTGGCTGGGCAGAGGCTCTGGAACTCCCTCCTGGAGGAAGCCCATCTGGCCCCAGGTCTGTTGGCATTTTGGTGAGCCTGCAAGACCTGGCTGTTCGCCCAGGCCTTCGGAGGGGAGGTTGGGGTGGGGTGGGGGATTTCTTAAGAGTTTTTATGCTGAGGGGTTCTGTATTTTTAAAATTGTTTTAAGGAATTTTATTATTGTGTGTTTTTATACTGTAAGCTGCCCTGAGATGCCATAGGCATGAGGCGGTGGCTAATAAATATTTATAAATAAATAAATAAATAAAATGAAGAACAATCCCCGAGCATTACACATTGGGTTCTTCTGACCAGGAAGGAGTGGAACCATTCAAGAATGATCCCGCCCACCCCAGCACGGTCCCACTAGTGAGTCACCAACATCTCATGGTCAATGGTATCAAAAGCAGCTGACAGATGTAACAGAATTAGCAGAGAAACTACCCCAGCTGACAGATCTAACAGAATTAGTAGATAAACTACCCCAATCTAATTTACGGTGGAAATCATTGACCAGAGCCACAAGTGCAGTCTTAGTGCCATAACCCAGTAGAAAGCCTGACTGTGAGGGATACAGATAACCGGTGTGGTCTAGATGCCCCTGCAGCTGCTGAGCCACTACCCTCTCAAAAACCTTCCTTAAAAAGGGAGGGTTAGAGACCGGCCAACAACCAGTGAGGGAGTCAGTGGCCGCACCATCGCCTCTTGGAGGCAGCCCGGCACTCTGTCCTCATAAAAGGAGGCATTGCTCACCCCCGCCAGCAGCGGCCCCAATGTCTCCCAGCTGGCCTTAACCAGCTGGCCTTAACCAGTCAGGACGGGCAGGGGTCAAGATCACAAAAGTGGCTCTTACCACCCCAAGCACATTCTCTGCCTCGACGGGCATAACAAGGCTCCTGTAAGTAAATCAATTAAAAAATTTCAATCAAGAAAGGCTCAAGAATCGGGGCAGAAATTCTCAGTTCTTACAGAAATTGAGACAAGAAGCTTGATTCTCATTGAGAATTGGGGAAAAAAGTATGAGACTGAGTTTCAGCCCTAGTCGGGATCTGAACCTGGAGCTGATTTTTAAAAAATCTTACAACTGATCCTTATCCTCAGCATTCTTTTCCTCCTTTGTGTTTATTATTATTATTATTATTATTATTATTATTATTATTATTATTATTAGCACTTGTATAGCACAAGCTGTGTACCTGGTGCTTTACAGAACAGTAAGATAGATGTGGTCCCTGCCTATGTCTTACAATCTAATAGACATGGAGGGGGAAAACAAGGAGAGGGGACATAGGGAGACAAAAGGGATAAATAACTTCCAAGTGGATGTGAAGTCTCAGGTACAAATGCTTGACTTGGTTGCAGTTGGCAGGAGTCTGTGAGGAGGCCAGACAGTAGGTAGGTATTGCAGGGAGAGTTCTAACAGTTGTCAGGAAAAGCTGCAAGGAAGAGGTGGGTTTTGAGGAGGAATTTGAAGGTGCGGAGGGAGGGGGCAAGGCAGATGTGGGCAGGGAGGGAGTTCCAGGCATAGGGGGCAGCAAGGGAGAAGGGACGAAGGTGGTTAAGGGAGTAGGGGAGATGAGGGAGAGCGAGGGAGGGGACAGAGGAGGAGCGAAGAGTGCATGCAGGAGTGTGCAAGGAGATTAGGGCTGAGAGGTAAGGGGAGCCAGGTTGTGAAGAGATTTGTAGGTGAATACCAGGAGTTTGTGAAGGATGTGTTCAGGAAGGGGGAGAGAGTGAAGCGAGGAGAGGAGAGGCTGCACATGGTCGAAGCGACGGGCTGAGTGGATGACCCTAGCAGCGGAGTTTTGGATGGAGATAAGAGGGAACAGATGAGAGCGGGGTAGGCCAGTAAGGAGGAAGTTGCAGTAGTCAAGGCGAAACATGACCATGGTGTGAACCAGGGTTTTGGCTGAGGAGACAGAGAGAAAGGGGCGAATCCGAGCAATGTTATGGAGGCTAAAATGACAGGACTTGGCAACAGAATCAAAGTAAGGTTTAAAGGAAAGGTGAGGGAGGAAAGATAAGGAGTTCAGTCTTAGCCATGTTGAGCTTGAGCTGACATTGGGACATCCAGGCAGAGATATCTGAGAGACAGTTGATGAGGCGAGCTTGGACAGAAGGAGAGAGAGAGGGGGTAGAGAGACAGAGTTGAGTGTCATCAGCATAGAGGTGATATTGGAAGCCGTGGGAGGCAATGAATTTGCCAAGAGACAGGGTGTAGATAGAGAAGAGGAGAGGGCCCAGGACAGAGCCTTGGGGAACCTCAACCAATAGGGGAAGGGAGGAGGAGTTGGAATTGGGAAGAGACACATTAAAGGAGTGGTCAGAGAGGTAGGAGGAGAACCAGTCAAGGACAGAGCCGCAGAAGCTGAGGGAGCTAAGAGAGTCCAGTAGAAGTGAGTGGTCAACAGTGTCAAAGACACCAGAGAGGTCACGGAAGCCAAGAATGAGTAAAGGCACTTAAATTTAGCAAGAAGCAGATCATTGATGATCTTGGCAAGGGCAGTTTCAGTGGAGTGAAGGGGGTAGAAACCAGATTGGTGAGGGTCCAGGAGGGAGTTGGCAGAGAGGAGATCCAGGCAGCAGGAGTAGACAACACATTCCAGAAGCTTAGAGGCGAACTGTAGGAGGGAGACCGTTCGGTAACTAGAGGGTTCAGAGGGGTCAAGGGTGGACTTTTTGAAGATGGGAGAGACAGTGGCATGCTTGAAGGCGGAGGGGAAGGAGTCAGTGGAGAGGGAGAGATTAATGACATGTAAAGGCGGGGGAACAGTGGGAGCAATGGAGGTCAGGAGGCGGGAGGGGATTGAGTCGAGAGGGCAGGTAGAGGGGTTGGAGAAAGAGAGCAATGAGGAGATTTCCTCAAGGGAGGCAGGAGGGAAGGAGGAGAGGAGAGAGGGGGAGGGGGAGGTGATGTTCAGGGAGCAGGGAGAGGAGATGGGTGGGAAGCAATGTCCTGGCTGATCTTGTCAATCTTTGAGGTGAAGGTTGACGCGAGATCCTGAGCAGAAAGGGAAGAGGGTGGAGGGGGGCAGGGGAGCTTGAGAAGGGAGTCAAAGGTGGAGAAAAGGCAACAAGGGTCATGAGAGTAGGATTCAACCCAGGTGACATAGTAGTGTTGCCTCGCCAGGGAGATAGTGGAAGAGAGGGAGGAGAGGGAGAATTTGTAGTGGAGGAAATCAGGGTGGGAGTGGGATTTGCGCCAGAGGTGTTCAGCAGCCTGGGTGCAGGAGCGGAGGTAGCGGATAGTAGGGGTGAGCCAAGGACGGGGGTTTTGGGGACGAATGGGGAAGGAGGAGAGGGGGGGCAAAAGAGTCAAGAGTCGTGGCGAGAGAGGCATTAAGAGAGGAGATGGCAGTATCAGGGTAAGAGGAGGAGAAGACAGGAGGGAGGCAGGGCAGAGGGAGTTTAATGATTATGGTGACAAGTCATGCATGCTGTGCTTTCCATTTTTTTCTGTTCTGGACTCTGATATATAGCATCCTCCATCCTACTCTGTGGATCTATTCATTTCCTGCACGGTGTTCCTCTTCACCCATTGTTTCCTACCCAACCAAAGAACTCAGTTGGCACTTAAGTAATTGTCTTTCAGCTGGCAGAAAAGTCTAAGGAGTTTGAACTTATTCCTTGTTATCCCATCAGTTACTGTCTCTTTTACATGAAGCCCTTTTCTAATAGTCTTGTTTCTAACATGGTCTTGCCAGGTTCCCACTAACAACCATCTACAGTATTTTTCATACTGACCTTTTTGAGGGTCCAGTGCATAAATCGGGGTTATCCTTCTAGTGGGCTCACCAGAAATCCTAGATCTGTACCATTCCTTTCTACTTCTTTTATTACCAACACCAGTATTAAGGATTCTGCAATTAGACCATTGAATTTACAGTCTGTTTGGTGATCATCAGAATAAAATCTTCACTTCATCTCTGGCTTTGCATTGATGAAAATAAGTTAAGCCTCCGTGTCATTCATGTACGTGGGCGTGGCTTAAAGACCCAGGTGAAGCAACATGAGACAAGAAGGTGCTTTGATACTTTTTTTCACCATCGTTTTATTGTTACAACCACAGTTTTAAAGGGTTGCCACGTTATGGCCTTCTGCATCAATATTGAGTCAAGACATAAGTTTAAAAATATATGATCAAAGAAAAAACCAGGGATGCATGAAAAGGAGACATGGTGTTAATATTATTTTTAGACCAAAAAGGCCCATCACTGCTCACTAGAACCCAATTTCATTTGAGTGGAAATTTTGGCAGCGAGTCTACCCCGCAGCCCTTCTTCTTAATATGGCATGTGTTTATGTACTGTATTTCTTCCCCTTGTGTTCCTTTTTTGCAGCCTTGTCCCCCAAAGTTACCAATATCTAGCTCCCATTCCTTCAGGCTTTGAAGTAGCACATCTGTCATTTAGTAGCAAAGAACACAAGCAAACGTTTTTGCACTTGTTTTGTTGTCATACAGGTCTGCAAAATTCAATGGCAAGTGACATTTGCTCCCAGCATCTTCTGTTCAAGATTATTAAATAATATTTTCTTCCCTGATCTGGTTCAAAATTGCTTTAAAAAAACAAAACTTTATAACAAGTCAAGGTAAATAATGGCTTGCTCTTCTAAAGGTTATGATTCTCACGGTACAGCAGTTGGAAAGTTCACACGATGAGAACTGACCACGTGTCATCCATGAAATATAATTGAAAGTAGAGTTTTTAATTAAGAGTAGAATTTTCCCAGCCACTTGTGAACAAGATCTTAATCCTGGAAAAAAATGACCAAGAGGGACACTGAATCTATGGGAAGTAGATGCAAAAGATTTCAGAGAGGTTTTCTATCCTGTATTATTTGTTCAACCTTTAATGTTTAAATATCAACCTTTAATATTCAAACATATTTTGACTGATAAAATAGCTTTACAGTCTCTTATATTCTCTTATAGTCTCTTATATTCTCTTATATTCTCAGCAAGGATCACCAATGGGGTCAACTGCTTTTCTTGAAATGTAAACACTTATTCATGAGGGACAGAATTAGACCACTGACTTGATTTCACAGCTGTCAAATTTCAAAGAGATACTGTCAACTCAATTTGCCCCAAAATATAGAATCTAAATAAAATTCATGATTGTGATCTCACTCACACACCCCCTGCCAGCGTAAGGGCCAGCGCAAGGGCCAGTGCGCTGGCAGATGGGCCAAGATCTAGTAAGTAGTTGGGAGTGTGTGTGGGGGGGTGCGGCCGCTGGCAGAAGCGGAGTTCCGCCGGCCCATGGGCACACTCCCTCATTATCCATGGGATTCACACACACCCCTGTGCTGGCATCAGAGCAGGGAGCACTGCCCTTCCAAGGGGTTCACAACCCCAGGGCAGCCTCCCCAGGGCTGGTGAACACCCCAGCAGGGTTTACCCCATAGGGAAGCCCACCGTCCCCATCCTCTGTGAATGGGCTGGCTGCACCTGCAGGGACTTACGCCTGCTGACATAGGCAGTAGGGGAGGGACTATCAGTATCAGATTAATCCAATATTACCGATAATTGTCAATATCAGATTAATCCCAAAATACTGATAATTGTCGGTATCGGTATATTGGATTTTTAACATTGCCAGTTTCTTTTAAATTTTTTAAATGGGCACCATTTAACAGTGGCCACAGTGTTAAAGATCTGAGAAAAATCAGCAATGTTAAAAAAAGATATACCAATACCGATAAATCCGATATCAGATGAATCTGATACCAATAAAACCGGTAACCAATAATTCCACTGGAGTTCCACCCCTAGGCACCGACCACTTTGTCCCCAAGAAGTTTCTGCATGTGCCGACCCGAAACCAGGCCACAGCACTAACTGTCACTCTCGGGAGCCCTAGACAGTCCCCACTGTGACCTGGCTCCCACCCCAGCACTGTGGCACAGTGAGAGGTACTGAAAGCAGCAGGGTTTTGCAGGGGACTGTCCAGGGCTCCTGCAAGCAACGGTTAGTATTGTGGGCCAGTTTTGGGGGCTGCCAGGGATGGCAAGTACAGACATTTCTTGGGGTCAAGGCACACCCACCACCCGCTTCCTGCTGCGGCTCCTGTGGCCCCACCTCCTCCAGCTCCCCCTGAATGGTACAGGGACCAGAACTGAAGCTGGTGCTGTGGCCACCAATGCCCCAGGGCTTTCTGCCAGCACAGGTTATATCTGCGCTGGGGACTAGCCGGATTGCGGTCTTAATTTTAATTTTTTTAAGTCAATCTTTATCCAACTTAAGACACATAGAAGTATTTTTAATTTCAAAAACTAACTTTTTCCTTCAAATAAATTAAATACTGCCTTAAAGTGTTGGAATTCTCATCTATAAAGTTGATGCTCACTACACAAAAAATTAAGATAAATATTGTTTTTAAATCTATGGGATAAAGAGTGACAAAGCATCTTGGGGAAAAAAAAACGTTTGCACTTCTGATGTGTTTATTTATTTATTTATTTATTTAGTCAGTCAGTCTGTCAGTCAGTTAGTTAGTTAGTTATTCAAATTTCTGTCCCACCCTTCCCTTTAAGAGGCTCAAGGCATCTTACACGGTAAAATATAAACATAGCATATAAAAACATATAAAATCAAAACAAATAAAAACATGAAAATACAAGCTTAACTCTACTGGGTAAAACCAGACATGATGTTGGGCTGCTGTGGCCCACTTTGCACCTTGCACTTTGCACCATACTTCACCTGCACATTTCTGCAGGTGCCACCAGGTGTTGGCCCAGGATTGGTCTGGGCCATGTCAGAAGCTAGACCGTCCTCCCACCCCCGGACTATGTCTAGATTACAGCCTGGACTAAGGTCCAACCAATTGAGTTACAGCAGGCCTCATCGCTATCACATCTTGGCCCAGCTGGGATCAGGTCCACCATGGCCAGTCACCATGGCTAGCCATCATTGGCCACAATGACTGTCGTTCATGGTGGAGGGTGGGGCTGTGGGTGCAGCGTGGGGTGGGGTGGGGACACCTGGCCACATGTCTGTACATCTCCGCACCCTCCACAGAGGCCCATCTGCAAGTATGTTTGTTGTGTGGCCCAACCTGATCCGGACTGTGTCCGCTGTGGATTGCTTCTGCAAATGCACCCTGACAAGCAAGAGAGCTAACACAGAGTGAATCAGCCCAGACCTACAATATTGAGGGTTGCAGTGTCCTCCCCAGAGCCCTCCTGATTGGATCAGGGAGGCAGAGGCATTGAGGAATGACAAGGTGACATTCGACTGCTGGGTTCTGCTTGCGCTGCTCATTGGCCAGACATCCATCCATCAGGTCTTTCCCCTCCTAGTTCAAGAGTTTAACACTGTTTCTGACTCTGAGATGTCTACTATCTCCTCCCCTCTCCAAATTTCCCTCAAAAAAACACCTGCCAGGTCACCAGACAATAACGAAATCAATAATGACTTCCGTTATCATTGTTGATTTTGTTATTATTGCAATAACAAAAATGAAAATGACAATTTTTGTTTTCATTATTGATATAATGAAAATGACATGCACACCCCTAGATAGGGAGTTATTTTCTAATTCTCTGTGTAAACACATAGATTCTGATGGTTCTTCCTACTATTGTCATTCTGCTAGGTCACCTTACAGGAAGAGGCCATATCCACATCTTTTAGTCATTTTCCTATCAGGAGTTTACCAATAATCTAGAATGAAAACGTATATGAAAATTTTTAACAGGGTTGTATAGATAATGGTTCTATGTCATTGGTCCCAAATATAAGAGAGTAAAGAGACATCCTCCTGCCGGCTTATCCCAGCGTCAGGCACAGTGGTGATCTGGACGTTGGGTGCTCAGGTGCGCATGCGCCCTGTGTGCACAGCAAGCAGCATGGGGCAATGGCATGACCCATGCTGCTGTGACTCCTGAGCCTACACACCTCGTGGCCCGGGGGATGAAGCAGTCACAGTTCCTGATCCAGGCTGTGGGGAGTGCGGGCTCAGGAGGTCGCATCGTATGGGGCACATCATTGCCCCATGTGGCTTTCTGTGCTGGCGGGGCACATGCACACCTGAGCACCTTCAGTCTTTCACTGCACCTCATGTAGGCACAGTTTGTGAGGGCCGCAGGAATGCAACCAAAGTAGTCAGGAGGTTAGCTTTTATTGGATGACCTACTGTCCCATCTCCCATCCCCATCTCTGTGCAGGAGGTGGCCCTTGTCCTCATGCACCATTTCAGGAAGGGACACAGGGAGGACATTGCTTAGGGTCAGGCTACCCACCGAACCAGGCAGGAAAGGGTTATGGTGCTGAAGTATCTTGTTTGAATCCCCAGGCCATTTCCTGATTCAGAGTTTGGGCAGGGAGTTTGGGCAGGGAGCACCTCTGTGGGGCCAATCCAATGGCCTGTGGAAACCACATGCAACCCTCCCACCTCCCGCTCACACACATGTGCACAAAATGCCCACAAGTTCATAGCGGAGACTTGTGTCATGTGGAATGCACGTAGATTCTGCGCAGTTCCCATACATAGGGGTTTGGGATTGTGGTCACTGTGTCTGCCCAACCTGAGGGATTAAAAGGACTGGGAAAGGTAGGGAAGCAAAGAGTATGGAGGCCAGGCAAGCCACAGCACCTACTCACTTGTCCATTAAACCAGCACTCCAGGCATTGCTAATTGTCGTATTGGGGCTAGGAAGGAAGGAATATTTTCCTTGATGTACCTTCTCCCATTACTGGATGGGCATACTGTTGGGGTTTTTTCACCTTCCTTGGAGAACCTTCACCTTATGATTGCAGTTTCTGTAATGCCATGTGTGTTCAAGCTGGTGTTGTATTTTAATTGACACAATGTGGAGGTACAGTGGAAGGTTATTATGGGATAAATGGGAAAGGAAGGAATACAAGGTACCTCTTTATCGAACAAATAAAATAAATTATATAAAATAAATTATGAGATGGGGGATGGAGTGGCTGCTGATCAGGGGAGGTGCAACCCATGGCTTTGACCCTAACTCAGGGGCTTGTTGAGATTACTACTGCTAAGCAGGATATCAGCGGTCCCCAGTGGCTCACCATCTGGACCGCATCATAAGGGGTAACTGATATGCTTAGATGGTGGAGACCCCCAGGGTTGACTGCACTGGACCTGGAAAGTTTATGGAGAGTTGTATTTTGTTTGTATTTAACCCCAGACTGAAGTTAAGCTGTGGCCACTTTCATCCAATTCTCCTGTGCCTTTGCCTCCTTCTGCGCTACAGAGACAAGAGAGAGTACAAGCATTCAAGCTTCACAGAGATTTTCCTCAACCAAGAATAAAAGGTAGGAACTGAAATAGAGATAAAAGCAGGCCAGGATTAATTAGCAAATATTATTTATCAAGATGTAATGCTTAAATTCCATAGTTTAGTTTAAACTTTCTATGGAAAGAATATTGTCCTTTTAAAATTCTTCATCTTATATACAGTAAGTTCTGTTGGACATTTTTTCAGAGGCCTCTTGATATGTCCCCTCCCACTTTATATAGGGGTTTTCCCTGAGTGTGTTCAACACACTGGAAGAAAAATCTCTTTGGATATGTATTTCACAGATGATAAGTAACCGGATATTGCTTTTCCCCATGAAGATAATCCGCGTTGTTGCAATAAGCAAAACAGGCACAGTGTTATTTTAAAAGAGATTAATATTTCTGTGTTTCTCCTGCCCAGACCTTTTTAAAAATTTGTGTTAGATCATAGTTTAGTGTGTTTCTATTTAGTCTATGAAATTCCCATGATTTTGTTAGCTAAGCACATAAATGGAGCCACAGAAATCCATACTTGAATTGGACTCGTTGGTTCAGTGTTCACGGTTGCCTGAAGACAAGTTGAGGGCACTTCGTAGTGACATCGTGTCCTGCATGGGGGCTAGCAAGGTGATGCTGCGGGAGTTGCAATCTCTGTTGGGTAAGTTAAACTTTGCCTGTCTGGTTGTGGCACCTGGCAGGGCGTTTTTATCCCGTCTTTATGCCAAAA
>QEPC01001311.1:918581-930830 GCA_003113815.1 Sphenodon punctatus
TAGCCATCCATCCCCCCTGCATCCACCGTGGGGTTCGCATGGGCACCTCCCCACCCACACATGTGTTATGAGGGGGGGGATGCCTGTATCAAAAGGGCCTAAATTGTAGAATTTGTTACCAGAAAGTGTGGTCAAGGGCAGTAGTAAAGGCCATTTTTGCATGGATGCCCCCTACCCCCGCTGGGTGTGCGGGTGGGTGTGCAGTGGGTGGGGTGGGGGGTCATACACGTGTATGCCATGGTCTGGGGTGGGGGGATGGGTTACTGCCCATGGAAACCCTCCCAATGCACAGCCATCTCCACCCATTACTCACCCATGGAGCCATCCAAGAAAATGGAGGAGACTCCAGCTCTTTTCACACATACACTCTAACACTGATAAAATGGGTGTTACATTTTATGATACATGTTGTAGGGCACCTACAGAGCACACCTGTAGCCCTGCAACATGTATAATAAAATGTCACACCCATTTGATCAGTGTTAGATTGTCTGTGTGGAAAGGGCCTCTGTGGGTGGAGATGGGTGGAGGTAGGTGGAAATGGGTGGAGGTGAGTGGAGATGGATGTGCACCTGTGGGAAGTGCACACCCATTCCCCCACCCAGCAGTGCCATGTGAAAATGGGTATAGCTGGGTTTAAGAAAGGGGTGGACAGGTTTCTATAGGATAGGTCCATTAGCAGCTGTTACCCAGGTAAGTTTGGGGAATGTAGCCTTTTACTGTTGGGAGCTGGGAGTGAACAATAGGGAATGCATCAGCCCATTGTGACCAGTTGGGTACTTCTTCCAAGCAACCGAGATTGGCCACTGTCGGAGACACGTGTGGGGCTCGATGGTCTGATCCAGTGTGTGGCACTAATTATGTTCTTACAATTTCTATGCTTTTTGGAGCATGGTTCAATTTGTAAGAGCCTTAACTCCTCTCTTAAATGGAAGGTTTTATGATTGTATAATTTCCATGATTTTTGAAAAGGGGGATACACTAAATTCTCCCTCCTACAAGAGTATCAACCTGGTAAGAATAGACAGACTTTGGTGGAACTTTTGGGGGCTTTCTGGTGCTGACTGGGAATTTATAAGTCTTCTTGGGATTTTGTGGGCTTTAAAAAATGCTCCGTCCACCATCAACCTACTGCTAAACTTCATGGTGAGAGGGGAGACTGGTGGCTTCCTCAAAACTCCTAAAGTGGCAGATATCCTTGCAGCACTCCTCGATAGCAGGACAAGCCTACTTGTTGAACCTGTGCCAGTGTTCTGCACATGCATGACATATTTTTGCACGTTCACTCTCTCCATCATCTAACATAGGAACTTCAAAACATCCTAACTTAAAAACTATACAATGGATTTTAAAAATCCAAACACAGGAAATGGTTATAATATGAACATGAATTTTTTTACATCTCTAGATGGATAGCTTTAAACACACTTTTCTCTGTCAACTGAAACAGTGACAAAACTCAGAAAGAAGTTCTGCCTCTAATTTTCAAACTCCTGTAACTCAGTCATTTTCAAATGAATCTGTCTGAAATTTGGACAGTTTTACCCCTTAACCAGTCCTTGTTACAAAATTTCACACTGATAGTAAGATAAATCATTTTAACTGTATAACAAGTAGAATTTTGTAATTTTAACTGAGAATGCAAGCTGCCTTAACTATACAGCTACTCCCATGCCTCTGTAATTATATAGAATCTCAGAAGAATCTGAAAGTGAAGGCATGTTGCATGGAGTGCTCTTTGATTAGATGCTGCGTAGAAATTTGGTAAATTCTGTTTTTAAGGTTCCTGGAAATTGAATAAGGCTGAAATGCACACACTTTTGAGTTAAATTGGGTTGTAGATTATTTATGTCAATAAAGAATAAAACTAAATTACAGTGCAATATCATTTGACTAAGGCAACTCAATTTTGAGTAATTTTCATCACATTGACAAAGAGAGCAATTAAAACTAAAATCTATGACTTAATTACCATTGGTTCTAAGTAGACTGAATCCAATTACACATCACATTACATTGCATTATACTATAGGGTTATGTGTACTGTAGCTGTCTGTCTCCTATCAATCCATCATCAATAGACAATCAGGGAGATAAATGTGTCATAAACTTAGAGTATGTACAATACAAAATTAGCATCCTTAGAAAAAAGTTCTTTTACTTGGCCAAAGAAAAGATGGGGAGGATCAGACATCTCTATATGTTCTATTTTTATCACTTGCAGTTTCACGTGCACTTCAATGGAGAATGTTGTATGCTAAATGTTTCTGATGCCACTCCAGTTGTTAGTCAAAACAACAGCGGCTTTCATAATTTTATGATGGGTCTTACCATATTTTGAGCTTTTATTAAACTCCAGTTTCTAGAATCATCACTTTCCACTTTTTTTTATTATTTTTATTCTTAATTAAAAGTGTCTAGCTCTCCTGGTTTGTGATGAAAATGTTTAAATCCTGAATTAAGAGTAACCTAAATACTAGAAATCAGAGAGAGAGAGAGAGAGAGAGAGAGAGAGAAGATTGATTGATTGATTGATTGATTGATTGTTATAATATATATTTTAAATGTCTAACCTACTGAAGTTGACCAATTTCATGATTTTGGGAGCCTTACTCATGATTTCTGGATACAGAGGGTTAACAATACTAGAACCAGAAGCACAGTAAATCTGTTGAAATCGAAGGGATTATATTCCTGTTCAAATCCAGAAATAGCAGAATTGGCCCAAACAATCATCTCCATCCAATTATTTTGTTTGAATGGGCATTATGTTACCATCACAATGGATGGACTGATGCGTGTCATAATCACAAAGGCAGATACTCAAACATTATTGGGTAGATGGATGGCAACTCCAGGGGCAGGTGTGCCAACCTGATTCACCCCTAGACTGGCCAGTCAGTTGAAAGGTGGCCCACCAGATGTTGAAGTGGAACAAGCTGTGTCTGCTCCAGGGCAGCCCAGCTGACGGTGCTTTGCAACATCCCCGTCACATGAGCACCACCAGTGAAAGAAGCTGGCCAATACCAGGGCACCAGCCCAGAGCGGAGCTGCTGTCCATCTGCTCAGTGGACCCACACTGCATCTCCATTCCCGGTTGGCCATTTCCCCGGAAACATTCGGTGTTTTCAGATGTGGTGGTACCAAAGGTGGCCACGTTTTGACCCACTTGGCCACCCGTGGTGCCATCACATCTGTTCTCGCCCACTAGATGTTACCCTGGATGGGATCAGGGCTGTCCTTGGACAGTGGAAGTTTTTACCCCAGGCTGTTACTTGGACCCATTTCTGAGGCACAGTCTGGGCTAAGTGTTGCCTTGGCCAGGGTTGTTCTGGGTGCACATGGTGGCCTCATAGACCACCGTGGCCACCTGTCCATGCAGTGGGTGGACCATGCTCAGCAGCCAGGGGTAGGGCATGTGGACCCACACCCACATGCCACTCTGCCCTTTCTCTGCCACCTCCCAAACACGTCTGTTCGGCAGCTAGGCCAGATCCTGCCAGGGATGAGGGTCCTCACCCCAGGCAGGATCAAAGCATGACGGTGCCATGTTTCATCACATTTGAAAATACCCAGTACTGAGTTGCGAGCACCAGCCTAGAGCACTGGGTTATCACCCCCATCTCTATGGTGGTGAGGGGACACCACACAGTTGGACCACATCTATGGGAAACTGCTGGATTCATCTAAAGCTGACCCTGGTGGGGCTAGAAGTGGGTGGATTAGGGGCTGAACTCCAGGAGCAGTTCTGGGGCTAGGCTGCCTTCATGTCTGTCTAAAAACACCCATTCTTACAGGGAAAGGATGAAGAATGAATGGTTAAGTCTTCCAGTTATTTCTCTGTAGATTGTAGGGTCAAGTCCTACTTTATATCTCCCCAGATGGCAACAATCAGTGTACCCAGCTGTAAATGACTGCCTGATCCTTTGGGTTGTAGAAGTCAAAGGTGGTTAGATTTGGTGCCAGCCACATCACTGACTTGTGTACTGCAGGCCACCAAAACTGGCATACCTAACCACACCATGCCCATGTTCTGCATGGCTTGGAATGGATTGAGAATCTTCTAAGCAATTCAGCACAGAATCTCTAATCTCCTCAAATATCATTCTCATTTTAGGTTTAACACTTTCAAATGGGCACAACATGTTCCCATGGCAACTGAATTTGCAAATCCTGTCTGAGCCCACCCTGTAGCTAGGAAGTTCTTGCGCTGTTCACAGTAAACTTAGGTTTGACATGTCAGGCAAACCTGAAAACATGTTGAAATAATGATGTAGGTCACAGTCTTGAAAACATTTACTACCAAATGGTGGCCATTGACTTTATGAGCAAATGATTTCAGGACTCGGGCATAAGTCATTATTTCATTTAATTACATAATACATTAAGCAGAGGCTGCTATTTGAAGGAGATCCCCTGAAGTACTTGCATTTCAGAGATCTAACTTCCAAATGAAAGACTTTTGGTCTCTGAAATTAGATCCAGTTGCTCCCCCCCATCAATATCAGTAGTCCCACAAAGTCACTTATCTCCACAACTCCACCAAGCCTTAAGAAATTCCCTTGTGCCACTAAAAAATTATGTAACCCTCACAGCTAACCCGGGGGTTTGCCCCAATGTCCATTTGCAGGAGCACTGGGTGTGCAGCCTAATGTTATGGAGGGTCCTGAGTTTGACCTGGCACAACATGGTGTAGTTAACACAGGCATCTGCTGCTCCTTCTATAGCAGATGATCTAGTGTGGTGCTTCCACCTGAGGGATACGTCCTTAGTATAAGGACCCTTACACGCTCCCAGGAAATAAAATAGTTGCCCACAGTGACCACAACTACATGCACCTAACATAAACCTCTGAAAGATCCACAGAAGTAACATTCAAATAAACATAAAGATAGTCCAGTCTTGGGGTAGAACTTTATTGCGATGGCCAGCTTAGAATAATCTTTTAGTGGAGCACACAGCAGATGGCTAAGGCCCACTACTGACAGAAACCACAGTTGGGTCAGATCTTCTTTCCATGTCCCAGACTATGAAGCAGGCAGTTGGGAGAAATGAAAAGCAGTCCTCAAGAAACTTTCTTGAGAGCCTCCAACTGGCAGACAGCACAACTCAGATTCCCACCTCTGTACATGCAGACAAAGAAATATTGTGAAGAATCCTCCTGCCTCCTAGTTTCCTTCTGTCAGCTCTGCAAATTCTAGAGTAACCAAGCAAGGGCTTCTTGCTCTGTTCAATCTGGAGCCTCACTACATCAATTCAGCATCTCCCAGCCAAGATGCCTGCTCTCTCCACTTCTCCCTGCCCTCCTATAGGGACACGGGTCAACTTTTGGCTACAGAATTGGAATTCTGGGAGACATAGTCCACTGTTACTGCTAGTACAGACTTTATGGCCTGGTCCAATTCACTATGGCCACTTCTATACGAGGCGCTTAGAAGCACCTCTTGCGCCCCGCATTCCAGAAGAAATTGATTTAACAACTCAGTGGGGCCAATCTCAAACTCCACGGATCTCCCACGTGTGTACATGCATACAATTCTGATGCAGCACAATGTGTCATCAACGGGGATCCATGTAGCTTGTGCTTGGCTGCACACACACAGAGCTGTGCATGGGATCAGTGGGATTTGGGATCGGCTCCAGTGAATGTACAATCCAGTTCAAAGCATTTTATAAGTACGTAAGAAAGAATGCCTCTCCCTCCACAGCCATGTCCTTCCACATGAACTGTGTTCCATTTAAAAAAATGAAATGAAACCAGTTAGGGAGATTTAAAAATCACTTTTACATGAGTGGTGGTATGCAGCACATTGAAGAATGCATGTCCTGAAAAGCCCTGAGGGGTGCGTTTAAACTAGGACTGACACTCAATTTTGACTTTTTTTTTTGGTTATCACTGAGAATCGCTATTCTCACCGTGTTTTAAACAAGAAACAATAACCAATAAAATTGACATCTCTTGACAATTCTCAGTCAAGAATCTTTTCTTAAATTACCATTTACTATTTACCAGATTGTCATTTACCGTTGGATTGCCAGTCAACAAGTTTCTGTTTACCGGGTTATTAGTTACCATTTAATGGGTTGTTGTTTAATGGGTTGTGAGTCAAATCCAATAACCAATAAACATGGTAACCAATAAACCAATAACCAATAAACATGGTAATAAAACAACAAACCAATAACAATAAACATGATAACAAACCAATAAACCAATAACCAATAAACACCAATAACCAAATAACAAATAACCAATAAACCAAAAAACAATAACCAATAATAAAAAAACCAAACCAATAAACATGGTAATAAAACAATAAACCATTAACCCAATAAAGGATATTGAATAAAAAAGAATAACCAATCACAACCCCCCCCAAATAACTTATAAACCAATAACCAATAAACATGGTAGTAAACCAATAAACCAATATCCAATAAACACGGTAACCAATAAACCAATAACCAAGAAACATGGTAAATGGCAAATCAGTCACAGTAACTAGTAAAAACATGGCACATGGTAAATCACAGTACCAATACAACTGATAAACTTCAAAAACCCACGGTAACCGGTAAAGATGGCAAATGATAAACGGTAAATTGCAGCAACCTATAAATCAAGTTTCTTCCGAAATCTTGACTGGGGTTCGAAAAAGCTGCGAAATCGAAGCAGCAATTATCGATTCCTGCGAAAGTATTGTGACAATCAATTTGATTCTTGTTTCAGCACTAGTACGCACCAGAAGTAGCCAGCTGCCATAGGAATCACGGCTTGCATGGTCTTTTTGAAGCAGCATTTGGAATGCCTTGATATTGAGGTATCCAAAATGCGGCTTTGAAAAAGACCGCATGAGCTGCGATTCCTTTGGCGGCTGGCTACTTCCAATGCATGTAAATGCACCCCGCGGGGCTTGTCAGGAAGTGTGTTCTTCATTTCGCTGCATCCTGCCACTCATGTAAAAGCAGCCTCAGAGGTTCCCTTTCATAGTAATAAAGCAGGTGTGGAGAACCTATGACCCAAATCCAGCCCATGGCTGTTTTTTTATTTCAACCCATTCCAGTTCCTGGATCAGGCTCATGAATGCAGTCCCTCCCCGCTAGCACTGAAAGAGTAAGGGAGAAGGGAGCAGGTATGAGGGTATTCATTCAATGATAGGAAATGGATCCATGGCATAGAAGCATGATCTGGACCCTTCTCTTGTTTTGTCCTGAGACCACTCCTTAATCACCTACTCCCCAACTCCTCTCTGACCAACGGAGATTGTACAGTTTTCAGCATGACCCACTGGGGGGGGAGGGAGGTAGATTCCCCACCCATGTAATTAAACCCAAACTCTGTATCTTCCATCATAATTAAAAATGGTTAGTGACTGGGGGTTTCACTTTCATCTTAAATCTACCAAGAAACTGAATGTAGCACAGAAAATGTCTGCCTGGTCATTTACCAATCTCTGTTTTGTCATTAACTTAGCCACCTACATAAAATTTAAATGGAATAAATAAAGACTCTCTACTTTTGTGAGAACACATGGGGAGGGCAATTTCAGTCAATTATCTGTTTTACAATGTAGATTTACATTTGGTAGTAAATATTGGATATTAGGACCTATCTTCCTCATAATGTTGCATTTCTAATTTAGCTAAGGAGACTTATACAAAGGTCATACATTTCAAGGTGAGATTTTGAATGATGTTTGTACTAAATTCAGCTATCTTTCCACTGTTGATGGTGTTTTGGGCGAATGGAGGAGTCTGTTTAGAGTTCCATAGCTGGGGTTTTACAATGACAATTTTTCTTGCATTTACTCAACCTCGGCATAATCTCTAACCATACAAAAGGAAACAAAAACAAGTCATATTAGGAAATACATTATGACCTTTTGGGTGTAGAGCTGGATATCTGGATCTCATTTATTCAGATACTTCACTCTAACAATTTCATTGCTTGTGTGCTAGCAAGATGATTCAGCAGAAATGAGGAATATAAAAAGGAGAAAGGGGGAAAGCACTTGAGGCAATTAGCACCTATGTTACAAAATGCACCAATACAACTGTGGGAAAGAGCATATTGTTCCTTTCCAGGCAGGAATGCAGGAGGTAATGTCTGTCTCAGTATGAATAACTATGGTAATGTTCTACAGCAAAGAATCTGCAGAGGAGTCACTTTAAAGAAACAGGTACCCTGGCAGATGGGAAAGCAGAAGGCTGTACTACCTGCTTATATTTAGACACCCACTCAAAAGGACATTCATCCCAAAGTATTTCTACTATATCATTATAGAATCATAGAATCATAGAGTTTGAATGACCAAAGAGGTCATCTAGTCCAACCCCCTGCTCAGTGCAGAAAATTCACACCTACAGCACCCTTGACAAGTGGCCATTAAGCCTAGGCAGCCGTTCCATTGTCAAACAGCTCTTACCTTTAGGAAGTTCTTCCTAATCTTTAGCTGAAAGCTGTTTTCTTGTAATTTGAGCCCATTGGTTCTAGTCCTGCCCTCAGGAGCAACGTTGATCATGTCTACTCCATCTTCTATGTGACAGCCCTTCAGATATTTGAAGATGGCTGTCATGTCTCCCCTTAGTCTACTCTTCCCCAGGCTAAACATACCCAGCTCCTTCAACCTTTCCTCATAGGACTTGGTTTCCAGACCCCTGACCATTTTTGTCGCTCTCCTCTGAATCTATTCCAGTTTGTCAATATTCTCCTTAAAATGCGGTGCCCAGAACTCGACACAGATGAGGTACTCCAGATGAGGTCTGACCAGGGCAGAATCTAGTGAAACTATTACTTCTCATGACCTGAACACTATACTATAATAGTGTCTGAATAAATCTGCAAGCATCTGCTTTTTTTCTGATTGAACATTTGGGAAAAACTCTTCTACATATCATTTTAGATTGTATTATTTCAGTTTAAATGTTGAAAATTATAAGACTTGATAGTATGCAAAACTTTAAAGGTATTTTTGCCTCAGAGAATCAAAGCAGAAAGGAGATTTCTATCAGAGACCTGTGATCCAACCTGAGTGGTCCCAGTAGGCTGAACACATTCTCTGAACAAGACCCTCGGATGTGAGCCCCTGCCCAGCCTTACAAACATAGTAGCAATGTTTGAAAAGGAATGAGAACCACTATATCCCTGCCCCTTTTCTGATGTATCCCACTGTCATACCACTTACAGACTGGAGTACCATGATGTCACAGTGCTGGGGGAAAGGGCACCCACCCAATGCAGTTGGACTAGAGGCCCATATTTCTGGCCTGAGAAAGGCTCTAATTTCTATTACTATCTTCTTCTGGGAAAGGAAGAAATTTCTAATTAGTGATGGGAAAAACCTCCATTCACAAATACCTGCAGATGTACTCTTCGGAAGTAATCTGATTTCTCAAATGTGTTAATGCTTGTTACTGTACCCCATTAGGTGTTTCTAGACAATTGTGTCGCATTGTGCCTCAGTTTCCTCAAAGGGAAAATGTGCTTAGTGGTCCAGGCCTGACATGATCTGGTCTGGATATAGGGCGCTCTTTTCCAATATGTGGAAACTCAGGGCATTTTCAGACGTTACGAGATCATGCTCAACCACGGACAATCCCCTGTGGTGGCGAATAGTCTCGTAATGTCTGGTTGCTCGCCGCCAGATGTTCACCATGGTAAACCACTGGCAGTGAGCAAAATAACCACGCTTTCGAGGATGGTCCGGGCACCATCACCGAAAGCGTGGTTAATTGAACCATGGCCCGGAATCGACGGACGGTAATGTCTGTTACCACCCACCGATTCAGGACTGTGACTCAGACCCCAGGATGGAATCGGGCGAAGTGTCCAGATTGGCCACTGCGCCCGCCCTTCCCCAGGCGGGCAGGCTGCTGGGGGAGTGGGGCTGCGCAGCTGCACATTATGCCGCGCAGTCCTGCCCCCTCCCCAGATTCCCCACCAGAATCAGCCGGCTCATCTGTTGACAGGCCATTTTGATTCTGGTGGGGAATCAAAAAGTGATTCCGTGGGGGGGCCAATAGGTGCCCTGTCATGTCTGAAATAACCCTCAGTTTACACTTTGCTAATAAGCCAGTCAGTTCAGCTAAGTAATGTAAAGACAATTCATTTATAAACAAAGCTATGAGACTTAAGAATATTATAAATATAAAACAATAGTTTTCTTAAGTTCAAATAAAGACATAGTACAAAAGAAACTGTGTCTGTTAAAGTACATGACTAAAGAGAACATTTCTGTTCAAGGAACAGTTCTGTTACAAGTTCAAATATCTTTACATCTATAAGATATAACATATGCTCTAAGTATTATTGCTATGGTTGGCTCAACACATCTAAAAGAATATACTTTCATAATCACCCAGATCTTTGTCCCATACTGCCATATGGATGTGAGAAACACTCCAAGGAAGAAACTGTTTCTGAAAAATCCATCTCTCCTCTCCCTTCTTATAGAATGAAAATTGCTTGGAAGTCAACTAAAAATGACATCAAGTCAAAACTGCTGACAAGTAGGGTTTTCTCAGAGTACATAGTAAGAAGCCTGTTAATACATACTAAACAGGTTACTATCATCTAAGATAGGATTTAACAATCAGTAAACTCCAGACAAAGAAGGCCTCTTCCTGCCCTGCTTGGCAGTCACATCTCTTGACTCTAGTCAACAGTGAATGTAGATGTCTTTAAGAGACAGACTGGCTAATTACATCTCCTATTCCAGTATACAGGCTGATTACATCTCCTATTCCAGTATTTGGTCAAGAGTTCAGTAAAAAGGTCACTATAGGACAGCTCTTTAGGAATTCATCATACAGAGAGGCCAATTCTGATTTACAATATATTGAAACACAGATGGTCAAAAAATATATGCTTACATACAGGATACATGACAAATGTGCCATATTATTTTCATATTGTACCAATCGTATGCCTACCAGCTAGTGGTTTAAATTTGTGAAATCTTTAATAATAATGCCTCACTGTTAGGTGGTTGAAGTCCAGACACCAAATGTTTTATCAGATTGTCCGAATGTCTCATGAATTGCAAATTTCTGCCTTAACCCTTATGATACAGCAACTTTGACTTGAGTTGGTCCCAATCCTAAGCTTTAAATGCTACATTATTCTGCTAATATAAATTGGATCCATCATAACCACATCAGTACAACTCAACAGGAGAGTAGGAAGTTAACTATCACTTTGAATGCTTCCATAAACATGTTTAATGACCATAGCTAGGGCACGGCTAGGCAGAATTCCTTCCTAGCTGCCTTGCAGAAGATAGTCAGTTTCCACATATTACCCTGGCTACCTATGGACCAAAACATGGGGCAGGTTGAGACGAACAAAGATCTTTGCATGGCTAATGTAACATGTAGAACTGTCCTTGCTTTATGTAAAAATAGAGGCAGTAGCAAGGCAATTAAGTCATTTAGGCACTCAAGTACTCTTGAATGTTATGGGTTTAAGTGTTGTGTGGTCTCACACTTGATGACTTCCTCAATTCCAGCTAGCTACAAATGGGCACCTGATGTTGGCCATTTCTTTGTGTATTGTAGGCAGGGCCATCCAAAGGCATTTTGCTGCTCTAGGCGATGACAACATTTACCACCTCACCCCCCCAGTGGTATGGTGTATGTAGACCTATTCTCCACTGCCCTGAACACAAAGTGCAGCCTTTTTTTCACCAGGGCAGCCCACGATCCCAGGTCCCTAGGGGATGCATTTTCACTAGACTGGACAGCCCATCTCAGTTATACCTTTCCACCCATTCCTCTAATTCCACGGGTGTTGAGCAAGATTCAATTAGAGGGGGCCCATCTTATCCTCATATCTCCAGGGTGGCCTCGCCAGATATGGTATCATGAGATTCAAAATCTAGCCAACTTATCCCTTACCATACCCCAGATCCCAGACTTGCTATCCATGAACCAAGGGAAAATTCTCCACCCAGAACTCAGACAACTGAACCTCCACGCTTGGAAGATTCACATACCAAAGAGGCTCAATCCTTAAGTAACAATTTAGTTCTTGTTCTCCAAAATGAACTTAAACCATCCATTCGTAAGTCCTATGACTCCAAGTGGAGAAGATTCTGCTTTTGGCTTCAAGCCAAATCTCTGTCTCCCACTCAACTGTATGTAGAATTAGTACTACAATATTTACTAGAATTAGCAGAGAAAGGTTTGGCACACTCCTCATTAAGAGTGCACCTCTCTGCCATTTCTAGGCATGTTACCCTCCCTGGTTCT
>QEPC01001311.1:931328-962191 GCA_003113815.1 Sphenodon punctatus
GTTTATCTCCCCATCCCTACCTAGGTTGGGTCAGAAGAGATCTTCTCAGACTATTTCCAAATGGTTGGTACAGCTGATCTCGCTTACTTACCAACTGAGTGGATTCTCACCTCCTCCTAATTTGAGAGCACATTCAATTAGGGCACTGGGTGGTTCTATGGCCGCTTTTTCTAACATATCTCTACAAGAGATATGCAGGGCGGCAACATGGAACTCACCTCATAGCTTTGTGAAGCACTATGCTCTCTACCTAGTTTCCCAGCCCCACACTTCTCTTGGTGTGTCTATACTTAATTCTGTTTTCAAACCTTTAAAAAAAAAAAAAAAAGCAAGACAAACACAGGAGAACTACTTGTTTCTGTATAACAGACTTTACTATATGTAGAGGTTCCCTGTAAATATACTTACCTGTTTTACTACATAATAAACTCTTGTTCTTTTGCATGCAGTATGCATTAAGTTTAATTTTTTTGATAGAAAAGTCCCCCACTGCCTATTTCTAGGCTTCGTACTCTCCCATTTGTGAGAATGGGAGGAGTCACTTGAAGAAGAACAGAAGGTTTCTACCTTGTAAACAAGGTTCTTCGAGATTGTCCGAACATTGTCACAAATGCCCACCCTTCCAGCCTCACATGGAATTTTTTTCATAATCGCTTAGGGTTGGAAGGAACTGTTGGGTTTAGGTGGGAGGTACCTTATATAGTGTGGGGGTGCATGAATGTCACATGGTTTTTAAATTAGTGAGCTTGGTATGTGCCGGTAAGAAGGGTGTGCAAGTACAAATCCATTTGTGAGAATGTTCGGAGCCATCTCGAAGAACCTTGTTTACAATGTAGCAACCATGTGTTCCCTGTCACTTGCTGCTGCCCCCCAATCTGCTGCTCTAGGCGGCTGCCTAGGTCTGCCTAGTGGCAGGGACGGCCCTGATTGTAGGCCACAGAAACTGTGGTGCCCTCATCACTCACACCCAATGGACCACACAGCTCCATATGGACATTATTTTTGATTTTCATGCTAAAAGGTTTTATTCTAAATAATAAGTATGATTATCGGCTGATGTAAATGAACATAGCACCATTGATTTAAATACCCATTTACATTTTATTTATTTGGATTTTTAATAGGGATGAAACTCGATTTTGATTTTTTCATGATTCTTGTCGACAATCACATTCCTCAATTATTTTTCGAGAGAACTTATAATTGAAAAAATTCCGGTTCCCGACACTTTCTCGGTTGAGAATTTTTCTCAGTATACTGTTTTTCCATTACCCTTTACCGTTTACCCATTACCAATTACCTTGTACTGTGTTCATCCCGCTAATGTACATGGGACAGAATACTTGGTTCTCGGTAAATAAAATTGATTGCAGAGTGTTTTCTGAGTACCAGGTAGGTACTGAGTCCCCTTATATAAGGGCAAGAAAAGCCCCATATGTTAGACCAAGTACTGGAGAAAGTACTGAATACCAAGTGCCGAGTACCAGGCCAATTCTTTGGTTACTTGGCACTTGATAAAACTGAATCGAATACCGAGATACTAAGTAAAAACTGAGCAATTTCAAATACTGAGTTTCAGCACTAGTAAATAGTAATGATAAATGGCAACAGTAAACGTTGTATCAAGAAAAATTCTCGACTGAGATATTGAACCATGAAATAGGTGGGACTGAGATAGGGAGGAGGGAGGTCCCGAGGGCAGCCCCAGGTGTGAAGTGGGTGCAGCGCGAGGGTTGGGGCTGCCTGGTGAGAGCAGAAAGCAGGGAATGGGTTGGGGTGTAGTTACGTTTATTGTGGCCATAGGCCTTAGCAATGTCCAAACAGAACAATAATATAAAACAAAATAAAAACAAAAGTATAAAACTGACCAACAGTTGGATACACATACCCAGAGATACAATACAATACATACAATGCCATATGAATGCCAAGGTTTGCCAGAATAACCGTACTAGGTGGCTACTCATAGTGGGTTCTACCACCCCTGCGACTAAACCAATGGATTTCCAAAAAGTGACCAGTAGTGTTATAAATTGACAGCAGCATAACCTATCAAGACATAGCACCAAAAAAGAGTTTCTGCCCACAATTATTTATACAAAACATCCCTTGTAAACTTCCTGGGGGCTCCATACGTGAAAGACTGCACCCCCAGAAATCACAAACAGGGGTTGGGGTGGGGATTGGGGTTTGGGATGGGATGGGGGTTGGGTTTGTATATTTTCCTTCACATGGACTACTATTGGGTTGATGTTTGATATATGTTTAAATGATGTATTCTTATATTATGTACTGGCTATTATGTATTGTTTATTATGTACTGTATTTCATTTGTGAATGTAAGCCGCTATGAGACACCTGTGGTGTAGTCTGCGGGGTACAAAATTAAAATTAAATGAAAAAATAAATCATTAAGATCACCCTGAGATCTCGGTAATGGTTCTCGATTCTCATGAGATTTTTATGAGAAAGAAATTGATTCTTGTTTCAGCCCTAATTTTTAAACTGCAATTCCCCAAAGGCTCAACATAAAACATACATAAATAGGCATATATAAAATATACAAAAAGCAAACCTGTAAAAAATATATACTACATAAAATTCCCATTAAAGCCACTCCCCAAGCCCTATCCCCACTTGTTAATAGCCTAGCCAAATACACACGTTTTTTAGTGCTTCCAAAAATACTCAGGATTTGATGAACCTCCAGTGGAAGGGAGTTCCAAAACTCAGGAGGAGCCAGTGAGAATGCCTCTCTGCCTTCCTTTCCATAGAGAATTGTTGTAGTGATAGAATTTGCAAGCGGGACCCCTTGCTGACTTCATGGATCTTAATGGAACATAGGGGAGGAGGTGATCTTTTAGATATGTAGGGCCCAAGCTGTTTAATGGTGCATTTAACCTAGTAGCTCCAATATTAGATCAGAAGGGGGCAAGCTGTGATCCTAGAGCTGCATGCAGCTTTTTTGCCCCATTGTGGTAAATGGATGTGGCTCTCAGAATAAGGAAACTGCCCACCCCTGTATTAGATTTTCTTCAGGAAGAATTTAATAATGGACTAACTAGATGTAGTTTTTCAGCTGCTAGTACTTCCTTATTATTTTCCTGGAGTGATTCTTCTTCCTAAATATGGGCTTATATTTGCCAAGTTTCTTTTTCCTCTTTTTGCTCCATCAATAATGTATAATTCTGTCTTTCAGCACTCACAAGGTCTCCGCCTGTGTGCAATTTCCATTCACATTGAAAAGAGTGATACATGCATCTCTCAGAAAGAATGAAGCTTGCCTTCCTGTTTAAGGATAAGGTGTATGCAGAAAGAATGAGAATAATTGTGCAAAAATGATTATCTGTGCAGTTGTGGAGCAGCCTAATGTGGTATGTGAGATAAACATACCTATTTAATAGACACAAACTATTTCAAAGAGAAAATGTGCCTGCAGTGGTAAACAAAATTAACATTTTAAAGAATTCTTTTTTAAAGTACTTGGCTTGGTTATGATTATATTTGAAGATGAAAAAAATCAATCATGCAATTTGTCCACCTCATCATCAAGCAATCTTTACTGTATTCTTTCCACATTTTTTCGTGACATTGACATCTCTACAGCATATACACAGTCATGAAAAAGTATAATTTACAGCACAGAAAAAGAACCATTCAATAGAAGCGACAACTGATTGTGGATTTTAAAAAGCAAACTGGACATTGACTGTAAATTTGCATTGATGCATTTCAGGTTTCTAAATACATAGCACCAGAATACCATTTCCTAACCAGTCATTTTAAATTCTGTTTCCAGATTCTCAGTTACTTCTCAGTTTTTTTGTCTTGTACTAGCTGCTCTTTGATAATATAAAATTCAACAAAACTATTTTACTAAGAGGAGCTGGCATTCACAATCTCAGGTGTATTGAGCTTTTTAGATAGCTTGTTATTTAAATGTGGATTCTAAGAATTCCCTGTTGATTTTTTCTATTGTGATAGGATAATATTTTACTTCAATTTACAGTGCATTGACAAAGGAATGCTACTGAACATTGTGCAATGAACTGTATGGATTCCAATTTTTTAAAATATAGTTATTCTGAGGGCAAAATAACTGTATAGCAATTCAACAAAACTAGTAAGCCAAGCCTCCTTTGCTTCCTCCTGGTTTCAGTTTTACATTTTGGCCTTATTGACATGTTACCCCATGAAAAAGAAACTGCAGATTATCTCCTCTGTGGTATCTCAAATGTGTTAATGGTCCAGAGATTGTGGTAAGCTACCACACTCTCCTGTCTTCAGAACTGGTTGATTTTTTTTTAATTAACATTATATTATTTCCATGAATAACATACATCAATACCATATCTTCGCTTTTACTTTCCCTTGAACTATATTTTCTTTATACATATGTTTATCATATGAAGGTATTTCAGCTTGCTGGTACAACAAACACCCCCCAAAAATACAAACGTCTTCTGAATATCAAGATAATATCCATCTCCTTTTCCTATTTACAACTATGGCAAGGGATCTCCCTTCCCTACTTCATGCCTACTCTTCTTGCATTAGCTAATTGCATGTTAACTCTCAATCAGCTTTAGGATGTCCTCGTTTTGTGGAGGTTTGTCTTCCAGGGCACACACAATAGGCGTCCATACCTTTTTAAATTTTTCATCTTCATTCTGAATCCTTGCATCATGTTTTTCCATACTAAAAAGGTACCACAGTCTCTGTATCCATTCTTCTACTGAAAGTTCCTCCTCTGCTTTCCAATGCTTGGTGATTATATTCAGTGCCGCCAGAAAAAGAATTGTAACCGAACTTTGATATCCCTTAACTCTTTCTCCTTCTGGGTAAAGGTCCAACAAACCAATTTCTAGTTTGAAAGGGATCAACTCTCCAGCAATTTTATTAGCTATTTTCCAAATTTCTCCCAAGAACAGATTAAACTTGCTGCATCTCCACCAGCCTGTCTTCAGAACTGTTACCACTTACTAGTGTTTGAATGTTATATAAGTAAGGGATAACTTACATATATAATAGAAAATCACGCTAACCAAACCCCTCTAATTGGAGGAGGCTCAGCCATACTGGAAGTATTTGCAGGACTAGGCTCTGAACTTGAGCCGCTTTTGCATGAGCAGCAGGAACCATTGAAAAACACACTTCCTGAAAAGCCCCAGGGTGCGTTTAGATGCCCCAGAAGTAGCCGGCAACCATAGGAATCGAGGCTCGCATGGTCTTCTTGAAGGCGCATTTGGGACACCTCAATATTGGGTTTTCAAAAATGTGCCTTAAAAAAGACTGCACAAGCTGCAAATCCTATGGCTGTCAGCTACTTCCAGTACATCTAAAGACACCCCGTGGGGCTTTCCAGGAAGCACATTCTTCAACGAGCTGCATCCGGCCACTCATGTAAAAGCAACCTTACAGTTCTGACTTCTAGTCCAACACAACTATTCCCACTATGGGTGCTTTCAGAAGTGACAGTGTCCACCACCATTATTTACTTACCTAGGCAGTGGTGAGCAGTGTGAGCACTGTCATTCCGGTCAGGGTCTGAGCCAACTGCCGAACTAACATGATGGCAGCTAGGCTGAGCAGGGGGCAAGGAGATGCATGGACATGCGTCCTCTTGTCCCTATCCCTGCACTGCATGTGGCCCCCCACCCCAGGTGATGGGCAGACATGGTAGCCAACGATGGACGCCATGGCACCTCCCCCCCCTGCCACTCCGGACCGGGTCCATGTAAAGCAGGCTTTCAGATGTGAAAGTCTGCTTTACTCCTGACCCAGTGGTCAGATCCCGACTGTGGTGTCAGCTAACCAGGGCTGTGACTTGGGGATTTTCCTGAGTCACAGTCTGGGCTAGCCCCCACACACCCCACCCCAGTCGCAATCCAGTCTCAGAGAACATCTGGTGGGGGAGCTTTTCGACGTGACGATGACTTCCAGTTTAAACCATGCTAAAGCCAGTTAAACGGTGCCACAGTCACGTTTGAAAACACCCTATGTAAGTGATGTCTTCATTTATCACACATGGGGAATTTGAATTTGTTGTTCTGAGATACTCAGTTCATCTGATGTCACCACAGACCTTTGCTTTATGCCTAATAAACAGAGACGCCGATCCTAAATCCATGCATGTGTGTATGCTCAAACAAGATGCACACATGCCATAGTCCCCATGCAGGGATTTCACACGAGTTGTGTGCAGGGTTTAAGATTGGGCCTAGATAACATAGTTCCTCTTCTCAAGGAATGATCCTTGGCACCTCAGTATCCTTGGTTTTCCCCTGGATTTATCCCACTTTGAGATACTTGGCCAGTTCTGTGTCACTGCACTGAGGGTTCCTGGAATCTCCCTACTAGCACCCCTGCCAAAACTGCCTCTCAAAATGGCCCACTGGGCTCTCTACTAACCCCACTTACTAGAGCCCTGGTACTGCTTAGCGCTTCTGGTCCTCTGGTGTTCCTTACCTGGGCCCCAACTCTAACTTCCCATGAATCCTTTCACTGAGAGTTAGGTATCCCATTTAAACTTCACCCAATATACTGGTTTATTCCCCCATTCGGAAAAGAGAAGTGATTGCCCTGGCCTGTTCTGGGACCCCCTGTATCCAGACTATACAGTTCTTTCATGCATCACCCCAGGGACAAACCTATTCTCTATATCTCACCATCACACTGGGTGGTACACCCTTCATTAAGTTCTGAGGTGCCCACAGAGAGTAGTCCTCCCCTCTCATCTACAAAGCAACCTCCAGGCATTCACTCCCCTGCTTGTTTTCCATGTCCTTGGGCTGGTCATCCATTATCTCTGCTTGTATACCTTGCCCCAGTTCTATCAGAGGCTGCAAGGCTCCCTGGATTATGCAACCCTCCCTGGGTAGCTCCTTCTCCTGTGGAGATCCTTCTAGTCCTGCAGCTGTTCTGAGTGGAATTCTCCACTTCTCCTTGCCACAGTCCTCAATTAGGGTCTCCTACTCCTTTCTCTCAGAATCAAGTCATCTGATCTAACTCCCCCTCCCTTGGGCTAAAACCCTTAATGGGCTCCAGGTCACCAGTGACTGGGTGTTGGCTACATATAGGTCTCATCTGGATTTACACAATGGGTTCCCCATTCACCAGGATGTCATTGTGAGCGAGGGCAATGGGGTAGGCAGGTGGTGGGTCAACATCTGGTGGCCACCTAATAGATGAGCAGGTAGTCACCCATCTGGAGGGGGCTATTCTGGGCTACTGTCTTGTCTGTTTTCAACCTTAATTGACACAAGCAGAGAATTTATACTTTAGACTTTGACTTCAAGTGACATATTTCTGGAGTGCATTTCAATATCATTGTGTACTAACTGGGCACAATCCAATAGGCCTCATACGCCATCCGCAGGTGCAGTGCTTGGGCCAAAATATGCACACTCAGGCATGCACGTGTGCCATGCATGCAGCTCAGCCGCATGGGGCAAAGGCGCAACCCAGGCTGATGTGACGACCCTCCCCCAAAAGCCCACACACACCTCAGCCTGCAGGATGGAGCAGGCACAGGTCCTGCTCCATCCGCCTGGGCCATGGGGTGTGTGGGCTCGGAGTGTCTTGCACCTTTGCCTCATGCGGCTGTGCTGAGTGTGCACGTTCTGGCCGTGCATAGGTGGCAAAGGTGCAGCATACATAGGTTGTTCCTACTGAGTGCAGACATGGCTTTCTGTTGGGCCAAAGTTATTGTCCATTTATTTAGCAATCAGGATTGCTATTTTTGGACCGTTATAAGTGCATGGCAAATAAAAAGCCTATTAAAAGCCTCAAAGGCAACAAGATGTGCACAGGAAATCCTCAAAGGATGTTTTCTTTGTAAATATCATAACCACCTTGTGGAAAAAGTGCTAATATTTAACAATGAAAAACTGCCGCATCCAATCTCTATTTCCCATAGCCCGTCAGTTTTGTCTTATCTGTGATTCATCCATTTCATTCTTCCTACATTTGCCTTCTGTCACTGTGCAGCTAAGGAAAGTGGGTTTAAGATATCTTCACTCTTTTATGACATTTACAGCTAAATTGTTTTCTTTTTGATGTAACATGGCATGGTTATTAGAATGTGGATTCCTGTTGAGCATATTTCAATCCTGCAATGATTCCAAGGCACTCTATGGCTGCAGCAATAGATAATCTGTAAGGGTAGGTGGTAGATTTCATTTTCTATCCACCAGGGCCCTGGAAAATAGTAAATATTTAGTTGGTAGGGAGAGCCAAAGTGGGGATTTAGAGAATGCATTGTTCCACATATCCCCTGTGGTCCCACTCCGTTAGTTGATCAAGTGGAGCAGGCATCGTCAGAAGTAGGATGCTTGCCACTGTTTATGTCCCCAATGATCTGCTTTATACACATCTAATTAAAAATAATCCCACCCTGCCCAAAACATTGTCTCTGCTACCAAACTTTCAGAGTGACATTAAATGCCTACTCTTGCCAGCTGAGTCCAGCATAAGAGAGCCTGTAGTTGATGATTTGCCTGAGGGTGATTTTGCTTCCAAGCTGAAAGACTGGCACCTAAGTGTAATTATCCATTTACAGATATTTTTGTCCAGCACAAATCCGTTGTTTGCATGTCTGGATGAATTCCCATCCTTCACAGAATAAGTTAACATCTCTGTTTTGGGTTCCTGTCTTTCTTGCTTCTAATTCAGATATATTTCAGAACTGAGAAATATGCTTTTTAATCAATACCACAAACTACAAGGGTGAAAAATCCTTTCTACCCACCGAAAACCTAGGTAACTGGCCTATCGCCTATATGACAGACAGTGCCAAATTATTTTTATATATAATTGTGTCAAACTCTCTGCTGGGGTGGGGTAGAGGGAAGACAGACAACCCCTTTTGTGAAGCAGAAACTTCTAAAGTCACTGGCAGATGAAGAGTGGTAAACTGCCTCCCCCACGAACTGTAATCCTAGATCAGTGGTATAAGTAGGTTTATTAGGGCCCTGGGAATGCCACATTACTGCTTCCCAGGGCCCCTAACACTAAACACCCCTCAAGTCTCCTGTCACTGTGCCCCAGCCCTGTGAATCACCACCACCACCTCAGCTCTAGGTCATGGTGTCAGCAGCAGGTAAACCTGGGGTTGGGTGGTGTGGAAGAGTCCTGGGGAACACTCCCCACCACATCCCTGTTGTACTCATTGACTGGAGCAGAGGCAGGTGGAGGACAATATGACGGGAGAAGCGGAACCAGAATCAGTGTTCAAGAAAAGGTGGGGGCTCATAATCTCTGCGTGTCACAAGCAAGTGGCCAGGGAAGCAAGGGAGTGAGGTGGGGAAGCTTGGATCCAGTAGCAGTGGTTGGCTCTGTCTTAACACTACCCAGCTAGGCCTGTTCAAGGGCTCCTTGAATGTCCTGGGGTATTAGCCCCACCTGTCCCTATGCCACTGCTTTAGGTATGTAAAGAAATGTAAAGGGATTCCAAGAAGATAATTCAGAGACTGGAGAATGCTGGGTGCTAAGTAGACCTGAAATGGATAGGGAAAAAATAATAATAATCTCCAGTTAATATTTGCTATTCCAGACAGCTTGGCAGTTATTCAGTAACAATCTGGTAACTGCGGAGGTTTACTGCCAAACTGGAATATTAAATATTATTAGTTAGCTCGATAATCCCTGGATACTAAACTTTATACCAATCAGTATCTGACTGGAGATCAGACACCATGGATACAGGATAGTAGTGGTTAGGTTGCTTGTTGCTGCTCTAGTGCTAAGAAATGGAGGAACCAGGGGAAGTTGGTGTGTGATACTCAAAATTCTTTGGAACACCAACAAATTTGTTCTGTAATAGGGAAGAACCTACCAGAATTATGTTCCTGTACTTATCCCATCCCTGCTATATCTCCAGGCTCCACCAGCAGTGGAAACACTCCTAGATGAAACACTCCTAGGACCCGCCAGTCAGCTGTCCAGTGGGAAAGAGGTGTGCCTCACAATCCCTACAATTTGGAGACAGACTGGAGAGAGGCATCAAGCTGGTACTTGGGACAGGAGGAATGGAAGTGGAATGGCCAGTGTATTCCTTCACATCAGAATTTAGGACTACACCGTTGAGTGTGTTTGAATTATCCCTTGAGAGAGAGAGACATAGATTTTTGAACAGGGATCTGGCTGGTGTCAGACTCTGAGACCATGGTGTAAGGAAGCTCCCTGTTGTTTGCTTTCCACCATGGCTCACAGAAATAGCATTATTACATATTAGTTCTTGGCAGTTATTAGTTTATTACTACAGGATTGGGTGACTCCTGTTAGAGCATAGATTAGGAACTTGTTTGCCGTCTTATTAAAGCCAATGGTAAAAATTTAAGGCTGAAACAAGATTTTGCCAAAATGGGAAATCTCATTGAAATCCTGGTTCCTGATGCCATCTTGGTTGCACTGAAAATGTCTTGGTACCTGGTAATGTTTCGGCTGACATTTCATTTCTCAATTTACTGACTCTCTAATTACCAGGATCCCATTTACCACTTTGCCATTTACTGCTTTCCTGTCCATTACAAATCCTAAGAGGTAATATTGACGCACTACTGCATTTTTTGCACTCTATTTCCCCATGTATTTCCTTGTCAGTCTATGGCTGGTATGCATGCAGACATTTTCAGATTGGTCAAAACTAACAGAGAACAACAATTCTGATTGGAGTTACTAGAGTGGAGGTAAGGGGTAAGCTGTGTACAGTGACTGCTTCAGAAATGCAGAAACAACGAACTCAGAAGTAAAATGGTATCCTCGGCAATGCTGTAAGTGATAAATGAATGCTATGTGGTAAACTGTAAATAGAAAGTTGGTAATTGGGACGGTATCTCTCAGTATCACAAAAATCAAGAAATTGCATTGATATCAGGAAAGAGTAAGGAAATAAATCCTAGTTCCTGATATGTGGAAAAAATTTCCCAAGCAGCAATTTAGCTGCTCTTTCCAGCCCTATAAAAATTCAGTTCACTTTCATGGTGCATAATCATGTGGGAGGAATGAGGACTTTGCTTCATAGAGAGGGAGTGGATGCATGAGTGGGAGATGTCTTTGATGCTGAGATGTGAAATCTTGCAAGGTGTTGAGAACTCTGGCCTAAGTTCAACAAAGCAACTTAGCCCATGTTTTAAGCATTCAAACAGTCCCCTTGAAGCCAAGGATACCCATTTTGCTGGGCTAACTCTGCTACATTGGAACAGTGTTTTTTTAACAAGCTTTCCTAATTATAATTCCTCTGTAAATTGAGCCAAGAATGAAGCAATTCAACCCCAAAAGAACAGGTTTTGAGAGCAGCCCCTACACAATTTTCTCTGTGTACCTTAGTGAGGGAGCTTGCTACCCATAAATGCTATCCTGTACATTAATAAAGACCTTTCTTCTTTGCAAGCGGAGGTGTAATCAGTAGAGATGAGAGCTTCAGGCTCATCTTAATCATCCTCTCTTTTTTTATTCCCTCTTGCAGGTTCTAACTAACAATGCTGAAATGTACTCATTAAGCTGTGTTTCACCAAGGCTTTTAGGCTCTGAACTCTAGGACAATTCAAGGTTAAGTTAGGTTAAGTTTACTTAGTTTACTTCAAACGCGACCAGTTTGCCTCGGTAACAGTCTTAAATGTTTTAAGGTAGCGTCCTTTGTGGAAATGCCCCTCTACTTTTGTACACAAGACAATTCCATCATGTGCAATGGGTGAGATGTTAACATATTTTCTTTTTCCCCCTCCCCCTCTTCATTTTGCATGTCAGACTGTTTAATTCTAGATGAAATGAAACTGAATCAAAAGCGCAAGATGCCAGATTCATTTTAATAAGAGTTCAGTGAAAGCCTGCAGGTGACAAACTTCAGGAAACATTAAGAAATATGTGCAGGCAAAAGGAAACTTGTGACTTCAATGAAGAAATCTTAGCAACATGCCCTGAGAGGAGCATATAGCAGCTTCTCAGAAGATTTATACCACCACATTGCCAGAGTATGGGAAGATTGTATTCTGTACTGCGGTTAGAAGTCACACTTAAATTTTCTTTCCCCCGGTTGGAAAGACCCATCTGTGTAGGTGATATTCCCTTAGCATCATTCATTAGGGAATGCTACTGGGACTCATACAGGATAGGATAGCCTACCTTATCCCGAACTCACATGTTATTATTTCAATAGTATTTTTAGTTTTCTAAGTGCTTTACAATCCTTACATAGTTAATGCTCACTATAACCCTGTGAAGCAGGTCATTATTGCTCCCATTTTACAGATGGGAAACTGAGACTGAGATATAGCAAATTTCCCAAGACTACTCAGGGTAAAAACACAAGTAACACCGGACTGACAGGTTCTGGGATGACACAGGACAGGTGGCTCAGGCAGACAGGGTGCACGCTGGAGAACAAAACATGCACGCACCAGGCCAGGCCAACAGCTGCACAGCCTGTGGGTGGGGATAACAGGGAAAAGACTTTCCCTGGTCCCATACCACACCCAGCATGCAGCAGCGCACCTTGCCCCTCACCATGACAGACAGCCATGGCGACCAATGACAGCTGCTATGGCTGCCTGTCATGGCAGAGTCGGCCCAAGCTTGTAGACCGGCCCAGCAGCAAACATGCAGCTCTGTGACTGAGCTTTGGCCCAATCAGGCAGACCCTAGTCCATGCTGTGATGCCAGAGGCATTTGAGATCACAGCCCAGGTATCTATCACTATGACCCAGGATACCCCAGGTCACACTTTGGATGGTGCCGGCACACACACACGAACGTACACCAGAATACACTCTGATCTCCCCCTGCACATGCAGTCCGTGTAAAAAGGGACTTAGTTTTATCAGCATTCAGCAGATGATGAGCGCTGATCTCCCATCTCCTCCAATATCCAGACTGTTTAATATCCAGACAAATAACTTGTCCCCCACAGTTTCTGAATAGAGGAAGTTATAAGAACTTCCAAAACAGACACCATTTTTTAAGCGAGGTCATTGCTTGTTTCTGAAGCCCAGAGTGCAGCTGGTTCAGGCTGTGCATGAAATACAGTGTCTCTATCTCATTTCCACTGTTTTTCTAGTGTTATATATTGCATGGAAGGAGTTGGTTTGGGCATGTGTTTCTGTCAGCTCCTGATGTGAGAGCCATTCATGCACTGCTGCACATTGTTAATGCAGCACAGTCCATGCTGGATAGCTAAGCCAAAGTCTGGTGGAAAATCTCAGGGTTGATTTTTATCTGATGAGACTGATGTGGACAAACTGGTGCTTGCTTAAACACTGAAGGGTCGGGTTGTATATAATGTATATTCTTTCCTTATATGACTGTATTTTTGCCCAACTCCAGCTCAGAGTCAGGCAGTACAGAAATAATTTAAAACCAGATGTAAAGATTTGTCTGTGCCTGGAAATGAGGAACTGCACACTCTAGAGTTTGCATCAATTTCAAGCAATGCACAGGAAAATGTAACTTGCATTTAAAAGGCCTTTTACAGTAGCCAGAAACATTAGGGTTTCTCTAGGGGCTCCTGGCAAGGAAGATCTGTAGTAATCATGGGGTTATATTCCGCCTGAAACGCTTTGATCTGGTTTAAGACTCTGATCTGACTAAATGAAAGTCCTGACTTACTTATTTCTCTCTTTATTTGAAAACCAGAAGGGGGAAATGAGGCAGCATGGCCCCTTTATATCTTGCTAAGGCTTTCTGCAGATCAAATGTATTTCCCGAAATAAAGATAAAACAGAATGTTGGTTTATGAAGCCTTGAATCGTTATGTATTTCTCACACTTAAAACACTTCAAACACACACACACACAATCCGGAAAAGAAAGCAGGCTGGGAAATTATAAGAAAATTGCAGCTCTTTGAGCCACAATATAGATTTACATTTTTTTCCTTGATGAAATTAAATAATATCTCATACCCCTTATTTTTGGACAGAATTTTTTGTTTTTCTTTTCCTAAATCACTTATTCTAATTGGGAGGTTTTGCTGTCTATTGAAATGGAAGACTTATAGCTCAGATTATACTCATAAGTCTTAATACTTTATAACTGCAGGCAGCCTTTATGTAAGCTTCTCTTCTGCACTCATATTAACCAACACGAGTGCACAGTACAATATAGTACATGCCCGTAGACAATATAAGTCCTATTCACCTTAATGAGATCCACACCTACAGTGACTGCTAATGTGTACACTACTCCTCCAAAGGATTGTGCCCATGCTATCGAGTGACTCAAAAAGTATTTACAACTAGAGTTGAAATGAGTAACTACTGTATTGTTCCTGGGTATTATCTGCACTTTCAGGTAGCCCTTCAAATATCTGAATATGTGTGACCAAAATGGGTACTTGCAATTCTGATTTTGGATGAGGGATACTCTTGTGGGGGAGATTCAGTTTTTGGTTCAGTTATTTCAGTTGTTTGGTTATTTCAGTATGTGTTTTTAGAATTTTTTGGCTTTATCATTGTGAGCTGCCCTTTTATTATTATTATTATTATTATTATTATTATTATTATCATACACAGAACCAATGTATCAAAGACCATTCATAAAACAATCTTTAGCAGTTACATTTTCCAATATGACATTGGGTTTCGCCACATGCACAGCTGTCCTGGCTCTGCCCCACCTCACCAATGGATGGGTCATCCATTTAACGGTGACCCACCAGATGTGCAGGTGGAGCAGAGGTGCAGGCTGTCCCTGCTCTGGGGCAGCCCCACTGGCAGTGCTCAGGAACATCCAGGAGCATCACCAGAAGAGCAAGTACCCCAACAGTCAGGCACCGAACAGAGGCAGGGCTGTGGTCTGTCTGCTCGGCAGATGACCATTGTAGCTTTGCTCTCGGCAGAGGGCTGCCCCGGCAATGCTGAAAACAGGCAGATGCAGGGGTGCACCCCAGACTTGCTCCAGGACAGGAGTAAGCACACACTTACCCTGTCTGTGTAAAAACACCCATTGTGTGTTTTACCTAAATCTCTTTCTGCATCCAAAAGCTTTCTTCACGTACATTCTACTTAAGCAAGAAATGTTCATTTCCTCAGCCATACCATTGCCACAATGGCTGAGAGGGGAGGGGATTGGTTTTTAGTGATGTTTTTAAATTGCTGGGGGTTGATTTATTGCTGTTTTTTATTGTTATATTGGGTTTTATAATATTGTACGCTGCCCTGAAATGCCATAGGCATGAGGGGGCGGCTAAAAAATGGATATAAATAAATAAATTAATTAATTAATTAAATAAATATTATATCCTGTCTATAGCTGAAAACAATTATTTGAGCAACTGCAGAATTTGACACATTTGATCAGTTATGTTGTTTCTTATGAAACCAGATACAAAGCACTATTCTCTTCCTATCCATTTTCCAGAATGAATATACATTTTCAATATTTTGTTTTGATTATTTCAGTAATTTTGGTGTTTCAGTATTTTATGTGTCACTTCTGTACAACAGTTTGATGCAACAGTTTGATGCAACCAAAGTGACCAAATACTGAAATGAAATAAAGAAAATAGTGAAATGTCTGAAATAACTAAAAAAATATATACAGATAAACAAATATGCAAATATTGTTTCAGTGACAATATTATTTTGGATATTATGTGAACTATCAAAATATGAGAATAATATTCACAAATACAGGATTACATATTCATTTCATCTCTGTGTAATTTCAGACATTACGTGCTCCCAGATCACCACAGTGGATCCCCAACTGCGGAAAGCCACTGAATGCCCACCCATGGTTCTACAGGCCCCAAACAGACGTGACGGGAGCGGTAACATGGCAAGGAAACAGACACCCAGGCCATGAACTGGAAGAGTACACCAGATGTTACAAAGATCGCGGATCATGGCAAGAACCCCCAGAAGCGACTGGAGTGGGGCGGGACACATACATGACTGGCTGAGGGCAAAGGAAGCAAATGCGCCACAAGACACCGTCCACGCTAGGGAAACTGGAAGGAAGGGGGAGGAGGGAGGCAAACGGAAGACCCTCACACACACAACAGGGAGATGGAAGCCATGGACAGAGCAGAACACACCAGTGGGCACACACACAGTTGAAAGGGAAAGAAATGAAGGGGGAGACACACAGGGGCACACAAGGGAACAACAACAATGGGACAGGAATGGACAGACACCCAGCAAGAGACACACAGACCGGGCACCCCACACAGTTAGGAGCAGCCACACACAGGGGGGAATGGAGAAGACCACACCAGTAAGCCCAACAGACAGTGCCAAAGACTGAGGTGGGGGGGCAAGGTCAACAATGGGCAAAGGAACAGGAGGGGGAAGGGGCCAAAACAGAGTGGGGCACAGGGCTAGGCACCCAAAACCCCAGGGACAGCACAGGCAGCATGACACACCCAGCAGCAACACAGGCTGCTGAACTGACAGGGGTCCCCACGGAGACAGAGCAGGGTCACATGGGAAGAGCCACCAATCCGATAAAGTCACTGGAGAGGGCCGAGGCAGGTCCCAACTGCAAGGCAATCTCTCCCAGAAGAAAAAGCATGCCCCACAATGGAATGGAGCCCCACGCCACTTACAGCTGATGTAGGCCCCCTCCCACCCCCATCAAGTGGAAGCTGGGTGTCACATGCACAATGAGCCCAGACACAAACAGTCATGGAGGCATCATGGGGGTGGGGAGCCAGCAGAGCAAGGGATGCAAAGGTCCACGGGGATCCCCAGTACAGCTTCCGGACCGCACCAAACAGCAAAAGGCGTGGGTGTGCCATAGGAAAGAATCCCATGGTTACAGATGGACAAGTTGTGCCACACAGAAGGCCCTGGGGTGCAGGCAAACTGACAAAGCCTAGTGGAAGGGAGACAACAGATGGAGCCAGGTGAGCAGCGGATCCAGAATGGGAACAATGGAGCGGGTCACACAACGGAATGGTCAGGGAGGTGCAGGGAGCACATGGTGGAGATGACATCTAAAACACAGATGACCCTGGGGGAAACCTACAGCCAGCTGCGTGGGGTCACAAAGGGGGGGCAGGATGGGGTGGCCCAACAGATGAATGTAGTGCGACTACTGAAACATGCTCCGCCAATAGCCCATCCATGTCATGTGGTGGGCAACAAGATAGTAGGTCTCAAAAGGATCAAGACCAGTGAGTCCAACCTGAACATCAGCACAGGACCACACATCAGACAGCACCAGCAGCTCAGGTCCTGTGGGATCGGGCAAATCGTAGTCAGCCACAGGGGGCCACGCCAACTGTCCAAGCTCCAACAGATGGTAGTCAGACACCCCATGTGAATGCGGTAGCCACAGGCCCCGAGGATGCAGAAGAAGTAGGAAACAGCCAGGCCAGGCCAGCCCTCGACCAGACAGGTCTGGAAGCCGTAAAAGGCAAATACAGATAGAGCGGACACCATCTCTTCCACAGACCATGACACATGCAAACCCCTCACCTCTGGAATGCGCTCATCTGGAAAGGGACAGAAGCCCAGCTCCTCCGCATGGAGCGAGCACTCGCAAGTGCTAGCCACATATCCAAAGTGGTGAAACCCTGAGCTCAGATACATATAGGCATCTGGGAAGGTAGCTGGGGAAAACAGGAGCTGTTGAATGGGCTGGGAATGCCACAGGTCAGCTTGAGCCATGGTCTCCCTGTAGGTCCAGCAATGCGTACCGGCTGCAGAACCGCATAGTGGGAGCTCCAAGGCAGCAGTACCGGCCATGGTGCAACTGGCAGAGGGTCTGATAAGCAAGGAAAGAGGGGCCTCATAAACCAAAGTAGGCAGAGAAGGCTAGAGGAGCTCCAAGGACACGCAATAAGGGTACAGGCAGCACTATGGGATGGCTCGGAAGCAATGCGTGGGGAGCGGACACATCACAAATGCAGGAACCAAAACCCAGGGATGGCCTACACAGAGACAGCAGTGTTATGCAGACAATGTACAACCAACCACACAACGTCCTCACATAGCCACCTACATGCCTGAGGCTAAGCCCCCCCCATGCACCTGAGCACCCAACACCACAATACCTGCCTGCGAGTGGTAATAGGGAGCCCAAGACATACAGGTGGAGCCCCCCTGGTACGGGTGAGTGGCCCTGTGCCACCCAGACCACCCATAAATGTGTTGTCCACAACCAATAGGCAAAGCAGCGCACCATAGTACATGGCCCAATGGACAGCCACTGGCGGGTAGGTGTGTGCCAGCTACAGGCCCAGTATAGCGAGCCACAGCCTGCTGCACATCAGCAGTAGTGTGCTTCTGAGCAGTGTGCATGCAACGCCCAGTGCTCCAGAGGCATTTACCCTGCTCAGGTCCTTGCTGTTACCCGCCATGGATGCCAACCAGTGGGGTGCTCATTGGCTCTTACTGGAGATCATCTCTGAGTGGTACCATCAGCACACCGATCTCCAGCGGGTCACCGTGGAGCTGCTCGAACTGTATGCAGGGGTCCAGGAATGCCTGACCTGGTTCACTGTAACCAGCCTGCAGTGCTCGCCCACCACAGGCACTGCCACATCCAAACCATACGCATGGCACCCAGGCTGTCTGGGGTTTACCGCAGGGCCATGCTGATTGCACGCACCCATCCAGATGCCCTCAGGGAAGCAGCTGCTCACCACAACTGGAGGAGGGCAGCCCTTCTCAGCACTGTCATGCTCGCCATGCCCACTGAAAGGCGCCTCTGGACCGTGCACAGAGCCTAGCAATGGTGGGATGCTGCTGCTTGGAGAGTCCACTTCAGGATGGACCGGCGTACCCTCCTGTGACTAGCAGAGCTCTTGCAGTCCTGGCTGGAGCATCAGCACATGCCCATGTGCTCCCCTATACCCATTTTGCAGCGGGTGGGCATAGATGTCTGGGCCCTGGCCACCCCGGATTCCTGCCGTTCTGTGGCACAACACTCTGGTGTGGGCCTGACAACCATCACCTGCATTATCCGCAAGTTCTGTGAGGCTGTGGAGGTGGTTCTTCTCAACTGCGTAATCTAGCTCATGGATTAGGAGGCTGTGATGGCAGACTTTGGGGCTTCCAGGTTCCATAATTGCCTGGGCGCTATCGATGGCACCCATATCAAGATCCTCCATCCCCCCCACAATGATGCAGCTTAATACATAAACAGGTACGGATACCATTCATTGCAGCTCCAGGCCGTTGTCGATCATTGGAGCTGGTTCACAGATATCTTCACTGGCCACTCCGGCTGCAGCCATGATGCCCGAACTCTTGCCATCTCTCCCCACTTTGTACGGATGTACAGGGGGGACTATGCCAATATGTGGATGTCCCAGATCGAGGGGGTGCTGATTAGGGCTGATGCGGCAGCAGCTGTTACCGCGCCACGATTCCATTCCACCATTTCGGAATTGCCCGCGCCACACCGCGACTTTTCTGCGGATATTCCGCTAATTCCGCTGGAATTCTGCAAATCGTGGAATTGTGGAAAAATTGCGGAAAAATTGCGAAAATTGCGGGAAACCGCTATTCCGCTATTTTGTGGCGCTGGCGGAATTGCGGAAATAGTGAAAATGTCATGTTTCCATGATTCCACTAAGTAGCGGAATTAAATAAGCGGAACCGCGGAACCGCGGAATGAAACTAGCGGAATGAAAGCCTCTGCCATGCCGTTCCACTAATTGCGGAAATGCTGTTTCCGCCGGAAATAGCTACTGCTGCGATATTCCGCTACAGCCCTAGTGCTGATGCCCCCTGCATAATTGGGGACCCAGCCTATCCACTGCTCAGATTGCTCATGAAGGCCTATCCAGTGGCCAGGAATCAAATGGAGTCCCTGTACAACACCTGGCTGCACACTTCGAGGACTGTTGTTGAGAGGGTCTTCAGTGCCCTCAAGCAGAGATGGATTTGCCTTGCAGGGTATCTGGACTTTGCTGTGGAGACCTCCACTTTCATCATCGGTGCCTGCTGCATGTTGCACAACATCTGTGAGACCGATGGAGCCGCCCTCTGCCACATCGGTCAGCTGGCCCTGTCCTGCTATATGTGAATGAAGGGAACCCCAGGGAGTACCATTATGCCAAGCAGATATGAGCAGCACTGATGAGGCACATATCCAGGGTGTCCCTGCCCTGAGTCTGCTGGGGTGATGCCAAGGATAGTAGGCTGTGGATCCCCAGTATTCCCCAGTGGCTGTTATCTGGGTCCCCATTCCATTTCCTGTGGGTGCTCCTTCCCCTCTGGGTCCCACTAGATGCTTTCCCCATGGCCCCAGAGGCTTCCGTGTGTAACCCGTGGCATAGCCGTGCTGAACAGGGCCATATCCTGACCGGCTTCAAGCACAGTCCCCCAAATGATTAGATATGAACGACAGACATGACGGTTACAGTGTATAATGGTACATTTATTTTATGTACAGTGCTCTCGGTGCCCACCTGTATCAGCAGCGAGGTGCCAATTTTGAGCGACTTGTCCAACTTTCTGGAGAGGTCCGCTACCAGGCGGTTGATGGTTTGGGTCATTCACTCGAATGCCTCCATTTGCCTGGTGTAGTCCCTTTGCTTCAGTCTCCTCTCCTTCCGCATTTCAGCTAACAGGTGCCCTTCCCTCCACCTGCTGTACGGCTCTGTCGGTGTCAGCCTCCATACTGTCAATGGATGCGATCATGGCCTTCCCCTGCTGTGTGCTCATACACAGGATCTCCTCAGCTAGGTTGTTGCCTAGCTGTGTGTGTTCACCACGACTGGGGATCATTGTATGTAATCACGCCTGGCGGTTGACGTTCTGACATTACTTTTGGCCAATTCTCGATAGAAATTGCATTGACCACAGTTCTGGAGGTGGTACCGTCCCAAGCTCCAGAACTGTGGTTGGCTTTGGCCTGTACTGGTGATTGACTGGGGTGAACATCTGGATGCCTCTGAACAGATGTTCAGGGCTCATTGGTCATGCTGGGGGTTTGTGTGTGATCCGGTGTGGTTGACTGTGATCTCGTAACGTCTGAAATTACCCAATAATTCTAAAACCTGAGTACACTCTCTTGTGGTGCAAGAATACTTGACATAGTTTAGGAATGGGGAATATACCAATGTCCAAGCCAGTTGTCAATGGCCCTAAGTGATGTTCCTACCCCTATGAACTGACTGGTTGTAAATGAGCTAGGGTCATTGATCTCTTCAGTCTACTTTTGTCCCCTACATTAGTGATTAGGAGACGGACGTTATGGCAGTTAATGTAATAGCTTTCTAAATATCAAATATCTCTGCACAGTTAGAGAATCTCTCAATGGTCAGCTGGGCTGGCTTTAGAACAACTGAACAGAACAGCCCAGAAAAAGCCAAACGTTCCTTTGGTATACTGGGGAATCTCTCCCCTACACATTAGTAAGGAAAAATACAAAACCCATGATTAGAGATTTTCCCCTCAAAGTGTAGTTTCTTTGTACTTTAGTTAATATAGAACTTTGGAATTAATCATTTAAACTATTTTTAATTTCATATTTTAATACATAAAGTTGGATCTTGAAACATTAATAAAACAGCCATTTTCAACCACCAAGGTAGTTTGTGCTAATTACCTTTGCCAAGTTGGACTTTATAAATTCTGCATTCAGGACTAAAGCACAGTTTGTGTCCTTTCCTAATGACTTCTCGCCCATTAACATTTGATACCAAAGTAATTTATATGCAAAACTTTTATAGCAAGTCTCTTTCACGCACTGTGCAATATATAAATCAGGTGCCAAGTAAATGGTTGTGAAAGGAAACCAAGTACAATTTAGTAAGCTCAATGCAGTGTAAGGGGCCCACAAGCCAGTCACCATAAGGAAAATAAATGAAGCTAAGTTGCGGGTGATTGTACCATTTATATAATTTAGGCACCTTTGTGATGTCCAAATTCTGTGAGATCTTACAAGATTTAACAGAAGAATTTCAAAGCAGTGTGAAAACAGTAGTGACATTCATAAAGTGAACTAGGCCTAGAAGCTAGATGTGTGCAGAAGGCGCCCTAACATTTTCATTTTTGTTTTCCTTAACAAAAGCATCTTTGTTTGGGGGGAGGGGGCTGTTTGTAAATGATCCTAACTTTGGGGTTTTGTTTGTTTTTTTTAATTAAAAATTAATTTCAAATATCCCCGGACACACGTGAAATGGTCAGAGGACCATTTAGCAGATGTGCAGCTCTTTTACAAAATAGCACCAGCAGCATTGGAGCCATTTTTGGAAAGGGTTGTGCATGAGCAGACTAGATCGTCATCCATTTGGGCATGTGCAGTCATTATTATTTTTAAAATTTTAAAACATATATTTTTAAAACTGCATGCATGCAAAATGGCCAATGACGCTGTTCTGCTCATGTGCATCCATTCTCAAAATAGTGCTGGCAGCATCAGTGCCATCTGGAAAAATGGCACCCATGCACAGAATGGATCCAGTGACCAGTTTGCACATGCAATTTAAAAATAAAATAAATCAAAAACAGATGGAAGCAAAGATAATTTGCTTATTCATCTATTTTCATAGTATAATTACTAAAATGAATGGTGCTTCATTTGTTTTAGTAATTTAAAAAAACCCAAACAAATTGCACATCCATAGTCATTAAACAAATAGGCCTTTTTGTGTTTATAACATTATTCAGATGTACTGATAGCCACCAAAATGTCCAAATTTTTTCTGCATAAATATATATATATATTTTCTTACCTGCCCTTTTGTTTTGTTCAGATATTTGGTTACTTCATTTCATCACTATTTAGTGCTATTGTACATGCACAATAAGCTGAACAAACTGAACAGCTGGAAACCAAAATACCAAAGGCAGGTATCCAAATGAAGCAGGAGGACAGATATCCACTCAGTCAGATTCGGTTTAAAGTAGCTGAAATTGCTTCAGATATACATTTCACTTCTAGTTGAGAACAGAACTAGAGCTACAATGGGTACTAAAATCAGTACCCGTGGGTAATGCCTACATTGTAGAACACACCATTGGGCATATCACAGGCTACCCAAGGACCAGTTGGGTGCCCGATATCCCAAACTGCGAGCATTCTCCAGAGAAACTGACAAGCCCAGTGGTCCCAGCTGGGGCTTGTCACTTTCAAAGGCTGGCTGTTCCCCCCATGCATCTCAACTGAGAGATGTTGTAGGGAGGAAAGCAGACTTGGTAAGTTTCCAACTCCAGCCTAGGTTGCTGCAACCCTGGCTTGGGCCTGTCAGTTTTAATACTGGCTGTTGCTCCCCCACCCCCCGAACTCCTTTCACCCTCGGGGGCGGGGAGGGAGGGTAGCCTTTGAAAGTGGCAGGTATTGGCTAGAATCACAGCAGAGCTAAACTCTGCAGCAGTCTCTATTGAGACCTGCCACTTTCAAAGGCCAACCAGTGTGAACGAGCAGACCGTCAGGTCCCATTTGGGCATTGACAGTGCCCAAATGGGACTGGGTCAATTTGGGCACTCCAGATTCATCAGGGGCTGCCCGAAACTTCAGTTAGCAGGTTACAGCTTTAAGCAGAAACTAGTTACTAGGACCAGCACATTCTTCATTCGTCAGTGCACCTCTGTGGAGTCCCAGTGCAGCTTGGACCAATGTAATGTTGCTTGATGTCCATAAGACCCTTGACATGAAGCAATGCACTTTGTGTACAGTTTATTATCTCCAAAGATTATTGGATTGAAATGTAGTCACACGTAAGGTGAAATAAAACAACTATCTTCATTGTAAGAGTGTGTCACACAATTAATAGTCTATTCATAGGGTGGGGGGTAGTTAGGAGGGGGAATGAATAATTAACAAACTATACATGTGTGGGAAAATCACTAGACAGAATCAGGGGACTCAGTGTGAAAACAGGGTTGTCTGAATTAGTATTCTTTGTACATTTGTAACTTTTCTTTTTGATGCCTTTCTGCTTGTCAGCTTGTTTTTCAAAGAGCTGTATTCATCATAAACTATCTGGAATCTGTGTTTCAATTCTGTGAACAGGTTCTTTATGTCATTTAGGCCACACTAAACAAGTTTTGAAACTAGAAATCAAAGGGTAAAAGAGAAGTCAGCTTCTTACAGCACTCAATAACCACAATCCAGTACTTTCTTAACATCTGAAAAGAATAGCACCACTTTTTAGTAAAAAAAGGAACATTATCATGACAAGCTCAAATTTCAGTTTTATTGTATAATTCTCTTGAGTTCAATTCAGATTAGGTATTATTCATTCTTTCTGTGTGTAAGTCCATGAAACTTACTTTCCATAAACTGGTTAGTAGTTACTTAGACATAATATAGCCATCTGAAGAGAACTTGATTTCTCTGTTAACATACAAGCTTTTCACGTTGGCCTGATATGTGTCTACAAATTTTGAACTGGATTCACTAAATACTTAACCTATGTAGCTATTGTGGTTACTTCCGTTGATAAAATTTAAGGGTTGTTTTGTCATGATGTAGCTTAACATTCAATCAAAAAAGTGGAAGCACAGTCATTTCAAACACTTCCTTAGTATGTGAATTAGTAATCTAAATAAAAGCATTCCATTGACGAGTAGAATGAATGGAATCTAATACCTGAAATACACAATGACTACATTAAGTTTAGGCTGGCATTCCAGGAATCTATGTGCAATCCCATGCCAAAAGCCAGCTGCATGGGACAAAACTAGATCCCACGGCAACAGACCTTCTTGAAAAAAAGAATTTTCTTACTTTCTCACAAGTATACTTTAAACAGGATAGTTCCTCTGAAATAACTATCTCCCCTGGAATAATATTCCAAGAACAGGGAATAATATCAAGGGTTAAGCAGCTAATTTTAACCTCCCCTATGTTGTGATGAGGAACTTGAGGGGAGGGGCAGAACTATAGGATAGTGACAGCAGGGGGAGATGGAATAACAAGCATAGATATGGGGTGCCTCCACACGTGCTGTGGCTGGCTCAATCCCTGTGTGCCCTGTGGTGGGCAATTGCTGCCACCACACTTTAGGACCAGTACAGATGGTCAATCCACCCCCCACCCTCACAGGGCAACTAGTCAAGGGGGGTATGTTGACTGTCCTGCCACACCCCATGGTGGGTCATGGCGCTGCCCACATAAGAAAGTGTCCATCCCACAACTCATCCACTATCCTGCCACTGACCATGACTTGACTGTGCGGGACTGGAGCTAGTGCCTGCTGCCTCAAAGCCCCACAGTGGACCTTGCCCCATGGTGGGGCAGATGGGAACCAGGCACATAGGCAGCAGCGCAATACCATGCCTTGGGCAGCCTTACCCCACTTTGGGTAAGGTTGCTATATGCTGTGTTCTCAGTATTCTCCCAAGGATGCAAGCTCATAGCAGTCAGCTGCCTATTTCACCACACACCAGGCTGAGTATCTGGCAGCCACGAGGCACATGATGCACTGCATCAGGTACTAAGTCTTCCTGGAGTGGGGCATGGTTGCCCAAAGCACAGTAAGTGCATTGTGTAGCTGTACCCACTATGAAGGAAACACAAAAGGAGAAAGTACTGAGGTTTTCTGGGATAGCAGAGGACTCACAGAAATAAGCAATTTCTTTTATTCCAGTGCAAGCAAATCCTCTTTCCCCTCTTCAAAATAATTTGTTTGGAGAAGTAATTACTCCCTCCTCTCCTTATCCTCACTTTAACCTCTTTGCTCATGGCAATACAAGGGAGGTTAAAGTGAACTAGGAGGCACTCTCCTTCACAAGCCCAAAATGTGATGAAAGTACATTGCCAAGCTACTGCATAAGGAAAACGTTTCAAATAGTAGCAAAATAAAATTAGATTTCAGAGCTCTTTATTCCAGAGGAAATCTTGGGTTGCTTTCTGTCATAGTCAGTGGGACAGGGAGAATTCAGAAGGGAAATCACAACCAAGTCATAGAGAGCTCGGGGGAGAATTCAGTTCAAATAGCTAGTTCTGACCATCATGAGTAAAAATCTGCAACTAGCGATTAGCAGAGGGCAGTCAGCCTCATGTGTATTGCCCTTTGACATCAATTGGCTGAAGCGATAGTATCAATCAGCCTCAGACATCCCTTTTCACTGTGGCAACATTTAAAGCTCTCTCCACTGAGCAGATTTTGTTACACTTCATCAGTGTGAGCTACCTTATGTGTGTGAGCCTAGAGAGAGGAGCATTGCTCCTTTATCCACTATATTGGGGAGTAGTGAGGGCCACAAGTCTGCCTATTATGTGTAAAAAAAAATTACTTCCTGAGGACAAACCATGGCAGTGTGAATTTGACTAACTGAACCTCACTAATTTCAGCTTTAGATCTGAATCATGTCTGCATTAAGGTGATCACCCAAACAGAATCTTGATTCCCATCTAGGACAAAAGTGGCATAGCTCCTTTGAAGTCAATAAACCTAAAACAATTTATGCAGCTGCGCATCTAGTGCATATATATATATATATATATTAGTATTTTTCTGCAGAAATATCTGTAAAATTCTCCTAAGTGGAAAAAAACACTGCTGCAAGGCCTTGAGCGGTGGGTACTTCGGGACCAAGATCTCAGTCAGGCTGGGGGAGAGAGAGAGGCAGGGACAGGCTGGGCACCTGCTTGTGTGGCCAGCAATGTAGTCTGCCCCAGCCATGGCGGCAGGTCCACCAGTAGCTGGCCCACAACTGTCTTAACGGCTCCACATGCTGGCCTCACAGTGTGGCGACAATGATTGCCCACCATGAGGCCGTGTGAGGATCAGGCCATCACAGCTCGTCTGGCTGCACCCTTTGACAAGATGTATTTGCATAAAAGGGTAGCTAAATGTTCAGCTTGCATGCAGGGATGAACAGTTTGTATTCCCTGCTTTTAAAATTTGATTAGCACTGAAACAAGGAGTAAATTTAATATTTGTGAATATCATTTGCATATTTGGAAACGCCATCTCCATATTAAAATTAATACTTGAACCCCAAACAAAACTCACATATTTATGACCAAAGTGACCCAAATAACCAAAATAATGGGACTGAAATACCCAAAATGCATAGTTTCATACCCAACATGAATAAAGAAAGTGGAAATGAATAATTATTCATATCTGTTTCATCCAGATGAACCAAAAGCAAGCAAACTAATTGGATATATTCATTCAGATTATTCATTTCAGCTATACACATGATGTTTGTTCATTTTAAGTGTTCACTTGTATGGAGAAGGAATTTAAGAAGCAGACCAAATTTCAAAATAGTAGTTGCTTGTAGCGAACATCTAAACTAATGAAGTTCGGTTTCCTATGGTTTTGTGTTTTGTGACAAGTGATTTATATAAAGGTGCTCTTTACCTATGGATGTGTTTATAAAAAGATGTGGAAAACATGGTGGATTTCAAATTAATTTATTTTCATACCTAATTTGCAGCTTGGTCCCTACATATTCTTGTGTCCTCTGACTCTCTGCCCAGTTTGGTTGACATTTATGTGAACAATCCAAAGTTATTAATGGGGGACTATGATCAATGTAAGTTAAATAAATTTTTTCTTAAAACACAAAAGAGACCATATCCCATCTTCTTTAGGTGCACCTATTAATACAAAATTTGGGGTCCCTATTTATTTTTGTACTTATTGTCACTCTACTAAATTTAGTTGAAACCAGTCTGCAGGATCAAAAGTTATTAAAGACACATACATTACACACATAGAGGGTAGACACAACTATTAATTCCATAGGGAATGAGACTAAACGTCTTATTCTTTGTATTGTCACCTTTTTTTATATAATTCCAAAGATCACACTTTATTAAAGACAATTTTTAATGAGCTGGGTAATTATCAGACTAAAGTCGCTTCCACATGAGATAGGGGTGGGGGGTGGGGACTGCTGTCATCATAAATCATGCCAGGAGGATCGCGAAGTTCCGCTCATGTGCACCGTTTTTTTCACATGTTTAGACCATTTCCACCATGATTTCAGTGACGGGAGACACAGATTAATCATGGGGAAAAACTGATGCCCACAAGAAGAACTTTGCACAATTCTCTAACTGTAATTTATAATCACAGCAGTCCCCCCACCCCATCTCATATGCAAGCACCTTCAGTCAACAGAATTGTTGGTAGCAGACCTCTTTGTACAAGTCTCACAGCCACTATCTTTGGATAGATAATAACTGATCTAGAAGAACTCAGATTTGCACATTTTCCCCCAAAGCTGACATGTTGCTCTCCATTGTGTCACACTGTATCAGCCAAATCTCCTTACATCACACTTGACATATGATGATGGGATGGTCACAGCTTGTCAAGATGTGTCATGTAAGTTTTGGTAGATGGTTTCATTCTTTCTATTTCTCCTTTAATTCAAGCGCTCAATTAATACTAGGTACTGTTATCTCTCTCTCTCCTGGGTTTGGTGGGGATATCTTTGATAGTTTAGTCATGGAACAACCAATTGTTATGAGGTGTCTGATGTTTCTGTAATGCTGAGCCAAAGCTCATGATTGTTATTGTTGTCAATTTGTTAAATAAATTTTAAAAAGTCATGGAATATGGAAATGTGAATAAAGCAGAGGTTCTTTTCTCTGAAGAATGTCTGTGTTAGCAAGTCTCTATGACACCCCCACCTCAAAATCTTTCGTTAGGTACTCAGCACTCTGGCTTTGGATGATTTCAGATGTTACGTGGTCCTGAGTCACCACAGTGGATTCCCAGCGGTGGCCAGCCACCCAACCACCCCCCGTGGTCAAAGAAGGCCCAGAACAGACGTGACAGGACCTGGACCATGGCAGGGAATCGGGCTGTCAGGTCATGGGCCGGGGGCGGTGAAACAGACGTGACGCCGATCCCCGGGCATGGTCAAAACACCTGGAAGGCACCAAGGAGGGGCGAGAGGCAGACATGGGTGAAAGAGGGCAAATGAAGCCAAAAGCACCCACAGGGAATGCCCACACAAGGGAAACGGGGAGGGGGAAGAGGGAGAATAGCTGCCGGGCCAGAGCACACAACAGGCACAGGGGAAACGAGGTCACAGTGGAACACACAGCACAAACACACGCCCGGGCACACACACACACATGAATGAGAAAAGAAGGGAAGGGGGGAACACAGTGGGACAGTCAACACACATGGCACAATGGGCACAGGGGGGAGAGAAGGAGGGGTGGGGACTGGGAGCAGGGAGGGCGGCCTAGAGGCCAGGGGAGGACAAGGGGAACGGGAAACTGAACCCCCACCACAGCACAGCCCGCACAGGCACCCCCACAGCAACAGGGGGGCCCAGAACAGAGGGAAATCCAGGGGAACAGCACAGTCACAGGGGGAGGCCACACAGACCAGGGAGCAGCCCGGGAACTGTCCAGGAGGCAGAAAGAGATCCCATGTGATGGCTAGGGTGCGATGGATGGCAAGGAGGCGAGATGGGGATGAGAAGCAGGGAAGCTGGTCCAGAAACACACACACACGCACCCAGGAGGGCACCTGAATCCCCATTCTGGGGGCCTTGGAAGCCCACGGTCACACAGGCACCCGGCGGTGGGGGCAGACACTGGAGGGACCAGGTTTCCAGGGGACAGCACACAGTTCAGGATGCAACCGCAGGAGAAGGAAGTCATAGAGGAGAACACCTGTTGCAGAGGCAGACAGGGGGGCCCATGGATGGGGCCCAGAGCCACAGGCAGGGGCAGCGGAAACTCAAGAAACATCCAGCACAGCTGCGAGTCAGGAACATCATGGAGGGAAGGGGCAGTGACCCACAGTGCTAGGACAGAGGCAGGAGTGCACACCAGGGCCAGTATCCAGGACCAAGAAGCACCAGGGACCCCTCACAGCCAGCTGCAGGGGGCCACGAATGGGTCCGGGGCCGAGTAAACTTCCAGGTGCATGAAGTGCGGCCACTGAAGCATGCCCAAATGGAAGCCCAGTTCTGACATGTGGTGGGAACAAGGTAGTAAGCCTGGAAGGGATCCTGGGTGGAGAGCCCCACCTGCACATCAGATCGGGACCACACACCGGCCAGCACCACCACCTTTGCTTCAGAGGGCTCCGACAAGGCATAGTCCACAGGTGGGAGCCACAGAAGGTGACCCAGCTCCAACAGGCAGTGATAGATCACGCTATGGGATTGCTGGTAATCTCGGGCCACATGAACACAGTCAAAGAAAGACACAGCCAGGGGAGGGCCCCCCTCTGGCAAACAGGCTGTGTAGCCAGACAGGCTGCACACAGAGAGGGCATACACAGTCTCCGCTGCCGACCACCCCACATGCAAGCACCTCATCTCCGGTATGCACCCATCAGGAAAGGGACACAGGCCCAGTGCCTCCGCAAGCAGCTGGCAATCGCGGGCGCTCACCACATGGCCATAGTATCGCAGCCCAGAGCTCATACTCTCGTAGGCACCAATGAGGCTCTCTGGGCATCTCAGGAGCAATTGAATGCCTGGGGAATGCCACAGGTCCCACAGGGCCATGGTCTCGCGGAAGGTCCAGCTACGTGGGGTGCCTGGGGTGCTCGGGCCCACAAGACTGGGGGAAGCGCAGCCATCCATGGTCCAGCAAGTGCCTGATACTAAACAAAATGAAAGGGGTCCCCCACAATCACTGGAGGGACAAGAGAGGAAGCAGGGTAGCTCCAAGGCCAAGCAATAAGGTGACAGGTCACAACATAGTATGGATACTAGGGGCGGGAAAACCGGTAAATCCGGTATCCGATAATGCCGGAACTGGGCGTACCGGCATTATCAGATTCGACCCGGTAAATCCGGTCCGGGTACCGGATTTTTTTACATTGCAGCCATTTAAAAATGGCTGCAATGTAAAAACTTAAAGCCCCACAAAAAAAGTTTAAAAAAACAAACCCTCCCCGAGTCCAGGCTGCGCGGGTGGAAGGGGGGACACCCCCCACCCACCCTGCCCAGCCTGGATTTTTGTTTAAAAAAAGACTCAGAGGTGAGCCCACCCCCCAGCACCAGCGGCCGCGGCGTCCCCGCAGCC
>QEPC01001311.1:996054-1011368 GCA_003113815.1 Sphenodon punctatus
ACACTGAAATCCGGTACCGGGGGCCGGATTACCGGGCCGAATCCGATAATGCCGGTACGCCCGATACCGGCATTATCGGATACCGGTAGATCCGGAATTCCCATCCCTACTGAGCTCAATCTTCTAAAGCCGAATTGCTCCCTCGGCACTAGTTCAGACTCTTGACTCCGAGTTTCTAGTCGGTTCAGGAGAGTTTTCCCATATATTTTACCCAGGACAGGTAATAAGCTAATTGGTCTATAGCAGGGTGGATCATCCACGTCTCCTTTTTAAAAGATGGGGATGATGATACTCTCGCCCCATTTGGGTGGTATCTGTCTCGTTATGTTTAGATGTGTGAATATTTTAGCTAATAATGGAGTCCACCAACCCAGAAGACTTTTAAAGACTTCAACAGGAATGAAATCATATCCTGGTGCCTTGCTATTTTTAAAGCTATGTATAGCTTTCATAACTTCATCGTCGGATACAATAACCAAAAACTGCGTACCACTAGAGATTCATTATCCTCAAGGCTATAACACGTATACCCTTTATTGCAGTTTTTGCAAGTTTTATCGTATAGAAGATCCTCGAAAAAAGCGATCCAATCTTTCCCCTTAAGACTGGAGGGCCTCTTAACTCATCCAGCTCCTCCAAAAGATTGCACCAGTGACCAAAAAAGTGTAGAGTCCCCCGTCTCCGAGGCTACCTTCAGTCTTATCCAAAAAAGATTTACATATGTTTTTTCTTATCTAAGAGCAGTTTTCTATATGACTGTTGGGCAACTACATAATTTTGTCTATTGACATACATGGGGGCGGCCACCCACTTTTTATGTGCTCTGTTAAGATGTTTCTTCATTACCCTACATTCTTTGTTGAACCAGTTATGGGTACTTACTTGCCTTCCTTTGACCTATTTAGATAGCAATGAGCAACCTAATATATCAAGAATCCTGAGAAGAGATTGTTTTATTTGAGTCATAACTGCCATGCCCTTCCCTTCCAGATCAGCAAATAGGGTCACCCATTCATTTTGATGAAGAAAGTCTACTATTTTCACCAGGAGGGAAGTATTTCACCGTAACCGTACTCTAGAGGGGCTCTCTGCCTCCTCACAGACATGCTGTGAGTTTGGTAAATTCCCACGCACCTTATAGTTTGCCATCAATAGCATATGGTCCGACTCTGACCTAGATGGCACTTCAAAGTCCTCAAAATAATCCCCAAAAAGGGGGTGGACTAATATATAATCAATCACATTCCTCCCACTTACCGTAATGCATGTAAATTGACCCTGCAGATCCTTCATGCCCTGACTGTTCAAGGGGATTAGGTTGAGTGATCGCATAAACTGCAACATATTAGCTTTGGTTGTGGAGGATTTCTTATTGCAGGATCTATGATCTGGGATATTACATGCTGCATACATAGAAATATCTAGATCACAAGCTGCTTCCTCACCTAGACGGGTGTTAAAGTCCCCTGCTACAATAAGGGGAACCTGAGGGTATAATGATTCCAGTTGGGATATGTAGTTATCTAAGTCAGCCCAGATGGTTAAATCGTAGAATCGAGATGTTACTGGAGGGATATAAACATTTACTACTATTAGAGTTTCTTGGGAGTTAAGGTGAATATGTATGGCTTGAAAGTCCTTCCTCACTGATTGAAGTATGAGAATATTTTGGGAACATTTATTTGCTAACAGCATAGCCAAGTCCCCTGATACCCTTCCCCTTGGCAGATGTTTACTTCCACCTTGTAAAAGGGTTATATAGCCTGGGAGATTCAGGATTGCTGATTCGGGGAGCCAAGTTTCCTGTAAACATATCATATCATAAGCAGACAGGAATGCTACACAATCTCAGTCAGAGAACTTGGCTTTGCTTCCAGATATATTCCATGGCAGAATGGATAATTGGGAAGTTACATTAATAGGAGGGGATCCCGTGGACCTCACTGGAGTAGCTAACAGTCAATCTTTATAGCTTAAATCTCCAATCCAGGGCCTATCTCTTCCTTGACTCCTTCCCACTTCAGTTGATTGTAATGGCTTTCCCAGATTGAATATAGAATCTATCTCTTGTGTGCACTTTGGACTCTGTGCATTCCCCAGCCCTTGAGGGGCACCCAATACCTGTCTGCATTGTAGGCTATCGGCAATAGTCTGCACCGAGAGGGTCTGCTTCGCAGGAGGTGATCCTAATTCATTAGATGCTAAAAAGCACGCTGCTGTTAAGGTCTGCAGGTCATGGATGGGTTGACATGATGCTCCCCTAAAGGGGGTCTTAGTAGTTTGATATATCAATTCCTTTATATGGAGGCTTAGTCTAATTTTTCCCAGTTATTATGGCTGACATTATACCCTTCTGTGTGGCAACCTAGGCATCCTAGGTGTATTGTATTTGTATCATATTTGCTCTTGTATTACAGTAATAGCTTAATTCCAGGTTGAAGGAACAAAATTTAATTGGCTAACTTATATTCCCTTGGAGTTTGCTATTGCCCTGCTGAAACTATCTTACGGTAGGGATTGTTGTATGTTAGTCTTGTACTTTATACAATTGGGCTTCTTTTAGAAGGCACCAGTAAATTTTGAGTTTATTGTACTGGGCCGCCACACAGGGATTTTAGTATTTTATAGTTTCTATATTTTTGTTTTTTTATTAATCCCTATATGATGTAGGGTTTATCCTTTGTATTTTCTGGTTTACTATGATGTGCTATGTATTTGTTGTAAAGCAATGGCCTATGGCCACGATTAATAAAGCTATTACTAATATATGGAGGCTTCCCCTTATGCTATCTAGCCTTTGTATCAGACTATCTTGTTCTAACAGGGGGAGCCTCTCAAATGTAGACACCAATAAGGACTTGTCTATATCGTCAACATTGCTAAGTAAATGTTCCTTAATTAACTTAGCAGTTAAATATTTACTCTTCAAATTCCCCACAGATTTATTATGGATATCAATTAGAAGCTCTGGGGTAACCGAGTCCAGACTGGTTATCAGTGCTGAGGCTGAAGAGATACTGGCTAAATCCAAATTGATCACACCACTTTGGGATTGCCTTCCTTCTGTTCGTGAAGGGACTTGTGGTTTCATCTCAACCTCTGGTTGATTTGATTTGCTGCCTTTATCTCGCCCATTATTTCCCCTATTGAATAATAAAGGGGATGGGAGAGGAAGCAAATTCCCACGTCTAGGATAATTAATGAGGATGGGTGTTCTAAAGGAAGAGTAGTGAAAAACTCTGTCTATTGAGATACCTCTCTGCAATATAAATTTCCTTGCTGAGAATATCTTTTTAACCCATCCAGAGGAGACAAAAAAGACCTTTAACTTGTAAAAGGTAGGGAAGGACTTCAGATATTCTACTGTTTCTATGTCTGCTACCCCAAACTTTTTCCTTAATAAGTTTGACAAATTGGAAGAGACAGTTACTATACTACTCCAGTCGAGGAGTCTACCGTCTATATCTTAGACACATGCAGCCATACTGAATTTTCCTGTATCTGCATTGGTAATTTGTCTATAAAGGGAGGCTTAATATTTCTCTGCTTATATGCCCCACTACCCCCGGGTGCTGCTATATTCATGAAATTCCAACTGGTCCTTTGCAGCCACCGGGGTGTTGACATTTGCCAAAATTTCTTTCAGCTGTGCTTTTACATTCAATAATGAGTTATCTAATAGAGAGATATTCTCAAAAATAGCTGCTGCTGTGTTTGAGACCAACCTCGTCTGCTGCAATAAATAGCCATTCAGTGCCCTGGGTGTATCCAAAGTCCCATCCTCAAACATGTCATTCCCTGGTATTCCAAGGTCCATATGATTTGCCACATTAATAGTTGCAGGGTTGACATTGGGTGATATTAAAGGGGATGCCAAATGGACATATCTATTGTTCAGAGAGATATCGGGATGAATAACGACCTCAGCTCCCACCTCTGTCCTAGGATGTTTCCCCTGTTGTACAAAGTCAAACAAGGAGCGTGAGGGTGTCTGGTGGCTTCACTTCCACTCCATTCTACCTCCAATCAGAACTGCCTTTGACACCTCTGACCAGATAAAAAAAATAGAAAAAGAAAAACAAGAAAGGTGAGGCTTCGGTTTTCTGGGCTACTCCAAAGGGCGACTCACAAGGGTCAGAACCCTTGTGCTCTTACCCTTTGACTCATGCCCGTGGCTTGCGCCCATGGGGTGAGCTGGTGCTTTTCTTCCCACAGGTCTCAGGCTCCACCCCCAGTCTGCAGTGCCCCAGTTCTCCGCTCCACCAGGTGAGTTTAATTGGAGCCCCAGACAGTGGCTCGTCCAGCCTGCCCCACTCTCCACCCGTTTTAGGAATCACAATTCTGCTACCCTGACCAAAAAAATACAACAACCTGTTACTAAACACTTTAATTTAGAAGATCCTGAGCTATCAGATTTAGAAATATTCCCCATTGAACATCTACCAAACCCTGTGATGCTGGATAAAAGGGAGAATTTCTGGATCTATAGACTTAACAGCTTAACACCTCATGGCCTCAGTTTGGAAGATAATAGTTAAGAAGAGTTTGCCTACTGCTTTTTGCCACTTCTGCAGGAGTTACCTAGCTAGCCTAGGAATTTTCAGACCACAGCATTCCTCCCACTGTCACCTATCTCTGGGCACCATTTGAAACCCAGGGTGATTTCAGATGTTACGGGGCCCGTTGGCCCCATACCGAAATCAACCCATTCATTCCCCGCCGGGGCCACCCCGTCACGCCATATCAGACATGCCCAGGGGATCCCGGCGGGGAATCCTGGAGGGGGCGGGGCCGCGTGGCGCAGCGTGTGGCCGCACAGCCCCGCCCTGTCCACGCACCCTGCCGCCCGCCCTCCGAGGAGTTGGGTGGGCTGCGGGGCCAATGCGGCTGCCATGTCCAGCCAAATGTGCCACAGCCCGGGATCCCACCGGTGATACCCAGGTTGTGGCAAGCGGCCAGACGTTACTTTTTTTTGGTCCCTGCCGGGGGTCCGTTTGACCACACTTCCCAGGACATTCCCCCGGCTAGCCCGGGAAGCATGGTTCAAATTGACCCCTTGTGCAGATTGACCGTGGAAAACATCTGGCGGCCGCCAAACAGACGTTTGAGGCACAGTGACCACAGGTGGGTATTCATCGTGGTTCACTGTGATCTCGTAACGTCTGAAAATACCCCCAGTGTGCTACTGATAACGGCAGAAGCCAAAATGTTTAGCTCCAGCTTCAGCATCAGCTTTTTTTCTTTCCATCTACCTCTGTTTATCAATCTACATCTACATAAAATTATTATTAAATTATTGATTGATTGCATCCTCCTGGAAACCAGAGCTTCCTTGAGAGTTGTGCTGTTCAGTTGCTTTCCAAATCACTCTCTCTCTCTCTCTCTCTCTCTCTCTCTCTCTCTCTCTCATAAAACAGACTAGCCCAAATACCTATATAATACCTAATCTCTATATATATGTACACAACTAATAGCTATCTAAATATAAGGGAGACAGGGGAAGGTGAAAGGAAAACTATTATCGAATAAATTATCTGTATAACTATTATAATCTAATCTAATCTAATGTCTATAATATATATCTATATCTAATCTCCTCCTCTCTCTCTCTTATAGGATAGGTATATTGTATAAATATTTGTGCATGGGACTAGCACAGGAATAGATACCAATAGTTAGGGATGTGTGAACAGAACAAGGTTCAGTTTTTCAGCCATTTGGTGGTTCTGGTCAAACCTTGAGTTCAGATTCACTATTGGGTTCAGTAAGGCTCGGTTTGGTCTTTAGTGTGGTGCAATTGGGAACTGAAAATGACATTTCGTTTTTGAAATAAATGGAAAAAACTGAAAAATATATTTCCCACTATAACATTTTTGTTTCTTATTCAATTTTGATGTAATTTGGAGAGATTGTATGCCCAATAGAGACTATTATGTGTCTCAAATTTCAAAAGGATTTGATAAAGGAAACCAATTTAGGAAGCAATTGAATGTTGTAATTTTAAGAAAAACTTCATACACATTCATGGCTACAACTTCTTCATCTTACATCCAATATTAATGAAGCCTGTGCATATTACATCCCTCCATATGATTAATATTTCTGCCAATTTTTAGAAAGAGTGAATAAAGGGTACCAAGTGTATAAGACATTAACCTGAAAATACATTTCTACCTGTAATATTTTGATATTCCATTCTGTTTACAGGATATTTGGTAAGAATGTATCAAATACCTTTTCTGCCATTCCAACAAATGTACAGGAGTTTTTGATAAAGGGAACCAATTATATAAACAATTGATGTTATCACCATGAAGATCATTATTCAGATGAATATCAGCATATTCAGTGCCAGTCAGAGGCAGGCACCCTGCATGGCAGTGGGAGAGAGACTGTAGGAGGAAGGACATGGAGCAACCCCAAAGACTGAAAGACACATTCAATGGCCAAACACATTACTGCAAGCTTCTAGCTTTACAGGACCAAATGGTAGTGGCTTCGAGGTGGACATAGGGGGCGGCCCAGAGGCAGGCATAAGCAGCATAACTGGGACTTCTGAGATAGAATCCCAGCAGTCAGAAGACATAGTTTAAACACATCCAGTCTGGCCAATTATCATCACAATCACATCCTGCAGCACTGGGACAGAGGACATAAGAGAATCTCTATTGACTCTTTCTAAACAAATGCTTCTGACTTCCCAGAAACAAGTGGGGCAGATATGTTGGGATGGTCCTGGCACAGAATGAGGATATTTGGTTGACATTTCTGTTGGTCAATTCGCATCACGAACCAATCTTATACCACAGTGACATCAGAGAATCCCAGGCATAGGCCCCTTCTCTACATATGTTGTACAGGCATATAAAATTGGGACCCTTTATAAAATCTTTCTGATATTTGGCAGAGATGATAATGAAAGTGCAATATATAGCCCTGACAAATTTGTTGTACTTTGGTTGGACTACAAAGATGTTATAGTCAGACATACATTTATATGTTAATTGCTTATACCACCAAGACCCTTTTTCCAATCCTTATGAAATTTAAGAAAGTTAGTAAATATGGGAAGGGGTATAAACTGGCTACATTTTACCTATGTTAGATGTGAGGCACAGAATTTACACCTAAGAATGTATATGTAGAATATTGCAAAATACAATACTTCAACTGCTTCTAAAATCGGATTCATTTTTCTGATCATTTTGAAATTTGGAAGATATAATGCTTTCTATTAGAGGTATAGGCATTCCAATGTTCAACCACATAGCATAAAAAACAAAAACCTTACAGTCAATAATGTGTTTTCCATTTAAACCAATGAAAATTCAATTCCAAACTCACCGAACGCATCCGAACTGAATGTTCAAATTTGAGTTCAGTTCTCTCATTCAGTTCAGTCAACTGAACTATTCGAGTTTGGTCCAAACTCCAAACTTCTGAACCTCATTCACCCATCCCTACCAATAATTATAACGATACCAAAAATAAAATCTTTATTTGAAACAATACCAATACCAATAATGACAATGATAATGAAAACAACATTGTCATTAATAATGATAATGAAAATTACTTTTTTAATAACAAAAATGGAAAACGAAAATGACATGGGGGCCTGGTGCACACTCCTACTCATAGCTGGTGAAGACTCTGCCACTATCACATCTGTACTTAGAATTGATGGAGCTGAAAAGAATAGATAATGGAAATCATTGTATGTTCCCCCTTCACTGTTCAAGATTGTAAAATGCCTAGAGCAGCTTTTTGCCTGAAGTTATTATATGATAAATGCCCTAGATGACATACTGGTTTGGGCTTCAGAACTAATATCTAGTCTGTAAAAGGCATGAGAGGGCACCTTAATAAGCCATCAAAGTTAGCACAAGAGAATCTAGCACAAGAGGTGCAGAGACAGAAGGTGCAGGCAACTTGGCATCCTGCTGTAAGGTCATAATAAAGAATTTAAAGTAGAAGATAAAGTAGTGTTACTTTCATCTCATGAAAATGAGCTCCAAGGAAAAAATGGCAAAGGTCATTGGTTGCTTTAAGGAAAACTGCTCATGTTCATTATGTGATTTGCATTTCAGATAAAAAGAATAGGGAATAAAACTTTTTCAAGGATAAGGACAAAATCAAAGTTGAACAGATTTTCTATCTGATCTGTAAAAAAGAGGTTATAAATACCTTGTAATGGAGGTGGGTGATAGGGTGAGGAGGGGGTTTAAAAGTAAAACTGATGCAATGGAAGCAGGATTTAGAGAAAGTTGCATACCTTTGAAAACCTTCCTAGTGCCTCCTGCCACTGCAACAGAGTGTAAAGAGGCTCTGCGGCTGGGTGCACAGTAAAATAGATCGTTTGACAAAAGTTTAAGGAGTGAAGGGAAAGGAATGCAAAAGAGACAAAATAGGTCAGCTTTATTCCAGGGTGAAGGAACTACACTAGCCATGCATATGATCCCATGAATTAGTGTCCTAACTTCCCACATCGAGAAACCTGGGCTCAAATAGGAGAGGACAGCGAAGGAAGAGTGTAGCACTTACAGATATGAACAATAAAATGTTGCAATACTAATTAAAGTGCAGAATGGAATGCTGCAATGCTAACTGAGGTGCAGTATAGAATAGTACATTTCAGAAATCTAAGGCAAACTGTGGATTCACCCACACAGTCAGCAAAACTCAATGCTTAATTTGTGCCAGACCTCAGCCCTGGCATCTCTTTCCTCCCAGTCACTGGCATTTCCATCCAGATTCTGCTGATACTCTGTAAGACCCCACCCACAGATGGATAAAGTTGGATGGGAACCAGGGTTGTGGACTGATAGAGTACTGTCACGAATCAGTTGTTTGGGGAGAAGAACACCCCCAGTGGAAAAGAGCTGATGGGGAAAACAACCTCCCACAAAAAACCGGTCTCAGCCCCTTATCTGACAGGGTTGAGACTGGGTTAGCTGTAGAATGTGAATGGACAAGGTGAGGTCTGCTACTGCCACTCATTAGCTATCTTCTGTGGGTACGGCTGGAGAGTGCCATTTTTACCTGTTCCTCTGAATACCCCCCCCATCCCCTGCTCCCATTATCTTGAGGGTGGACTGGTTGGTTTTTTGTTTTTGTTTGCATGTGTGTGTGTGTGCGTGCATGTGTTTGTTTAACAAATTATGCGCTGGCAGGGCTGGAACTGGATAGGGAGGGTATCCCTTCTCCCTACATTCCCAAAATCAAGAGTAAGCTGCTTATATGGATGGTAGTTGTTTGGGGCGAGTACAAAATCATATAGTAAAATGCAGAATGGCTCCTATTAAAACAGTAGTGTTTTATTTTGCATCCTGCCCCATAATTGTGCTATTGCCCTAGGGCAGCCACTGTCTACATTTACCCTAGATCTCTGGAGCACGTGTAGATTATTTTTTAAATAGATATATTGGGCAGGATGCATGCATTGCCAATAGCCTGCGTGCACCCCCTCCTACGAACAGTGCATGGCCAGAATGCATGCAGCACAGCCGCGCACGGCAAAGACACAATCTGGGTCAAGCTCTGAAGTCACGCATCCCGTGGCCTGGAGGATGGAGCAGGCCTGCTTAGAATGGCCATCTCTCCCATTTAAAAGAGGACACTTACGAAAAATACATGGTGCAGGGCTGCACTGCAACCAATGCAGCCCTGCAGCATGCATTTTTCATAAGTGTTTTCTTTTAAAGGGGAGGTATGGCCACTCGAAGGCCTACTTGATTCCCCTGGGTCATGGTGAGTGTGGGATTGGGGCTCAGATTGGCCCACGTTGTGCCTTTGCTCTGCGCAGCTGTGCTGTGCACACAATGCATATTCATGCTTGCCGCACACATGTTCTGGCTGTGAACTGTGCATAGGAGACAGTGCACGCAGGCTATTGGACTATGTCCATATTGAATAATTGCTGGTTATTTGCTTATATATGTCTTAAATACATCGACAGAGGTGGGTGTTTCAGTGCAGTGGGTGGAGGTGTGTGTGTGTGTCCGTTTACACGGAAACACATCCATCTCTACCCATCTCCACCCACCCTCAACCACGGAGTCTCCTCTGTTTTACTGGAGGGCTCCGTCAGTGGAGGTAGGTGGATATTGGTGTGCAGTGGGTGGAGGTGCGTGTGTGGTGAGATCGCACATGCACAAAACCCCATTGCCCAAGTTGTTTACATGGGCGCACACCCGTCGCACACCCATCCCCCCACCCACTGCTGGCTGTGTGCACGGACTGCCCCCCTGCCGCACACCCACCAGAACACTGAGCAACCGTGTAAAAACGGNGGGGAGGTGGACGTCCATGTAAAAATAGCCAAAGTTACTGGGTTAGCATAAAGACTTTTCTGACCTAGGAAAAAATGGCCAATTTGACCTGTTCCTTGAAATCAGTATTTAGTCAAAGGACATTAAAAGTTTTCTCTATAGACTGTGGTTAGAAGTTAAGAAATTGACAAGGTTTAGCCAATGGGCATTCTTTTAAGTTTTAATGCCATGTTTAGATGTAAAGTGGCCAAAGGAACTTTTAGCTTTTGAATAAATATAAGTAAGGTCAAATATGTGTTTCCACTATTGGACTATAAATTTACAGATCTGAGCTATATGTTTTGTTTTCAAAAGCCACCAAGACCCCCGAGTTCTACTGCCTGAGTGTCACGCACACCTAGCCCAGGGATTTCTCCAGCAAAGAGAACTATTTATTTTTCACTTTACCTTGACTTGTTTTTAGGAGGGTAAGAAAGTGCTCTTTCGGAAGAGCTGGCCACCCTTTCTGGAGTAGTTCTCTTCTTTATTAGGTGTATAACTTCCCTTATTTAGAATTTAAAGATTTCTAGATAGATTATTTTATCTCTTTCTCTAAAAAGATTTGTGCAATTCATTTTTTGTTGTAACTAAAAAAAGTGGAGTCACATTCATTAGTAACTAAAGATACAAAAAGAGATGAATAAGCAAACTATTGTTCTTTGCTTTCATCCATTATCATTTAAAAAATAAAAAATACAATGTTTTAAAAATCACTGCACATACAGTAATGACCACTGGGGTCATCTACATCTACATTTCCTCCATTTTCCAAAATGGCACTGACAGCATCTGTACCATTTTTTAAAAAGGGTGCATAACCTCAGAATGACCACAGTGGCCATTTTGTGTATGCTCAGTGAATTATTAGGTTTTTTTAAATTAAAACCATTAAAAATATTACTGCGCATGCGCAAAATGGCCACTGGATTATTCTGTGTGTGCATTTCCTTTTCCAAAATGGCACCAGCACTGTCATTTCCATATTGGAAAAGGGATGCATATGTGCAGAATGGCCACAGTGGCCAATTTTTTGCATGCACAGTGATATTTAAAAATATATTTTTTTATTTTTAAAAACGACAGGTAAAAACCACGTGAAAACAAAGGAGTTATTTGCAAAAAACCCTCAAAACAAAGGATTTTTTAAAAATAAAAATGAAAAATGAAAACAAAAACAAATGAGTAGGAATGTGTGAACAGATCGCGGTTTGGGTTCGGCCGTTCGGTTTGGTTCGGTTTGGTTCATGCATTCGGTTTGGGCGTTCAGGTAATTCGCCAAGTTTGGGTTCGTTTCGGGTGGGTTCAGTTCAGTTCGGTTCGGGCGTTTGGAAAAAGGTTTTGCGAGAGCGTGTAAGCACGTTGGAAACCAGAAATTTGAGTGCGTGCAGATCTGTATGGCGAGAGAGTGTGTTTGACTGGCTGGCTGTTTGGTTTGTGTGTTTTGGCTGTTTGTGTTTGGTTGGGCTGTGTTGTTTTGGCTAGTTAGTGAGTGTTGGTGTGGTGGGTGACTGTGTGTTTTGTCTGGCTGCTTGTTTTAAAAAAAAATGAAGAAGACTCCTGTCTTAATTCCACAGCTGGGGGCCAACGTGGTGCTCTCAGAGGAGGAAGGCCCTGGACCTTCGGTGGTGGTGGCGGGCTCCTCTGATGAGGAGGAAGCGGTGGGCAAAGGAGGTGCTGCAAGGTTTGTAAACTTTTTTTTTAATTTGAGGACAAGAAAGGCTCTATCTCTTAGAGCAAGCTCACTGGCGTGTGGGTGGGTGTGTGGGTGGTGGGCATCAGTCAGGCACAAACAGTGGGCATCAGCGGGTAGCAGCAGCTGTCTGCCACAGAGAGAGAGGGTACTGTAGTGCGGTGGGCTCTTCAAGCATTCAGGCACAAGCATGAGCAGCACCCCCACCCAAACATGTGCCAGGCTAGCAAGGGTCTCCACTCTCCAGTTTCCATCCCTACACACCCACAAACAAGGGCAGGATTTGCATGTGCCAGCTAGGGTCTTTCCAGTTGCCATCTCTAGCGTCTGAAAGAGAGCAGGATTTGCACGTGCCAGCCAGGGTATTTCCAGTTGCCATCCCTAGTGCCCCAAGGAGGGCTTGATTTGCATGTGACATCCAGGGTCACCATCTCCCGTTGTCATCCCTAGCACCCCAAGGAGGGAGGACTAGAGGCATCATCATAAATGCATGATATTACTGAGGTGTTGTTTATGTGTTCCTGTTTCAGACAGGAATTGGATGCCAGTGCTGGTGCCATGCCATGCAGGACACCCAGGCAGAGGTCGCCAGTGCCACCCCCAGACAGTCAGAGGACAAGGTCAGATGTCTGGAGGTTTTATGAGAAGAGTGATGGAATCGCCATCTGCAAGGTAAGGCACGGGGGCTGGAACAACAGGGAATGGATTTCCCTATGACCTGTTAGGAATGGAAGTTCCCTGCAGAGAGAGATTGACCACCCAGTCCACCCATTTGTGGAGACAGAATGCAGGCAGGGCTTGACAAACCATTGGTCTGACACAGTATGGCACTTCTTATGTTCCTATATTTTTATTCTCTTTAGACCTGCCACAAACAGTTCAGGCTGCAGTGTGAGGGGACCATATCAGCACTCATTGTCCACGTGGAAAAGTGGCATGGCAGGAGAGTGAGGCGGCAGCCTGACTCTGGCGTTGCCTGGGTGGAACAACAGTCGACATGCCAGATGACATGGCATTGAAAGTCTTCCCCTTCCCCCTCCTCCAGCTCCACTGAGGAGTCCATCGTGGAGCAGTCAGCCACAGTAAGGGCTTTTAGAGCCCAAGTGGAGAGGCCCACCAGGAACTGCATGGACAGCATGAAAAATATGCACGACCAAATGGTGGAACACTTTAAGGATCTGGAGGTACAGGAATGCCAGGTCAAGGCGTACTCCCCATACCACCAGATGGTGATAGAAAGCATGGAGCTCCACCATCAGTCAGTCACAAAGTGGCAGGAGGCCGTGACAGGGGTCATTGAATTTGAAAAGGACAACGGCTACCAAATGCCACAGAACGTGCCCACCCCCAGGGCCCATAACCCAACCCAAAGATGTGCCAGGCAGCAGCAGGGTCTCAACTTGCGGACAGCCCCCCAGGAGGGGCAGGGCTTGTGTCTGTGTGGGTGTGTCAGCGAGAAAGAGAGACAGGGTCTTTTGGTAGCAGGCATCCACGGGTGGGTGCAGAGGTGTAGGCTGGGGGGGGGCAGGCTTGCAGGCAGGTGGCAGTGGCCGCTGGCCAGTCAGCTACAGGCACGAGCAATGGCAGCACCCAGAATGGAATGACAGCCCCCCGTAACTGGAATGATGGTCCCAGAATCTCGTTAATGGTTCCTGGGATGGGCGGGCATGACTGGATGCTTCAGGTACAGTGTAATGACAGCCTCAAGCCTATGGGAATTGAATGATGTCCCTAGAATTAGTGCATGGTTGGCCACATTCAATTGTGTGATAGGTGTAGTGTCACATGGAGGGGGGAGAGGAAGGGGGAAAGGGTGTCCAGGTAGGAAACAGGGAGGGGAAAAGGGGTAAGGAGAGGAGGGCAGCTTCTTTTAATGGTAGGCACTCTATCGAGAATATAAGGATCCCTCAGGGTGTAGGGTGGGCTTTCCCTCAAACTTGGAGAGCAACCCTTTTCATCACAGGGATCCCGAATAAGAAGCCAATTGCCCCAAAAGGGAGAATACACAAGGGACGATTCCAATTGCTCAGGGAAATATACAGGTCCCAGGGCACCATGATAGGGAGGGGTGAGGAAATATGGGGAGTGGATTCTAGGAAGGGGGAAAGAGGGGGAGGGGGCTGCGAGGCAGGGAAGGTGAGGGGATAGGTCTTGTATTCGGGAAGGAAACAATGAAAGGGGAGAGGAGGACTAGGGAAAAGGGCAGGGAACCAGATACTAGATTCACAATCCACTTATTCAGGAAGTCAATACAAGGAATACATAACACAGACAACTCACCACTCACTCTATCGTGCACTCAATGGTAGGGAAGGGAAACACAGGGAAACAGTCACACTCCAGGCAGTTTTAGTCAAGTAGCAATGACACGAATAAACAACAAGGTCCAGGGGGCCAGCTTCTCGAAACGATTACCGGCGGGTTAGCCACATCCCACCAGTATGTTTTATAGCTGCTGGTTCAACCTCCATGCCGGCATGCTCAGGGCGGGGCTCCCCCACCCGCCTGTGGGCAATCAGTAATATGCAACGCACCTGGAAACGGGGTGGAGCCACACTTCCTCTGTCAGCGTGACAAGGCTCCACCCCCTACCGCGTGCATCCCATCCCTCCGTCCAATTCTCCTGCTGCGCCTGACAACAGGGCGCCCGGTGGTCCCCCTACGTCCCTCCGCCCGAACTCTGACATGTAGGTGGTAGCAGCAGATACAGGAATGCACACAGGCAGGCAGGCACATATAATACATTGTGTTATATTCCATCTCCTTGTGGTAGGCTTGCTGCTGGATGTGGACATCAGGCGCATGAGCACAGATGGAAGTTCTTCCTGTTTCTGGCAGGTGGCAGCTTGAGCTGGCCTCCACTCCACCCCATCTTTCTCGTTCTAGTGGGGAGCCTCTCTCTCTCTCTCTCTCTCTCTCTCTCTCTCTCTCTCTCTCTATAGTGCAGGTGACAGCATGGGTGGGATCCTGTCTGTCTCTCCTTCTAGCAGTGGGGACTGGGGAGACCCTCTTGCCATGAACAGCAGGTTGCTAACTCGTAAAGAAAAGGTGGAATGACAGAACCCTGTAAGAGGAATGATGGGCCTCTCTGCCAACTCCTCCTCCTCTCTGCCAACTCCTCCCTGGACCCTCTCCAGTCCGGCTTCCGCCCCCTCCACTCTACTGAAACTGCCCTGGCCAAGATCACTAATGATCTACTTGTCGCTAAATCGAAGCACCACTACTCCGTTCTTGTCCTCCTTGACCTCTCTGCTGCCTTTGACACTGTCGACCACTCGCTCCTCTTGGACTCGCTTTACTCTTTGGGCTTCCGT
>QEPC01001311.1:1013320-1028519 GCA_003113815.1 Sphenodon punctatus
CTCTCTCTCTCTCTCTCTCTCTCTCTCTCTCTCTCTCTCTCCTCTCTCTCTCTCTCCCTCTCTCTCTCTCTCTCTCAGCAGCAACCTGGGCAGGCAGACAGGCACCTTGGCATGAGAGGCAGGAAGGCGGTCTGAAGCAGGCTTTGAGCTTGGCAACAACCTAGGGTACAGAACCCTTGGCACAGACAACATATAGGCCTCAGGGCCATTGGCAGCAGCAGCAGACAGTGGATTGCCAGGGTACAGAACCCTTGGCACAAACACAGCATATAGGCCTCGGGGCCATTGGCACTAGCAGCAGCAGAGTAGCAGACTTTGGTTTCCAGAGTACAGAATTCTTGGCACAGACACAGCATATAGGCCTGGGAGCCATTGGCACTAGCAGCAGCAGGTGGGTCCTGGAGCTGGAGTGGCTGTTTCTTGATGCACTTAAATGATGGCTCCCTGTGAGCGGAATGGCAGGCCCCAGACCCCTGAGGGTGGGTCCTGGGACTAGAGTGGAAGCTTCTAGATGATGTGGATGGACAGCTCTCCCTGCCTGTAATGTAGGCCCCAGAATCATGACAGTGGGTCCTGGGGCTGGAGTGGCTGCTTCTTGATACGGTGGAATGACAGCGCCCTGTCTGAGGAATGACAGCCCCAGAACCCTGAGGGTGGGTCCTGGGGCTAGAGTGGCAGCTTCTAGATGATGTGGATGGACAGCCCTCACTGCCTGTAATGTAGGCCCCAGAATCCTGATGGTGGGTTCTGAGGCGGGAGTGACTTCTTCTTTATATGGTGAAATGACAGCATCCTGTGAGTGGAATGATGGGCCCCAGAACCCTGATGGTGGGTTCTGGGGATGGAGTGACTGTTTCTTGAAGCGGGGAATGACAGCACCATGGGCGAGGAATGACGGGCCCCAGAACCCTGATGGTGGGTCCTGGGGCTAGAGTGACAGCTTCTAGATGATGTGGATGGACAGCCCTCCCTGCCTGTAACGTAGGCCCCAGAACCCTGAGGGTGGGTCCTGGAGCTGGAGTGGCTGTTTCTTGATGCAGTTGAACAATGGCTCCCTGTAAGTGAAATGGTGGCCCCCAGAACCCGCGGCACAGACAGCATAGGCAGCATTGTCAGCAGCAGCAGACAATGGATTGCCGGGGCACAGAACCCATGCCATAGACAGCAGAGGCAGCATTGGCAGCAGACATTGGATTTCCCAGAGGCAGCATTGGCAGCTGGTGCAAACACTGGATTGCCTGGGCACAGAATCTGTGGCACAGACAGCAGAGGCAGCATTGGCAGTAGCAGCAGCACACATTGGATTAACCGGGCACAGAACACATGGAACAGCAGAGACAGCAATAGCAAGATTTGCCTGTACACTGAATTCATAGAGCCAAGATGGTAGGATTTTCAAGGGAAGAGCTCCCATATGGAAGCAGAAAGCAGCAGCAGGATTGTGTGGGCACATTTGGATTGGCCAGGGCAGAGCACCCATGGACCAGTAGACAGCAGCGACAGCAGCGGCGGGATTACCAGACCAGTGGTGCACATCACCCAGGGTTGCCAGTGTAGGCAAACAGCGTGGCATGACCAGAAGGCAGGTATACGGATGCAGGGTTCAGGCTTTGCAACCTGGGCGGGCAGGCAGGCAGTGTGATATGAGCAGAAGGCAGGCAGACTGAGGCAGGCTTTGATCTAGACCACCTGGGCAGGCGGACGGGCGGGAAGGCAGTGCAGCATGAGCAGAAGACAGGCATACTGAGGCAGGGTTCAAGCTTTGCAACATGGGCGAGCGGGCAGGCAGTGTGTATGAGCAGAAAGCAGGCAGACTGAGGCAGGTTTTGATCTATACCACCTGGGAAGGTGGGTGGGCGGGCAGACAGCGTGGCATGAGCAGAAGGAAGGCAAACTGAGGCAGGATTCAAGCTTTGCAAACTGGGAGGGCAGGAAGGCAGCGTGACTTGAGCAGAAGGGAGGCATACTGAAGCTATCAAATTTTTATTGTTTAGGCAAAGCCCTTAACAAATACAGCAATGCAAACAACTGCACAGCTGCTCAAACAGGAACACATCCTGCCTGGTTACCTTGCCAGGCAGTAATAAAATCAATCAATACAAACAGTCTAAAATACTCCTCATGCGTAAAGTATATAAGAGAGTCTAACGCCGCCCTCATCCCTTACATAGAGTAAATTGGAGCCAGCCTGGGAATCTTAAGATAAAAGCTGTGCTCAGAAGCTTAGTCCGTCCGCTACCCTCTCCCTTCTACTTGCCTTATTAGGGGGAGACATACTGAGGCAGGGTTCAAGCTTTGCAACCTGGGCAGGTGTGCAGGCAGCGTGGTATGAGAGGCAGTAGGGAAGGCAGGCTGAGACCTTAGCAGTGCACTCAGATAGGCTGGCGAAGACTGTGCAGCGTGCGAGAGAGAGCCAGTCAGATAGGTGGGTTGAGGTCATCTAGCCAGAGGCCATCTGGCAGACTTACAGTTTCCCAATGCCACCCTCCAGCATGCAGTCAGTCAGATAGATCATCCGAGGCCATGTAGATAGATAGATAGATAGATAGATAGAGAGAGAGAGAGAGAGAGAGAGAGAGAGGGGGGGGAGGCAGGGGGCAGGGAGGGTGCCACTGAAGCAGTGGGAGGGAAGGACAGCACCTTAGCACAGCAGTAGCAGCCCTTATTGATGAGGAGCCCCTTCCCAAATCTGCCCATGGCATGGGATGGTGTGTGTGCTACTCCACCATCACTCCTTGTCCAGGGACAGCTCAGGGAATCCAAGCAGCAGAAGCTTGACCTTCATGAAGAGCAACTGCTCCACAAACTTGGCCTCCAGTCTCAGGCGGTGCAGGGAGCAAATGTCCTCCGCCACAGAGAACACCTGCTCCCTGGGGACACTGATTGGTGGGCAAGAAAATAATCCCTTGGTCCCTTTGGACAGGGCCAGCCACAAGTTGTTGGTCTTGCCAGCCCAGTAGGCCAAGGGATCGCTGCTGGGATTGCTGCATGGCTCCTCGTCCAGGTAGGAACCAACTGCGGCTGAGGCACCATCGTACTCCCTCTCATAACTGTCCCTGGGGACCACCGCCCCCATTGCCCTCAGCCACGCTGTCAGTCCCTGCCCTTTTGTTCTGGGTCCCATGGTCCCCAGAGTGGGCCACGCAGAGAAGGAGCTGCTGGCAGTAGGGGTGCTGCTGCTGCTCATCCTGCTGCTGGTGGTGCTGCTGCTACTGCTCTGGCTGAGGGCAGGGATAAACCCTGCTGGCTGAGAGGGGTGGCTGCTCCCACCATCCCCCGGGGCGTCCTGCTGCTGCTGCTGGCATTTCAAACTCTCCAGAGCCCGCTCTGCCTTCTGGACCCTCCATGCAAGATCATCATTCCACATGGCATAGTGGGCTGACTTGCTTGCCACGGTGCCCTTGACCCTGGGGTCCAGCATTGTTCCCACAACATATTCCCCCCGCTGCAGAAGCTTTTCAAACCTCACCATCAGGCCTGTCTTGAACTTCTGTGCCAGCCCAACTGCCTCAGCCCCTAGCTTCTTGCCCCATGGGCAACAATCCTGCCCTTGCAGCATGAGCTCCTCCAGACTCCTGTGGAAACTCTGGACCAGAGGGGTCACCTGGCTTATGGTGGCTGTGGAGGAGCTGATGGTCTCTGTCACTTCATGGAACGGTCTGAGAACTAGGGCCATTTTTGTCAGGATCTCCCACTCTGGTCCATTGAAGCCTGGAGGTGCCCAGCTGTCTGTGTCCAATTCCACCTGATGCAAGGTGGCTTTCTGCTCCACAAGTCGCTCAAGCATCAGAAAGGTGGAATTCCACCTCGTGGACACATCCTGCATCAGCAGGTGCCCTTGGGAGCCTTGCTCAGCCTGCTTGTCCTTGAGGACTTTGCTGCCTTTAACACTGCAGTTAAAGAACCCCACCAGTTTCCTCCCCTGCTCTATCAGGGAGCTAAGGGTGTCTGCCCCAATTCCCTTCTCCCCCAAGCCCAGAGCATCCGTGACCACCAGGTGGAAGGTCTCTGATGCACAAAGGATAATGGTGAACTCCGCATTGCAGACAGCCCTCACTATATTAGCAGCATTATCTGTCACCACACACCCTGGGGTCAACGGTGCAACAGGCGTTACCCACTTCCCCACCACGGCGTTCAGGGCTTCTTCAAGGTTCTTAGAGGTGTGGGGGATGTCCATTACTTGTACCTGAAGCAGGGTCCACCTATACCCTGCTTCAGGACCCCTCCTGCCACTGTCCAATGCCAACTCTGGGTCCTCCCACCAGTACGCCGTCACCACCAGGTACGCATGTCGGGCATTCCGGCTGGACCACAGGTCAGTTGTGAAATGGACAGTGGCACCCCCAGTCCCTGCCAGTGCCAGATGCTCCTTCACCCTCTCCTTCAAAGCCCTGTACAGGCCTGGCATCACTGTACGGCTGAGGGTGGTGCGGCACGGTATCTTAAATTTGGGGGCCAGGAACCCCATCAGCCACTTAAACCCAGTGTCCCCGACAATGGAGAAGGGCTGAACATTGACAGCAATCATCTCACCCAACAGGCAGATGGCTTTCTCTTGAAAGCCACGCCGCCCTCCAGCTGCCGATGACCTAGCAAGCTGCCCCCACCCCAGTTCATCCATTGTGGGCTGACGCTGCTGCTTCTGCTGCTGCTCCTGCTGCTCCCCCCTAGCAGCGGTACAGCTATTGCTGCTAGAGGCAGCTGCTGGAGCGGGATAGTTGCCCAATGAAGGAGGACGAGTGGCCGCTTGGATCGGGAACCCACTAGTATCCACTGACCCAGCCTGTCTGCTTAGCAGAGCAGTACTGTGGCATTTTTAAGGTGCCTGGACATGGTGGAAGTCCCTAGGTTGGGGAGCACCTGCCCACGTTTCACCCACACTTTAACTGTAATAGCTAACTATAATCCTACCTAACAATTATTATAATCTCTCTCTCTCTCTCTCTCTCTCTCTCTCTCTCTCTCTCTTTATATATATACACACACACACACAATATTACACAGGGAGGGGGGCACCGACAGCTCAAAACTACACAGGGAGGGGTACAGAAACTGAAGTAAAACCTAAATCAATCTATTCTTACTCTAATAAAACAAAAACCAGGGAAAGGGAATGAGGGATGGAATATGGAGGAAGAGAGAGAGGGAAAGGAATGGATTCAATGGAGGGTAGGGAGATAGAAAACAGGGAGGGGTTAAAAATAACAGCTAAATCTATCTAATATAATCTAACTAAATGATAATAGTGAGGTAAATCTGTTGGATGGGTGAAATAGGAGGAGGATTGGGAATGCATGAGCAAAGCAAACTTCTGGGAGTCGGGGAGCCTTCTGTAAATGCTGCTGAAATGATCAGTGGCTGGCTCAGAAGGTGTGGAAGGGGGGAAGGGCAAAGAGTTTTGTTATTTGCTGCTCCTGATTGGCTTTGTGCAGCCTAGTCCCTGGCCAATCGGAAAATGTGAAGCCAATGTTCTTAGTCAAAAAGGAAAGGTGATTGGGAAGGCTGGCTGCTACTCCAAGTCTCTCCAACCCCGGTACCAGGAAGTCTGCTCCTCAGCTGCCTCCCCCTCCCTGGGCCTTCCAGTCATGTTTTTCCCACCTGAACTCAACTGAACGTGGCCGAACACGAACAAACTGTTCTGTCATTTCAGAGTTCGGTATTGGGTTTGGTTCGGTCGGTTCGGGTTCGGTTCGGAAGTTCGGTTCGGAAGTTCGGTTCAGTTGTCCGAACATACTGAGTTCAGTCAGAACTCCAAACTTCTGAACCACGTTCGCACATCCCTACAAATTAGGTGCTTTCTGCACAACCCTATTAATAACCATAGTGATTAAGTTAGAAAATTCATTTCTTTTGGGAGTATATTTCTAATTATTTCTTACATCTGTATTGTGTGAGTTAATCACAGTCTCATGTTTCCTGTATGTAGCCAATTTTGCTTCTGTACATTTTATGGAAATGTAGATAACCTTGCAGAAAATCTTTTCTATGTCTCTGGTGATTTCCTGTTTCAAGGGTATTTAAAAAGTAAATAGCCAGACAAACAACATAGATTGTGTTTTTTCTCTTAAACGGAAAATCCTCTATGTGGGACAGAGAGAGAAAGGTAAGTGTACACATTCACACCCACCTCATCCTGTGAAATGCAGTGTAAGATGTTAGCTTGGATTAGAGCTCAAACGCGGTCCTTGGAAAACTTCAGAACCCACCAGGGATTCCAGTACTCGATTCCAAATTGCCAAAGTCCAATGTTCCAAGAACCAAGGCTGATCCTCAGAAAACTTTGAAAAAGTTCAGAAGCTTCAATCGAGCGCTGGCTCTATTGCGTGCAACTGGAGTGATCCAGACGGTTGACCTCCTAGCTTCTCTGAGTTAAGAAACCAAACCTAGTGCCATATTTGGTAGGAGGAGAGTATGGGAGGGAATAGTTGAGTGATGGACAACCAGATGGCAAGTTTTGATTGGCTGGCAGAGGCAAAATAGAAGTGGCTGTACAGACATTTTCCATTCTCCACTGAATTTGGCTGTGTGTGCTACCCTGCTGATCTGTAAGTAATTGGCTTGAGGAGGGGAGGGGTGCCTGTTCTGTCCTGTCCTGTCCATAGGGTCAATGCTGGGGAACGGGGATTAATTGTTTCCACCATGTCATTTTTTTTTTTAAAAGTGGGTGCCACATTGCTGCTGCCTTCACCTTGGCACCATGGAGACCAGAGGGATCTCTGCCTTGTTTAACTTCCCTTGGCCTGGGCTGTACATATAAGAGGGGTAATGTCAGGGGTTGTCACCAGTGCTAAATATAGTTAAAGTTTGGGTGGTGCTGTTGCTTGCACTGCCTGTTGGCAAGTTGGCAACACCCTAGAAGCCAGAGAGGGATCACTTTTGCTGTGGTTTTTGTGGGCACTGTGACTGTACTTTGTGGGTTCAACTTTGCCAAGATGTGACGGACCACAGGGACAAAGGGGAGATAAACTTTCTTTCAGTGTAAATAATGTGTGTGTGGACGAAGTTTGCCTTGCATAGGTGGGCACTGAACAAGAACAATGGAGGCTTTTTGGGTGGGTGAATGTCTGGTTTCTTTCTTGTGGGTGTTGTTATTATGTTTGCTGGACTGGCTTTTTTGATTGCTTGTTTCTGCCCGCAGTTGCACTTTTCTGGGTTTGTCTTCTTGATCGATTGTCCAACTTTTGTTTGTATGCTTTTCTGGGCACTGCTTGGTTGACATAATGTTTTTAAAGTGGATGCACGGCTGATGGTGGGCCACACTGTGGGTACTACTGGCTTTTTTTTTTTTTTTTCTGCACACAATTGCACTATTTGGGTGTGTCTTTTTGAGTGATTGTCTCACAGATTGCTAGCCTGCTTTTCTGGGCAGTGCTTGGCATAAGGATTTTAAAGTGGTTGCACTTTANGGTGGGCACTGAACAAGAACAATGGAGGCTTTTTTTTTTTTTTCTTTCTGCACACAATTGCACTATTTGGGTGTGTCTTTTTGAGTGATTGTCTCACAGATTGCTAGCCTGCTTTTCTGGGCAGTGCTTGGCATAAGGATTTTAAAGTGGTTGCACTTTAAAATCTTTAAAGGAAAGAGTTCCGAAGTTCTAAGTTCCAGGGATTTCCAATGTCTGGGTTCCTAGTTCTGAATTATGGGTCCTGGGTGTTCTGAAGTTTGGCCGTGTATCCGGACCAGGTACTTAGAACTTTGGATCTCGTTCTGAGTACCCGAAGGCCTATTCAGTACAGTCCTAGTTTGGATATAACCCAATTCATTTTTTTCTGGACTTGATTATATAGTACCAGGAAGATTTCAACCTGGTTTTGTGTCAATTATTGTGCCTTCCCATTGCACAGTACAGTATCTCAATGTTGTAGAGCCAGTGTAGTTGTCTCTTTATGCCTTCTCTTTTTGCCAAGGTCTTCTGTATTCCATTCTGTATTTCTATTGTCACTGAAGTTCCAGCAATACTTTGAAAAATTTCCACAACAATTTCCTTTCAACTTAAGGAATCAAGGAATGTCTTCAAGGCAGCAACAGCAGACCTTAGGTGAGACTTCAGGATTCAAAGCTCCTTCATCCTGTGTTTTAAATTTTTAATGGTTTGCATCACCAGAGCAAGAAGAAAATCAGAGTTAAATTTGTTTCTAGGTTTTCTTATATCAATAACTCATTAGTAGTGAGTGCAGAAACACCTACTTATTTCTGGTTTCAACAACAGACTTTGGCTGGGACTGAGGTTCATTAATTAGAAGAGTGTCATAGATCAGGCAAATTAGCCTAAATCCTGTGTTATGTTTATTTGAAAGTAGTATTCACTGGTATGTCTGGCTAAAGCTACAGCCATTAGTTTCTCCTTATTATGATCATCATACTTACTTACTAAAACAAAAACTAGGGGTGTGCATTTTTTTTTTCTGTTTCCCTAATTACTAAAACAAAATGTTACAATTTTCCCGACTTATCCAACCCTCCAGCACTGCATTCACGGCCTGCAGAATGTTCCTGGAGGAGTGACTCAGGTTCATGACCTGGGCATGAAGCAATGCCAATCTGTGACCTGCCCCCACACATCTGCCCCGTATTCCTACCTCCTGCAGCTGCCACCACTGTGTGGTGAGGGATATATATGCATGCTGTGGCTCAGTTGTGGGTTTTTTGACCTCCAAATTACAGTCTGGGAAGAGGCCACACATCAGTACGGGACCCCTCTGTAAAGGTAAGTAACCAGCTCTGCTCCCTGGATCCCCTGCTCCCCCTAAGCAACCCACCCCTGATCCCAATCCCCCTTCGGCCAGGGATAGGGCTAATTCTAGGCTCTGATCCTCACTTACCTGCTCTCTACCCCCCTCCCCTGCACTCGGCTGAGGTTTTATGAGTTCGGATTTTTTGTGGGGTCCTCCTTGGAAATTCAGAACTCGGAAAAACTGAGTCAAATGCATTGGTCTTCAGTGATTTCTGAGGAAAATAGAGGATGGAGTTGCAGCACTAGCTAAAACTCCTTAATAAAAGTCCTTTAGCCTTCATTAGGGGTTGAGGCAGGCCTTTGGTTAAAAGCACATAATGCTGCATCTGACTAGGCATAAGACAACAGTCAAGAGAACAACTTTCCAGCTTACTTTGATGATGTGGTGTCATGTTTAATCAGTGCAGAGTGAACCAGTCACCTCGAGATTCTGAGAGCATTGTTCAATACCATTTAAAACATTGATTTTCTGTAACTATGAATCCTCTCAAGTAGTCATTAGACAGGAAGGAAGTTACCTGGGGACTTCTTAATACAGGAAAAATTTTAGAAATACAGAAATCTAGCCTCGAGGAGGCAAGCTAAAAACTGAAGAGCTGTTTGTCAGACCCAAATCAAAGGTATACCTCCCAGGAATGGCCGGGGTGGTGATATTCAACTGATTCTCAGCAACTGCTGGAACCACTACTTGACCTCACTTCACTTGACAAGAATGCTTGTTAGATTTATAACTGTGGAAAGAAAGTGGTGAGTCAGTTTCTTAAAGAAATAAAGAAGAAGTAAGGCTTGGATGTCTCTTTTTGCAGAGCTAACATTAGTCATGAATGTTTACTGCCAACAGATGTTTCAGTGGAAAGGCAATTACTTGAAAACATTGCCCAAGACCATGTGAGGCTTTAGTTCAGCAGAAAGCGATTTTCTGGAGAGAAGGGAAATCTCTCTAGGTGTTAAAAAGTGTCTGGCTACAATAAGGGTAGTTAATTCAGGTGTTAACCATTGCCTGTAAAGTGATTAGTTAGAACAAACAGAAGGTAAAAATAGCAGGATTACGAGATGATATTTAGTTTCTAAATTAAAAATAATAGCCAGGAAACAAAATGACAGTAATGAAAACCAAAAATGTTTTCTATGGTGCTCATCAAGCTGTCTGTTTCTCTGTGTATTTTAGGCGTGTACATGTTGTTTTTGTTATTACAATAACGATAATTAAAATTGTCATTTTCATTATTGTTATTGCAATAATGAAAACGACAAAAAATAATAATGAAAATAAAAACAAAAATGAAATTTTGTTTTTGAAATAAAGGGGGAAAACTGAAACATGTATTACTGGATATACCTTTTCTGTTTCTTATTCAATTGTGCTGAATTTTGGGGTGCTTATATCTCCTGTGGAGGGCATTATTTGTACCAATTGTTTAAATGATTTCGTAAAGGGAATCGATATAAGAAGTCATTTTATGTTGTGATTTTAAGAAAAGCTCCATTCACATTCATGGCTACACCTTCTTTATCTCCAGTCCAATTTTCATGAAACCTGTGAACACCATGTCCCTCCACAAGCTTATCAAACCTGCCAATTCTCAGAAAGATTGAATGAAGGGTTCTGATGGTATAAGACATTAACTTGAAAATACATTTCCAGCTGTAATATTTATATATTCCATCCTGTTTACAAGATATTTGACATGCATATATCACATATGTTTCCTGTGATATCTGCCAAACTAAAGGACAATTTCATAAAGGAACTAGGGATGTGGGAACGCAATTTGGAAGTTTGGGGTTCGGCCCCAACTCAGTCAGTTCAGATGGCTGAACAGAAGAGCTGAACCAAACGCCCGAAGCCCTGAACAGTTTGGCATTGTTCGTGCATGTTCAGATGAGTTTGGGTGGGAAGAAACCTGACTGGCAGGCCCAGGGAGGGGGTGGGGGTCAGCTGATTAGTGGTGGAGAGGCTTGGGCTAGCAGCCAGCCTGCCCAATCACCATCCCTCTTTTCCTCAGACCACTGGCTTGGCAGTCTGCGATTGGCCACAGGTTAGGCTGCACAGAGCCAATGGGACTTCTGGTAAGGCGGACGCAGCAAGTAACAAAAGTCATTGCCCTCCCCCCCTTCCAATTCATTCTGAGGTAGCCACTGATCCTGTCAGAATGCATTTTCAGAACTCTTCTTTTCCCAGTAGTTTGTGTTCCTCCTAATCCATTGCCATCTTCCTCCTATTTCACCCATTTCCACACATTTACCTCTATAGTTTCATTTATTTAGATTAGATTAGACAGATTTAGGTGTTATACCCAACATCAAGAAACTGCCACTCCAGCCCCAGGTCCCACCATCAGGGTTCTGGGGCCTACGTTACAAGCAGGGAGGGCTGCCCATCCACATCATCCAGAAGCTGTCACTCCAGCCACAAGACCCACCATCAGGGTTTTGGGTCCGTCATTCCGCTTACAGGGAGCTGTCATTCCATGGCAACAAAAAACAGTCAGCCACTCCAGCCCCAGGTCCCACCATCAGGGTTCTGGGGCCTACGTTAAAGGCAGGGAGGGCTGTCATTCCACTTCATCCAGAACCTGTCACTCTAGTCCCAGGACCCACTGTCATGGTTCTGGGTAGGGATGTGCGAACAGTACGTGGTTCTGATGTTCGGCCATTCGGTTCGAGTTTGGTTCGAAAACTGAGTTTGGATTCAGTTGTTCGGTTCCAAAGAGTTAGGTCTCACCAGACATTTGGTGGAGTTCGGACCACCCGCAAGACATGGGGCACTCCAGGGACCCCCAGGGTGGTCCATGCTGGCATGGCAGGCTGTCAGAGACCCAGAAGCAGCAGCAGCAGCAGAAGAGACTGGGAAGGCTTGATCTTGGCACCCCGGCTTGCCTGGGCAGGCAGGCTTGGTGTTTGGCCCCTGGGGGTGCCCATGGTGACAGGGTTGGCCGTCTGAGACCCAGCGCAGCAGCAGCAGAGACCGGGAAGCCTTGGTACTTGACACACCGGGTTGTGCCCATGGCACCAGGGCTGGCCGTCGGAGACCCAGCAGCAGCAGCAGCAGCAGCAGCAGCAGAAGCAAAACACATGGCAGCAGTGGCAGCAGCAGCAGACAGACACCTTGGTGAAAAGCAACTGCTCCACCAACTTGGCCTGCAGTCTCAGGAGGTGCAGTGGGCAAATGTCCCCCACCATGGAGAACACCTGCTGGCTGTGGACACTGGTTGGTGGGAAGGACAAGAGACCCTTGGCCATGTTGGACAGGGCTGGCCATACGTCCCTCCAAGAGTTGTGTCACCATCATCTTCTGTCCCTCCGTTCCATATGTTCCATTGAACCCATTGACTTGAGCTTCCTGGATGACCCCGTGGACAGCGGCATGACCAACAGATAGAGATCATCATGGACTGCGTTTGGGTGCAGGATACGTACGTGGGTGACCCCATATGGGTGAGTAGAAAATCATCTGTCAAATCTTGCCTGGGCTTTGGTTTCTGCCACACTCAGAGCTGCCACCGCCTGTTCTGGTGCCCGTAAGGTGGGCAATGGGGCATGTAGCAGAGGTAGCAGGGGCTGTGCCAGCAGACCATCACCAGGCATCAGCAGCAGCCTGACACAATCACCACGTCCCAAAACTGTACAGGCCTGATTTTGGCACTCAGGTTTCAGAGGCTCCCAGCAGTGGCACTAACCGGGGTGTGGTTCGGCGGCACCTCCTGCTAGAGTCCTCCACTGCCATGTAGGGCACTGGAAGGCCTGCAGTCTAGGAGTTGCAGCTGTCTCCACTGCAGTGGCTGCAGGAGCAGGTGCAGGTGCTTTGGGGTCGGATGTTCCTCCAGGGCCACCAATGTCCCTGACCCCTATTATTGAGATGATTCACAGCAGTCCAGGGCTGGTGGATCCCACCCCAGCTGCTACAGGCAGGGCCTGATCCCTGGGCAATGGCAGCAGGGAGAGGAGGAGGAGCAGCAGCAGCTATAGGGAGCCCAGAGAGAGTGGCAGCAGCATGGTGGGCAGTTCATCAGCCTCAGGGTCCCAGTACTCCCCTTCGTGGGACATCACTCTGATTGGGGACAGCAAGGCAGACACTAGTCTCAAGGAGGAGATATCTGGTGCTGTTCTTCCCCTCCCAGCAGCACTGTCAGCAGTCCTTCACCCGGTGCAGGCCAGAAGGCAGAAGGTGGCAAAAAATCCTCTGTCTGGACAGGGCACATTTTAAGTTGGTACAGGCGGATGATCCCAGGGAGGTGCAGTGCAGTTTGTGCCAGAAGGCAGTGAAGCATGGGCAGGTGCTCACCAACCTTGGCACAACTGCCATGGCGAGGCACCTGAAGGGATGCCACAGCACTGTTCTGCAAATCAGGCAGGCAGGGGCAGTGGATGCCAGTGGGTTTCAGACTGCAGCAGCTAGTCATCCGCCTCCATCAGCGAGCAAGCGTCCTGCTCTAACAGCTGCTGATAGCAGCAGAAGCGGTATCATGGCTAGGGTGGAGCAACAGCAGTGTCAGTGCACCATGGAGGAGCTACCATGTTCATCGACACATAAGCACTGGGGAGGAAGCTGTCCTTCAATAGAAAGCATGTTGGAGGAAAGGATTGTGCTCAGTGGGCTGCCCTTCTCGGCAGTCAGGGACATGGGGTTAAGGCAACTGATTGACTTCCTGGCCCCCCAGTTTAATCTGCCATCACACACCACCCTGAGTCAGGCTGCCACTGATGCCTGTCAGCCTGCAGCGCCCAGTTAAGCAGGGGTGCCAGGCTAGCCACCGTGTCCTGGCCGGGCCTCTGACACTGCTCTGTCAATGCCTGGCAGCCTGCAATGCCTGATTCTGATGGTGACTAGAACAGTGGAGAACTCAACCCTGCACATCATAGAGTGAGCAGAACTGGAGACCTGCCAGCACCACCCTGAGTCAGCAGGTGGTGCCTGCCCTGTACTGAGCATTAAAGGAGTGGGTGAGGGAGCAGATGGCAGGAACTAGGGGTGCCATCGTGCACTTCACCGCTGACCTGTGGTCATGTAGTAACGCACAGCATGCCTACCTGGCAGTGACTGATGGCATAATGGTGGTGGCAGGACCTGGAGGCAGTGTTTGACAGTGGCAGGAGGGGTCCTTAAGCATGGTTTCAGTGGGACCTATTTCAGGTGGAAGCTATGGATGCCATGGCCCCCACACTTCTTGGAACATCGAGGCATCCCTGACCACCACAGTGAGGGAGTGGGTCATGCCAGGCGTGCCCTTCACCAAGGGGTGCGTGGTGACGCACAACGCCACCAACATATTGAGGGCAGTCCACGAAGGGGCCTTCACCAGCATCCCTCCCTTCACCTGGTGTTCATGGCCGCTCAGGGACACTCTGCAGTCAGGAACACGCCGGTGTCCACTACCCTGCCTGCCCACTTAGCAGCACAGGGCTGTAGCATCCCTTGAGGTGCCACACCATGGCAGTTGTTCCAAGGTTGGTGAGCACCTGCCCACGCTTCACCACCTTCTGGCACAAACTGCACTGCACCTCCCTGGGATCATCCGCCCACACCAACTTAAAATGCGCCCAGATGGAGGATTTTTTGCCCCTTCCTGCCTTCTGGCCCACACTGGGTGACACACTACTGACAGCGCTGATAGGAGGGGCAGAACATGGTGGCGACACAGCTCTTGGAGGGACAGCCATCGCCTCAGCACCAGACATCTCCTCCACAGGACTAGTGTCTGCCTCGCTGCCCCCAATCTGAGATAGGTCCAGAGAAAGGGAGTACTTGGACCCTGAGGCTGAGCAACTTCACATGCTGCTGCAACTCTCCCTGTGCCCCCTATATCTGCTGTTGCTGCTGCTGCTACTGCTGCTCCTCTCCCTGCTGCCATTGCCAGGGGATTGGGCCCTACCTCTAGCAGCTGGGGTGGGATCCACCAGCCCTGGACTGCTGGGGATCACCTCAATAATGGGGGTCGGGGACATTGGTGGCCCTGGAGGAATATCCAACTCCGAAGCTCCCGCACCTACTCTTGCAGCCTCAGCAGAGACAGCCTCAGCCTCCTGGACTGCAGGCCTCCCAGTTCCCTGTGTGGCAGTGGAGGATGCTGGCAGGAGGTGACATTGAACCACACCCTGACTAGTGCCATTGCTGGGATCCTCTGAAGCCTGTCTGCCAAAACCAGGACTGTGCAGTTTGGGACATGGTGTTAGGTTTGGGTTGGGATACCACGGGAGACCGTGGATATGGCGCTAACTTAACTGCTTGCCTCACTCCCCTCCCCCCAGCTGGGTGCCCAGAGGAGGGCTCGCACGTATGGAGCTGCAAGATTCCCCTCAGGTTAACGGGTGGCCAAGCTCTTACGAGCGTAGGGGCCGTTTCATCACAGGGGTCGATCAGCGAGAGGTAGGAGCCAAACTCTGGTTCCCTATGCAGGGTACAAAATGCCCTGCCCCTAACACAACCACCCACCCACTTACACACGGTGTGGAAAATTGGG
>QEPC01001311.1:1063480-1092965 GCA_003113815.1 Sphenodon punctatus
TCACTGCGATTGGGGATCAAGAGGGAGAAACAAGCTACAAACACACCTATTTATACTTAATGGTGAAGGCGGGACATGTCTCTCTGGGAAAGCCCTAGCCAATGAAATTGGGCATGTGGCTGTCGTCAACAGGGTCCGAGGGTTGATCATGCCGCCGGGTCTCGTGATACCTTGTATTCTGGGTGGCGGAAACATGATACAATGATCAGATAACCACAAAGATTCCACAATCGACGGAAAGGGGAGTTGGTGTCACTTCTTATTGGAATCCGCAAAAGTTCCGCTTCCGTTCACCAGTTCAAATGCCGCGACACCATTAGCGGCAAACCACAGCCACAGCCGTTGGAGAACTGTCTCTGCTGAACCGTGCCACAATGTGTGGAATAGGGGTTTCCTTTGGTAACAGCTGACGCAACGGTATGCTGCTACAGCCCTAGTCACAGATGTCTGGGAATGCACTCAAATGTCTCTTTTATGCATAGCCTCCACAGTAGTCCTACTCTCTTACATAATCTCCACCATAGCACAGTTCATCATGATAGGCTTCCTCTCTAATTCTGAGAATTCAACTCCTTAGGCATCCCAAGCTCTAACTAGCCCCAGTCCCGGGCTTCAGGCTCAGCCACAGTTCAGTTAGTCTGCAGCCAGACATCAATACTGTCCCTTCCATGGGCCTCTCTAGGCAGTTCACAACCCAGTCCCAGGTTTCTTTACCCAGCCCAGCCTAGTGTCAGTACCTGGAGAGTAGTCCTTGGGGATCCAGGTTTCTCCTATAGCTTCCAGTTGGGGGTCAGCAATGGACAACTGCCCTCAAGAAGCTCTTCTCTCCTCTCAGCATCCAGGTGCTCCAGCTTCTTCCAGCAGCACTTCAGTAACTGGACAGCAATCCTGGTAGAGCAGCGTTTCAGAAATGTTCTCACTTTGGAGCCCCAGCAGAGACTGCTTCTCCTCTGACTGGGGCTCCTCTTATAGTCCCAGAATGGATGGAGCCAGGTCCTCAGATGCTCATCTCTTAAAGGGACAGTCCCATCACAGATCCTACTCTCTCTCTCTAAGCCTCAAGGCTGCCTCAGCCCATACCCGGCCTTACCCAGTCTTACACCTGACTCGTAGAGGATTGGCTTTGCTATGTCCAGTCCAACCCACCTGACTGGCACATGCTCTAAAGAACTGGATTCACCAGACCCTTAAAGGGGCAGAAACCCCAACTGACTTCTCCCTGCCACAGGTGGCAAGATGGTTTGCATTGTCCTTAAATATAAATTATTTCCTATTATTGACAGCCAGTAGTGCTTAAGAGAATCAATGGTCTCTCAATCTGTACGAAGAATAGAAAACTAAATAGTGGAAAAGAGAAAACAGTTTAAGATGTTCTTATTTTAATTGTATTGAACAGCATGTGTGTGCAGGTTGGTTTTTGTGTCTTTTTGGCCTATGGATCATAAAAATAGAATGAGGGACTTTATATTTTGTGTGCAGTATGTTTCTCCTTGGCAGATAGCATGACATAACTAAGTAAGTGTATCTGAATCTGTCCTTTAGCAGCGAGTAAATGTCTTCAGTAGCAAGAGGAAATTCAGCCATTGTTGCTGTCAATTATTACATATTACAATGGGTGTTTTCAGATGAATGACTGCCAGGATGCTGACTGAGCCAGCCTGCTTCACACCTAGGCAGACTTTCTGTATAAAGGCGGCCTCATTGGATGTGCAGGCTGTGCCTGCTCTGGGGTAGCCCCACCAGCAGTGCTCCGGAACATCCCAGAGCGCCACTGGTGGAATGAGTTAGCCAAACCTAAGACACCAGCCTGTAGCAGAGCAGCTGTCCATTTGCTAAGCAGACCCATGCTGCAGCTCCACTTTTGACTGGCCGTTGCCCCAGGCAATGTCATAGAGTTATTGGCCCCAGCCTAAAGCATCGGGTGATTACCACCAACTCTGTGGTGCATGGGGGGAGGGGGAGATGCCATGCAGGTGGACTCTTGATGGGGAAATCTCTTGGCCAATCTGAAACTGACCCAGGCGTGGCTGCAAGTGGGTGGATATGGGTCCCTGAAGTTGTCTGGGGGCACCCTCCTGGAAGTCCTGTGTTATTGGTGAGTCCAGACGGACAGGAGGGTGTTCTCAGTGATTGCACCTTCACTTTGGAATTCCAATTTCACTCCCGGTGGAGGTTCACCTCAGCCCAGACCTTCTCACCTTCCAATGGAATTGCAAGACCTGGCTCTTCCTCCAGGTGTTTGGGTGTGTGTGTGCGATGGGTTAGATGGGTTGGGTTTTATTTTTATATGCAAGCCAGAGTTTTAGAAAGTTTTTATTGTATTTTGTTTTATATTTGTAAGCCACCCCGAGTCACTTTGGTGAGAGGGGTGGGGTAAAAATGGAAAATAAACTAAAACTAAACTTAATTAAACATGGGGGTGCACCCCTGGAGAAGCTCTGGGGCAGGCTGCCTTTATGTTAATCTAAAAGCCCTCAGTGAAAGAAGAAAACTTTCCTTTCCGAAACTGGATGGGTTGGAGAACAGAACAGTTACCGACCAGAAAATCATACTCACAACCAATTTGGGATACCAAACCCAATGGTTTTATGTCTTATAGAATCTGAGGGACATATGGTTGTTTCCACTACTAAGCATTTAACAAACAATTAAAATATTTTAATTGCAACTAAAATAGTAATTGGCTTTAAGTTACATCTTTATGACCAACGGACTTCTGCCAACTGGTGTGATTCTGGAACATAGTCTGCTGATTACATTTCTGTGTTACCTCGTTATGACTTACTGAATCTTTTTTCTGTTTAGGAGGGGTGGAGAGGAATTATTTTTTACCCCTTTCCTTGACTGCACTGGAAATACTCCAATTTGGTCTTAACTGTTTGTTTTATCAAAGATTCTTCTAGCAAAGAGATTTTGCATCTGACACACAAAGTGGTACGATGGACATTCCAAAGAATTAACCTTGGACCTGGACAGCCACTCTGTCGATGAGCTGGTCCAACATTGGAACAGCTTGCTGGGGGAGGCCATTGACAGAGTGACTCTGAGATGCCCCCTGTCTCCATCTCATCACCGCAGGGCCCCTTGGTTTACTGAGGGGCTGCGGTGTATGAAACAGGTAGGCAGGAGGCTAGAGCGACGCTGACATCGGACTCACTCTGAATCCGACCGACTTCTCCATAGGGCCCATTTGTGGTTCAATGTTGAGGCTGTGAGGACAGCAAAGAAGGAGTTCTTTGCTGCCCTCATAGTCTCTGCAAAGTCACACCGGCAGAGCTGTTTCAGATTGTACGGGGGCTGGTCAGTCTGGCCTCCCTCCGCTTGGACAGGGACATATCCCAGGCCCGCTGTGAGGAGTTTGTCACCTACTTTGCAGACAAGATCGCTCGGATTCAGAGTGACNGCAGGGCCCCTTGGTTTACTGAGGGGCTGCGGTGTATGAAACAGGTAGGCAGGAGGCTAGAGCGACGCTGACATCGGCCTCCCTCCGCTTGGACAGGGACATATCCCAGGCCCGCTGTGAGGAGTTTGTCACCTACTTTGCAGACAAGATCGCTCGGATTCAGAGTGACTTTGACACCAGGTTGGGGACAGTAGGTGGTGAGTGCGAGGTTATGGAAGCCCTGTCTAGTCCAACTTTGTGGGGGGAGTTTCAGGGAAGTGACGCCAGTCAATTCAGTGGATGTCCTGGGGTCTGTGAGAGCCACTAGTTGTGAACTTGATCCATGCCCGTCCTGGTTGGTGAAAGCCTCCAGGGAGACATTGGGGATGGTGTTGGTGAGAGTGGTTAATGCAGCCCCGTGGCAGGGGAGGCTGTCACCCAGCCTCAAGGAGGCTGTGGTGCACCCCCTGCTGAAGAAACCATCATTAGATGTGGACGCACTCGCCAGCTACTGACCTGTCTCTAATCTTCCCTTTTTAGGGAAGGTTATTGAGCGGGCAGTGGTGATCCAACTCCAGGTACACCTAGATGGCATCAGTTTTCTAGGCCTTTTTCAATCTGGGTTCTGTCCCGGCTATGGCACGGAGACAGCATTGGTGGCCTTGGTGGACAATCTCCACCGAGAGATGGATACAGGATGTTCTACATTTCTTATCCTGCTAGATCTCTCGGCTGCTTTTGATACCATTGACCATGGGGCTGCTGTTGAGATGGCTGTGAGACCTGAGCGGTCTGGAAAGGACTGTTCTTGAATGATTCAGCTCATTCCTCTCAGGGAGAAGCCAGCGGGTGGTGCTGGGGGCTGAAATATCTTGCCCCTGCAACTTGTCCCGCGCCATTCCGCAGGGTTCCATCTTGTCTCCATTATTATTTAACGCATATATGCAGCCCTTGGGGGAGATCGTGAGAGGGTTTGAGGTGCGATGCCACAAATATGCTGATGATACTCAGCTGTACCTCTTTTTTTCAGATGACCCAGACTCTGCTGTCTCGTTGCTAACTCAGTGTTTGGAGGCTGTGGCGGAGTGGACATGGCAGCAGAGCAGACTGAAGCTCAACCCCGATAAGACAGGTGATGTTGGTGGGTAGGGCGAGGGCGGTGTCGGCCCCCCTGATAGGGGGGGTTTGTCCTCCTATAGCTCAGCAGGTTCGGAGTCTGGGGGTGGTGTTGGACTTGGATATCCACCTGGATCGACAGTTGTAGGCGGTGGTGAAGGCTGCCTTCTGCCAGTTGTATCTAATGCAGAGGCTGCATCCATACATCTCTGGGCTGGACCTGGTCTCTCTCATCCATGCCTTCATCACCTCGAGGCTGGACTACTGTAATGCTCTCTATTTGGGGCTGCCCTTGTTCCTCGTTCGAAGGCTGCAGTTAGTGCAGAATGTGGCAGCCCTGATCCTGACGGGGACGGGTCATCAGGAGCATATAACACCTGTTCTCTGGACTCTGCATTAGCTGTCAATAGCATGCCGAGTCAAGTTCAAGGTATTGGTATTGATCTACAAAGCCCTTCACTGTCTGGGCCCCTCATACCTGAGGGACCGCCTTGCCCTCCCCATCCCAGAGAGGCTCCTTCGGTCTACCGAGGGTGCCTTCTTGGAGCTCCCCTGAGTTAAACGGGGGACCAAAATGGAGAGGGCGTTCTCAGTAGCCGGGCAGCATCTTTGGAACTCCCTCTAGGAGGAAGTTTCCATGGACCCAAGCTTTTTGACATTCCAGCGGGCTTGTAAAACCTGCTGTTTGCTCAGGCCTTTGAGGAGGAGGGGGGGATGGTGGGCTAAGGTTTTATCTCTCCCCTTACTACTTTATTTTTACATGTTTATCCCGACCCTGTTTTGGTTTAAAATTGTTGAATTTTTATTTTTTTTTAATGTTGTTTTTATTGAATTGTATCCTTCCCCGAGATGCAATTGGCATGGAGGGTGGCTAATAAATGTATTAAAATAAATAAATAAATAAATATGTCATACATGTTTCTTTGATTACAACAAATGAGCATATACTAAAATTTTCTTTGCAGCCATTTGGCGAGGGAGAGGGGTAGGGTTGGGTGGGGTTGGGGAGGGGGGGAGGGGGATTTTTTGCTTTTATGACTAACTATGTTTTACAATGTTTAAAATTGTTTTATATTTTTATATACTGTTAGCCACTCTGGGCCGCCTGTGGTGGAAAGAGCGGGATATAAATCTTGTTAATAAATAAATAAATAAATAAATAAGTTGATTCTCTAATGTAGAATGTTCACAAGCTATGGATCATGACCCTAAGTAAGGTCACCATCCACAGGTAGAGTTACTCATCTAAACTGATGATATTATTTACATGTATTTGTTGCTATTTCTGGTGTCATGGGATTCTGTTTAAATCATAAAATGATGTCACATAGGCAAAAAATTAGTGAATCACTACTTTAATGATTACAATCTAGGGATGTGTGAACAATACGGAGTTCGGATATTCAGCCGTTTGGACTAAAAACTTAGTGCAGGTTCATGGTTTTGGTCTCGCAGAGTTTTGCCCCCACCCCCACCCCTGAATGTTTGGAAGAGTTTGGTCCCACATGGAGCCTTGGGGTGCTCCAGGGATCCACAGGGGTGCCCGTGGTGGCATGGAAGGCCATGAGAGACCCAGCAGCAGCAGAGACCGGGAAGGTTCGGCACTTGACCCCTGGGGTTTCCTGTGGCACCAGGGCTGGCTGCCTGAGACCAGGCAGCAGCATAGACTGGGAAGCCATAGTGCTTGGCACCCGCTTGGCTCCTAGGGGTGTCTGTGGCACCAGGGCTGGCCATCTGAGACCCAGTGGCAGCAGCAGCAGAGGCTGGGAAAGCTTGGGGCTTTGTGGCTGACACCCATAGGGGGCAGGGTATTGCAGTCTGGCATCAGTGGAGTGGTAGCAGAGACCTGGCCAGGGCTCAGTGAATGGCACCCGTACTTGGCAGGGCATTGTAGGCTGGCATTGGTGGAGCAATGGAAAAGGCCTGGCTCGGGCTTGGTTGGTGGAACCCCTGCTTGGATGGTCATTTCAGGCTGGCTGGCATCACCAGAGCAGCGGCAGAGCCCCAGACAGGGCTTGGTGGCTGGCACCCCTACTTGGACAGGGGTTTCAGACTGCCAGGCATCGGTGGCAGCCTGACTCAGGATGGTGTGCAAGGGAAGCTTAAACTGGGGGACCAGGAAGCCAATCAGGTGCCTAAACCCCATGTCCCTGACTACTGAGAAGGGCCGACCATGGAGTGCAATCATTTCCCCCAACATGCGTGTGGCTTTCAGTTGAAAGCCACACCACCCTCCATGTCCTGCAGCTGCTGATGAACTTGGCAGCTGCCCCCACCCCAGCTGTCAGTGAAATGGATGGACAGCCTTCCTTGCCTGTAACATAGGTCCTAGAACACTGACGGTGGGTCCTGGAGCTGGAGCGGCTAGCTGTTTATTGATACAGTGGAATTATGGCTCCCTGTGAGCGGAATGATGGCCCCAGAACCCTGATGGTGGGTCCTAAGACAGGAGTGGCAGCTTCTGGATGAAGTGGAATGACAGTCCTCCTTGCCTGGCACGTAGGCCCCAGAACCCTGATGGTGGATCCTGGGGCTGGAGTGCCTGCTTCTTGAGGTGGTGTAAAGACAGCTCCTGTGAGTGGAATGATGGCCCCAGAACCCTGACAATTGTTCCTGGGACAGGAGTGCCAGATTCTGGATGACGTGAATGGACACCCTCTCTGCCTGTAACGTAGGCCCCAGAACCCTGATGGTGGGTCATGGGGCTGAAGTGTCTGGCTGTTTATTTATGTGGTGTAATGAATGCCCCCTGTGAGTGGGATGATGGCCCCAGAACCCTAATGGTGGGTTCTGGAACTAGAATGGCAGCTTCTGGATAAAGTTAAATGACAGCCACCCTGCCTGTAATGTAGGTCCCAGAACCCTGATGGTGGATCCTGGGTCTGGAGTGCCTGTTTCTTGATGTGGTGAAATGACAGCTCCATGTGAGCAGAATGATGGCCCCAGAGCCCTGATGGTGAATCCTGGAACTAGAGTGCCAGCTTCTAGATTAAATGGAATGACATCTCCCTGTGATCGAAATGATGGCCTCAGAACCTTGATGGTGTGTCCTGGGACTAGAGTGGCAGCTTCTCGATGATGTGGATGGACAGCCCCCTATGCCAATAATGTAGATGACAGAACCCTGATGGTGGGTTCTGGGACTAGAGTGTCAGCTTCTAGATGACGTGGATGGACAGTCCTCCATGCCTGTAATGTAGGCACCAGAACCCTGATGGTGGATACTGGGGCTGGAGTGACTGCTTCTGGATAAGTGGAATGACAGCCCCAGAAACCTTATGGTGGGTTCTGGGACTAGAGTGGCAGCTTCTAGATGAAGTGGGATGATGGCTCACCATGAGCAAAACGACAGCACCAGAACCCTGATGGTGGGTCCTGGGACTAGACTGGCAGCTTCTAGCTGACATGGATTTACAACCCCCTGTGCATGTAACAATGGCCCCAGAACCTTGACAGTGGGTCCTGGGACTGGAGTGGCAGATTCTGGATGAAGTGGAATGATGACTCCCTGTAAGTGGAATGACAGTCCCAGAACCCTGATGGTGGGTCCTTGAACTGGAGTGGCAGCTTATAGATGAAGTACAATGATGGCTTCCTGTGAGTGGAATGATGGCCCCAGAACCCTGCTGGTTGGTCCTGGAACTGGAGTGGCTGGCACCCCTACTTGACCGGGCATTGCAGGCTTCTAGCCAGTCATTGGTGAAGCAGTGGCAGAGGCCCAACCAGGGCTTGGTGGCAGACACCCTTGCTTGTCCTGGCATTGCAGACTGGCTGGCATCGGTGGAGCAGCGGTAGAGGCCCAGCCAGGGCTCAGTGGCTTTGATGGAATGTGAAACAGTCACACATAAAAGCCCATTGAAAGCCCTGCAAGCTCAACATGGGGCTTGTCCAGTAGGGTGAGGGTAAGGGGATAAAACATTTTTTTCGCTCCTTGTCTCCTCTCTTCTTCTCTCTTTGTCCTCCATCTTTTCCCATGTAGCCTGTATAGTATGGAAACATGTCTTCTGAGTTCTTAGTAAAGTTCTGTTATGAAGAAACTACTTCTGAAAGCTAAATCTACAATAGGCTGGCACCCCTGCTCGGCCAGGCATTGCACACTGTCCAGGACCAGTGGAGTAGCAGCAGAGGCCCGTCCACGACTCGGTGGCTGGCACCCCAACTTGGCTGGGCATTGCAGGATGGCTGGCCTCTGTGTGGGACACTTGCAGACAAGTTGAACAACAGCCCTCCCTGACTGGAACGTGGTCCCCAGAACCCTGATGGTGGGTCCTTGGGATGGAATGGCTGGCACCCCTACTTGGTCAGGCATTGCAGGCTAGCTGGCATCAGTGGAGCAGTGGCAGAGGCCCGTCAAGGACTCAGTGGCTGGCAGCCCTGCTTGGCCAGGCATTGCAGGCTGTCTGGAATCAGTGGAGCAGCGTCATAGACACGGCAAGTTCTCAGTGGCTGGCACCCCTACATGGTCATGAGTTGCAGGCTGGTTGACCTCTGTGTAGGACACTTTCATACAAGTGGAATGACAATCCTTCCTGCCTGGAACGTAGGCTCCAGAACTCTGACAGTGGGTCCTGGGGCTGGAGTGGTTGGCACTCCTACTCAGCCGGGCGTTTCAGGCTGGCTGGCATCGGTGGAGCAACGGAAGAGGCCCGGCCATGGCTTGGGGCTGGCACCCCTACTTGGCCGGGCATTGCAGGCTGGCTTGCATTGGTGGAGCAGTGGCAGAGGGTCGACCAGGGCTCGGTGGCTGGCACACCTACTTGGCTGGGCATTGCAGACTTACATCCTACTCTCCGGATCTGAACAAGCTATTCTGCCAATTGGTCAAGCCTTGCCCAGTGGTGAATCATGTGGCCACCTAGTAGCAGACATTGGATTGCTGGGGTAAAGTACCCATGGCACAGCAGAGGCAGCAGAAGTGGACATTGGATTGCCGGGGCACAGAACCTTTGGCACAGACAGTAGAGGCAGAATTAGCAGCAGCAGCAGATATAGGATTGCCTGGTATCAGAACCCATGACACAGACATCAGTGGCAGCACTGGTAGCAGCTGCAGACATTGGATTGCCCAGTAGCAGAACCCATGACACAGGCAGCAGAGGTGGCATTGGCAACAGCAGCAGACATTGGATTACCCGGTAGAAGAACCCATGGAACAGACAGGAGAGGCAGCATTGGCAGCAGCAGCAGACATTGAATTGCCCAGGCACAGAACCCGTGGAACAGTAGAGATGTCAGCAGCAGGATTTGCCTGTGCACAGCACCCATGAGCCAGGATGGTAGGATTTGCCAGGGAAGAGCTCCCATACAGCAGCAGATGGCAGTAGCAGGATTGCATGGTCACATTTGGATTTTCCAGGGAAGAGCACCCATGGACCAGCAGACAGCAACAGTGGGATTACCAGTCCAGTGGGGCACATCACCCATGGCTGCCAGGGGAGGAAGACAGGCACCTTGGCATGAGTGGCAGGCAGGCTGGGGCAGGGCTTCAGCTTTGCCCACAGGGCAGGCATGCAGGCTTTTTGGCATGAGCATGGGAAGGCAGACTGAGTCAGGCTTTGATCTTGGCCACCTGGGCGGGAGGGCAGACAGGCAGCGTACCATGAGCATGGGAAGGCAGACTGAGGCAAGGTTTGATCTTGGCCACCTGGGCAGGAGGGCAGACAGGCAGCGTGGCATGCATATGGAAAGGAAAACTGAGGCAGGCTTTGATCTTGGCAACCTGGGCAGATGGGCAGACAGGCAGCGTGGCATGAGAGGCAGTAGGGCAGGCAGGCTAGGACCTTGGCAGGGCACTCAGATAGACTGGCAAAGACTGTGCAGTGAAAGCATGAGAGAGCCTGTTAGATAGGTGGGTTGAGATCATCTAGATAGATGCTGGCTGGCAGGCTTACAGCTTCCCAATGCCACCCTATGTCTTGAGTTAGTTCAGTCCAATAGGCCGGCCGAAGCTGGCTAGTCAGACAGAGAGAGAGAGAGAGGCAGGGTGGGTGCTGGGCATTGGGAGAGGGACAGCACCTCAGCAGCAGCAGCCCAGATTGAGGAAGAGCCCTGTCCCAAGACTGCCCATGGCATGGGATGGCGTGTGCCACTGCACCATCAATCCATGTCCAGGGGCAGCTCGGGGAATCCCAGCAGTGGAATGTTTACCTTTATAAAAAGCAACTGCTCCACCAACTTCAACCCCAGTCTCAGGTGGTGAGGTGAGCAAATGTCCCCTGCCATAGAGAACACCCGCTCTCTGGGGACACTCGTTGGTTGGCAGGGCAAGAGACTCATGGCCACTTTGGACAAGGCCAGCCACACATTCATCTTGCCGGCCCAGTAGGCCAAGGGATCGCTGCTGGGTTCTATGCATGGCTCCTCCTCCAGGTAGGTCTCCACTGCTGCTGAGGTGCTGCCGTACTCCCTCATGTAACTCTGCCTGGGTACCACCTCCCCCACTGCCCTCAGCCATGCTATCTGCATGCTGTACACAAGCCCATACTCGCCAGAGTGCCCTGCACATATGAGCTGCTGCTACTGGCAATAGCAGTGCTGCTGCTTCTCAGCCTGCTGCTGGTGCTGCTACTGCTAGGGCTGGGGGCAGGGATAGACACCGCTGGATGAAAGTGATGTCTGCTCCCACTTCCACTGTCCCCAGGGGCATCCTCCTGCTGCTGCCATACATTCTCGAGCCCATGGAGCACTGTCTGGCAAGCCACACTGCCCTTGACCCTGGGGTCCAGCACGGTTGCCAAAATGTATTCATCCCACTGCAGGAGCTCATCAAACTGTGCCTTCAGCCCTGTCTTCAGCTGCCACACCAGGTCAACCACCTCATCCACCAGCTTCCTGCCCTGAGGGCCACAATTCCACCCCTGGAGAATCTTCTCCAGCCTCCTCAGGAGACTCTGGACCAGATGGGTCACATTGCTTGTGGTGGCTGTGGAGGAGTTGATGGTCTCTGTCATGACCAACAACCTTCTGAGCATGAAGACCGTGTGAGCCAGGATCTCCCCTTCCACCCCATCGTGCCCTGGAGGATCCCCGCTGTCCACCACCAGTTGAACCTGATGCAAGGTGGGTTTCTCCTCGAGAAACTGCTCAAGCATCAGGAAGGTCGAATTCCACTGGGTGGACACATCCTACACCAACTGGTGCACTGAGGAGTCTTGCTCTACCTGCTTTTCCTGGAGGAGGTCTCTTCCCTTCATGCTCTGGTTAAAGAAACCAACCAGCTTCCTCCCCCACTCTATCAGGGAGCTAAGGGTGCCTGCCACAATTCCCTTCTCCCCCAAGTCCAGAGTGTCCCTGACCACTAGCTAAAGGGTGTGTGTGGTGCAAGGGATGCTGGTGAAGACCCCCATATGGACTGCCCTCAATATGTTGGCCACGTTGTCGGTCACCACGCACCCCTTGGTGAAGGGTGCGCCTGGCGTGACCCACTCCCTCACCATGATGGTCAGGGCTGCCTTGATGTTCCGAGCAGTATGGGGACATCCATTACTTATGCCTGAATCAGGGATCACGTATACCCTCCTTCGGGACTCCTCCTGTCACTGCCAAATGCTGCCTCTGGGTCCTGCCACCAGTGAGCCATCACTGCCAGGTAGGCATGCTGCACATTCCTGCTCGACCAAAGGTCTGTGGTGAAGTGGACGGTGGCACTCCCAGTCCTTGCCAGCTGCTCCATGACACGCACCTTTAAAGCCCGGTACAGGACTAGGACCACCTGTTGACTCAGGATGGTGTGCGAGGGCAGCTTAAACTGTGGGGGCAGGAACCAATCAGGTGCCTAAACCCCATGTCCCTGACCACCAAGAAAGGCTGCCCATCCAGCACAATCATTTCCCCCAACATGCGTCTGGCTTTCAGTTGAAAGCCATGCTGCTCTCCACGTCCTGCAGCTGCCGATGGATTTGACAGCTGTCCCCACGCCAGATCCTCCATGATGCATTGATGGTGCTGCTGATGTTGTTGCTGCTGCTGCTTCTCCCTCCTAGCAGCAATACCGCTCCTGCTGCTAGAGGAAGCTGTTCAAGCAGTACGCTTGCCCACTGATGGAGGTGGACGACTGGCCGCTGCAGTCGGAACTCGCTGGAATCCACTGCCCCTGCCTGCGCACTTAGCAGCACAGCACTGTGGCATCCCTTCAGCTGCTTCGTCATGGCAGTTGTGCCAAGGTTGGTGAGCACCTGCCCACACTTCACCACCTTCTGGCACAAAGTGCACTGCACCTCCCTAGGATCATCCACCTGCACCAAATTAAAATGCACCCAGACAGAGGATTTCTTTCCCTCTCCTGCCTTCTGGCCAACACCAGGTGACACACCGCTGACAGCGCTGCTGGGAGGGGAAAAACATGGTGGTGACACAGCTCTTGGAGGGACAGCCATTGCCTCAGCACCAGACATCTCCACAGGACTAGTGTCTGCCTCACTGTCCCCAATCAGAGTGATGTCCTGCAAACGAGAGTACTGGGACCCTGAGGCTGATCGACTGCCCACCATGCTGCCACTCTCCTTGTGCCCCCTATAGCTGCTGCTGCTACTGCTGCTACTGCTTCTCCTCTCCCTTCTGCCATTGCCTGGGTATCAGCCCCTGCCTCTAGCAGCCGTGCTGGGATCCACAAGTCCAGGACTGCTGTGGATCACCTCAATAATGCGGGTCTGGGACATTGGTGGCCCTGAAGGAACATATGACCCCAAACCACCTGCACCTGCTCCTGCAGCCGCAGTAGAGACAGCCACAGCGTCCTGGACTGAAGGCCTTCCAGTGCCCTGCGCGGCAGTGCAGGAAGCTGGCAGGAGGCGATGCCGAACCATACCCCTAGTGCCACTACTTATTGATCCCATCCTTTACCTCAATGAAAAAGAGGACAGGAAAGACTGGGAGAGGTTCAAATGCACTGACAATCAACTCAACACAACGAATCCCAGTCAATGGAAAACACAAAGATGGGAGTACCAGAGATGGGACCCTTCAGTACAAAAGGATACAAATCAGGACACACTTAATGCGTTACCTGGTACCTGGACTATATTCCACTAGTCAAGGCCTCCGTTTTCATGGTCTGGCCTCCTTGCCAGATGGCTCCCAGAGCTTGGCTCTTAACTCTCTGTCTTGGAGCAAAGCCCTCTCTATGGCTTCGAGCCTCCCTCCTGGGAGTCTGTCTCTAGACTAATCTCCTCTACCAGGAAAAGAACCTCTTTGGAAATATGGGAGGGGTGAGTCCTGTCCTTTCAAGGTGGGAGTACAGAGCTGGAGGGAAGATGTGGGATCAGTTTCTATTACTATTTTTTTAGAAATAGAAATTCAGCTTCCTATTGGGTGCTGACTCCTGCTAGCACATAGAATGCTGAAGATGTTTGCTGAGTCTACTCCCTCCATCCTGCTCTCCCTCTCTCATCTGGAAAGGATTTCCAGATGGGAGGAGAATGAGTTGAAGAGAAGTGGTGGTTTCAGCACAACTTTTCAGCATTCTATTGCCTGCTGATCCTTGCTAGTCAATAGAATGCTGAAGACGTCTGCTGAGTCTAACCTTTCCCTCTTGTTTCTGATAGGAATGTGCAAACACGGTTCGGGGTTCGGCCTGAACTTGGAGTGTTCGGCCCGTCTGCAAACCCCTCAAATTGCCTCCCCCGCCCAGACCATCCGAACCAAGTTTGGGTTCTGAACCCATTTGGGCGGGGGGCAGGGGAGAACCCGGTTTCCCCTCCCTCCAAGCTGCGCAGATGAAGGGGGTGCTGGATATCACTCCCTCCCCCCGCACAGCCTACAATATTTTTTTTTTAAACCTCCCTCCCCAGGGATCTCCCTACATTGTGGCACCTGGGCTATGGCCCCGGGTTCCGCAGCGGCAGCGGGTCTGGCTCTGGCAATGCTGTGGAGCACTTCAAGTCTCTACTAGGACTTCTGGGCCAGGTGAACCAGAAGGCCTAGTAGAGTCCTGAAGCGCTGCCGCTGGAGCCGGCCCCGCTGTGGCCGCTGGACCCAGGGTCGGAGTGTGACCTACCTGTTGGTGCTGGGGTTCCAGCCCCGGGTCTGGTGGTGGCAGTGGGGCCAGAGCCCTGGCACCACCAGGTTGGGCGATCCCTGGGGTGGGGTGTTTAAAAAAAAATTTTGTAGGCTGTGCGGTGGGAGGTGAGCTCCAGTGCCCCTTCCACCCACGCAGCCTGGAAGGAGGGGAAACCGGGTTCCCCTGACTGAACGGATTCACCCCCCTGAAAAGGTTTGGGCCAAACAGCCAAACCCAGAATGGTTTTGGGTGGGCGAAACCCAAACGGGCCGAACCCCAAACCCCCGGGTGTTCGCACACCCCTAGTTTCTGATAATTCTCTGTTGCGGCTGTCTCAGCAGCTTCCCACTGAGACATCATGTACCCCAAGCTCTGATCCCTGAGCTTCCAGCCCCAGATGATATAAGACAGCTAGGGATGGGACAATGTGGCTTCCCCCCATCAGAACTGGGTAGTCTGTTTTCAAGATTGTCATTTTTCTCAGTGAAAATCCAGCCAATTCTCATCTGATTCTCGTTTGCAAGAATGAGACAAGAATTGTGATACTTGTTGAGCAACATGAAAAACTGAGACTCAAGTTTCAGCCCTGATAGATATGTTTTTTCTTTAGTTTTACATCATCGATTTGATTCAGATTATTCTTCTACCATAGTATTCAGCGTTTGACAGTGTTTGTAAACTAACACTAAATATATATGTTTAACTTACCACATAGTGGAAGGTAGCTGGATTTGTTTTTTAATGCACAGAATGTCTGATAGGTACAAGCATTTTGTAACATAAGTCTCTTGTCACAGTCCAGATAGTGCATTGTGATGAGAGGTTAAATATGCTGCAGAAAAGTTTCTTGATTAAGTCCAAAAGGTGTTCAACTATAAAGATTATATTCCCTGTGCTGGAAAATAAAAATGAAAAAGAGACCCTTATGTCTCTTAAGTGCATGTGAGCTCAAGTACTCAGTTTTTGTGGATTGTGAATAATCAGTCCAGCTCCCCGTGGTTGTAACAGCAGAGGGGAGCACAAAACCTCAGCTACTTTCAGCATGCCCCCCCCCCCCACGCACTATGCATATGCTTGCTGAAGGAGGGAATGCGTAAGTCAGGATATGCGAGGGGTTTGGTAAGTCTGAAAGCCCCTCATGCGGCTTTGCTGGCAAACACACTCAGAGATACATAGTATCTCTGCATGTTTGCATGGGCAAAGCCGTGCAGAAGGGCTTTCAGACAAGTCTAACCCCACGCATTCCTGGCTTGTGCATTCCTTCCTGCAGCAAAAATATGCATGGGGGTGTGGGGTGGGGAGGTCTGAAAGTGCCCCTAGTCTCAGGTTGATCTCAGCAAATCTGGCTTCTTTTTTCCACAAAACAATTAAAACATCACAGACCATACCTTAGTAGACTATCAGGCAGACCCTACAGTTTCTAAGTCTGCCGATTGAGTCAGCACTCTAGAGACCTCTCAGGAGTAGCTAGCTGACCTATTACAGGGACATTTTAAGTTTGTGATCTAGTATTCTCACCATTGAACCCATAATTGTAGATCTGACACTGACCTCAAGGGTTGTCTAGTTCAGATTTCTTCTCCAAGGCAGGAGTTCAGAAGGTGATTATGATAAAGCAAGCAGTGGCAAGGTTGTAACGAGCTGTGGAGTTCAGTGTCATCAATATGCTGATGACACCCAGTTCAGTTTTTTTTTTTACCGACCCAGACCCTGCTGTCTCGGTGCTATCCCAATGTTTGGAGGCCGTGGCGGATTGGATGCGACAGAGCAGACTGAAACTCAACCCAGATAAGACGGAGGTAATGGTGGTGGGGAGGGCGAAGGGGGTGGTGGCCCCCCTGATTGGGGGGGTTTGCCCCCCTGTAGCTCAGCAGGTCCGGAGTCTGGGGGTCATTTTGGACGCAGGCCTGCGGCTGGAGCAGCAGGTGGAGGCAGCCGCGAAGGCTGCCTTCCGCCAGCTTTATCTGGTACGTAGGCTGCGTCCGTATGTCTCTGGCCCGGACCTGGCCTCCCTCATCCATGCCTTCGTCACCTCGCGACTCGACTACTGTAACGCGCTCTACGTGGGGCTTCCCTTGTTCCTGGCCCGGAGGCTGCAGCTGGTGCAGAATGCGGCGGCCCGTCTTCTTACGGGGACGGGTCGCCGGGAGCACATTACACCGGTGCTCCGAGCGCTGCACTGGCTGCCGATAGTGTGCCGGGCCAGGTTCAAGGTCCTAGTAATGATCTATAAAGCCCTATACGGCCTTGGCCCCTCTTACCTTAGGGACCGCCTCGCCCTTCGCGCCCCGGAACGACTCCTGCGGTCTGCCGGGGGTGCCCTCCTGGAGGTCCCCCGTGTTAAGCGGGGGGCCACGATGGAGCGGGCATTCTCGGTGGTAGGGCCGCGGCTGTGGAACTCCCTTCCGGAGGAAGCTCGCCTGGCCCCAAGCCTTTTGACATTTCGGCGGAACTGTAAGACCTGGCTGTTTGCCCAGGCCTTTGGGAGGGAGGGGGGGGGGGATTTTTAATCCCCCACCTGTCTATTTATTTTTATATACTACCAGCTTATTGATATGTTTTATAGTTGTATTTTAAATGTTTTAAATGTTTTTATTGTTGTAAACCACCCCGAGCTGCTGTGCAGGATGGGGCGGTATAAAAATCTAATAAATGAAATGAATGAAATGAATGAAATTCTATTTCTCTTTTCTTCATCTGAGCTGGACCCTGCAGTCTCAGTGCTAACACAGTGTCTGGTGGCTGTGGGGGACTGGATTAGGATGCGCCGACTGAAGCTCAATCCCGACAAGATGGAGGTGATGCTAGCTGGGAAGGCGATGGGTGTGATGTCCCCTGTCATTGATGGGGTTCATCCCCCATTGGTTCCCCAGGTTTGGGAGTCTGGAGGTGCTCCTCAATGCACAGCTCTGCCTAGATGCCCTGGTTGGAGCTGTGGTGAGCACCGCATTCCACTAATTACATCTGGTGCGATGGCTTAGGCCATATATCTCAGACTCCGATCTGCTCATTGTCATCCATGTTTTTACCACCTCAAGTCTGGACTATTGTAACGTGCTCTACATGGGGCTGCCCATGGTGCCCATGGAGGCTGCAGCTGGTGCAGAATGTGGTGGTCCTTCTCCTTCTGGGACGGGCCCCCATTATCATATTACACCACTGCTTTGTTTGCTGCACTGGCTGCCTCTTCCAGGCCTGATTCAAGATGCTGACTCTTACCTATGAATTCGTACATGGATTGGGCCCCATGTATCTGCGGGATCGCCTCACTCCCTGTGCTCTGGATTGACCCCTGTGGTCAGCTGGGAGCGCCCTTCTTGAAGTCCTCCAGGTTTCCCGGGGGCAATTATGGAGAGGGTATTCTTGGTGGCCGCACCAAGGCTGTGGAACTCTCTCCCGGCAGAGGCACAGATGACTCCAAACCTCTCATCTTTTCGACGTCATTGCAAGACCTGGCTATTCTGCCAGGCCTTTGGCGAGTGAGATGGGTGAGGGTGGGATTTTATTTACATTTAGGCGTGGGGTATTTATTTTTCTGAATTTTTATGATTTTGGCATCCCCCTCTTCCCTTGGGGGGATGCTTTTGCCCCTATTTTCCTCTTTCCTCCCCTTTTATAATGTTTTATGTTGTTTTATACTGGGTTATGTTTATATTGATTTTATGTCTGTAATTTATATATTGTAAGCCGCCCCAAGCTGCCTTTGCAGGAGGGGTGGGATATTAAATGTTTTTTAAAAATAAATAAATAAATAAATAAATTTATTTTAGGGTCACCTGTTCATCACTCTGATCCCCCACCCTTCAGGGGCTATAAGTAATAGGAGACAGAGGAACTCAGTCAGTCATCTGCATGCTGCTGAATGGATAGGAACTCCGTCAAGACAGGCTCATACTAGAAGCTGTCCTGGGTCACAAAGAGAAGGCCCAAGAAAGGAAACCTAAGCCCAAGGAGCACCCAAAATAAATTCTCAAAAGAGCTGAGTGAAGAGGTACCCAAAGGGTTGTGTCACACATTTGGAGATACCATAGGATAGATAATCCATGATTCTCTTCACCAGAGAGCATCCTACCCTTTCTGCAAGATGGGAACAACCCCCTTGTAGTACCTTTCTTAATAAGCTGCCTTTGGGATGGCTGGGAGTGTAAGCAGTGTAAGAGTAATGAAACTGGATGCAAAGTGCTGGATTCTACCACTTTTACCCAGTTGTGTGTAACACAACACTAACCCCATTTGGAAGTCGATGAGACTACATACCTGAGCAAAATCTGAATGTGAAATGACATTTGTGGATGCAGCGAAGGTAAAATCCAGAAACTTGCTGATGGTAATGTCTTACATCAAAGTCAGCAGTCACTGCTGACTCCCTGTTGTGAAGGATAGATAGAGATTTCCATGACCCTATTAGCATAATGACATACTGTGTCAGCTGATCCAAGGTTTCATGACACTAAGAAATTCCATTCATTGTTATTGACATCACAATATAGTCAGCTCCTCCTTAATTTTGTTGCTTAGGATACATATACCACATTTTTGCATTCATCTTCTTGATATGTATTACTGTGGCAGACATTACAATGGAGACACAGTTTTGTGTTTGTTTTTAATAATTCTTATCTGCCAATTGCTCCAAATGTTTTCTTTATTATTATTTTAAATTGGTTACAAACAATGCTATTGAACTGTCAAGCTGCATCTGCCGTACTGTAAGTCATCTAAAAAGCACTGACAATTAGTTTGGCTCTGCTCCATTTGCTTCTATGTTTATAAAGCTTATAAAGAGTTTCCAAAGCATTTTGTGAAGGGAGCTGAATCTAAGCTCATGTTTGCATATCATTAAAAGGAGACATTTGAAAAATCTGCAGATTCAAACAAAATAAGTGCAGCTACAGAGTGAGAGTGGGATGCTTACCTCAGTTCCAGCCTCTTTACACCAAGAAAGTGGGGGGAGGGAGAGAAATTAAAAGACTAGGCTCCAGCTGGGGTATATTCTTTCAATGCAGGAACATAACATAATAAGAACTGCCCTACTGGACGAAATCAGTGCTCCACCAGTGGTTTCTGTCCTGCTTACAAGACTGATAAGTACTGGATGCTTCAGAGAAAGTATACAAGAGTTCTTACATGTGTGAGGAAGGGCCTTGTATGGCTTTAAATCTTGTATAGTGTCACCAGCAGATGTTGGTTTGGAAAAAAAAGATATAATTTGAACTACTTTGAGTGGTTTTAGATGAATGTAGAGATGGCATCCATCAGCAGACAACAGATGGATGCAGCAGATGGATGCTCCGGGGGTGCACCCCCACATCTGGCCAATTCCAGCTCCGCCAGGGTCCATTTTAGACAGATGCAGTGGTTTCCCTGGCCATGATCTGCCTGCACAGCACACACACATCCCCCCCAGCCCACACAACAGAGTTGTGGACAGTAGCCCAATGCTCCAGGCTGGTGCCCACAAATATATAATGTCCAGGCAACAACCAGCCAAAAGTGAAACTGAAGTTTGGGTTCTCTGAGCAGATGGGCAGCAGGTCCACTTCTGGCCAGTGTACTGGGTTTCGCCAGTCCTCTCCATAGGCAGTGCTCTGGGGTGTTTCATCAAACCGCTGGTGGGGCTGCCTTTAGACAGATAGGCCAGCCCAGGGGTGAAGCGGGATGGCATGGGCAGAAGCTGGATGCCGTCCATCTAAAAGAACCCTTTATCTCCATCAAAGGCATAAGAATTTGTGAGGAATTCTGGGGGAGCAGCAGGGGATGAAACTCCCTGATTTCCATGTCCCTCATGAGCACAGCAGCTCTAAGTTCCAGCAACAATGGCAACTGCTTCACACTGTCTGGACTCTGACCACTGGGTGGAAAGATGAAATCCTGCTCCTTCCCCACTATCCAAAGGAGCAGCCTGTGGTCGTAGGTGTGGGCAGGAGTGGAATCCTCTGTCTCAGCTGCATTAAGTATTGCAATAGGGTATTGCTGTCCCACATATCCCAAGTAGAGGGGATGTGTGCCCCCCACATTCCCCACTATAATTATGTCCATGGTCTCCATCTCTTGTATTTGGTGGTCAATAAGGCAACCACTCTCTTTGACAACTATAAGAAAGAGAGCCATTGGGGAGTCATTCCGAGTTTCCCCTAGTCAAAGTTTTAAGGAAACTCTAGATATTAGAGTAGTATCTTGAACATGAGGTTAGACTGTCTATCTTAGAACCATAGATGGTCTTCAGTAGGGGTGGGAATTTTGGTTTTAATCAAAACAGTCTGAAAATGGCTGTTTCTGTTTAAAACTGAAGGGTCTGAGAATTGGGTCATCACGGTTCCTAATTTTCAATTCTGTATCTTCCCATTGACATCAATGGGAAGTGGAACCAGGGTTCAACCTCCCCAATCCCAATTCCCCCAGGTACCACTTTGAGCTTTGCAGGATGGGGGTGGTAATCTGTGCCCCTAACAACTCCTTACCCCCACTCCCCACCCCCAGGGCCCTGTTGGCTGGCATGTACTTACCAGTTTGGGCCACTGTCTGTAAAGGGGGAGAGACAGGGCAGACTGTACAGGAAGCACTGGGAATGAAGGGGAGTATCCATACTATTACTGACACAGGGGAGAGGGAAATGGGAAACAGCTAGTCTGGAGATGGACTAGGTGCAATGAGTGGCTCTGGGAGTGGGTTGATGGCTAGTGAACATGAGTGGGGTAGGGGTAAGCATGGTCACATGCCCCACTAAGATTGTCCCAGTAAGGTTAGTAAGCCCTGTGGAACATCAATGGCCCACAGTTTTGGGACTTATGGGGTGACTTTTTTTTACCTTGGTGACCTATATCCATGTAGTAGTCCACCTTTGTCCATTGCTGGTGTCCCCCCTTCACCCAAACTCTGGAAACAGTGGCAGGGGGATTACGGAGTCAGGGATATCCACCTTGGGTGCGGGAGGGGGGTGCTGTTCCAACTGCTCTGCTGGGAGGAGGAGAGGAGGTGCTGTGTTCACCATTTTTTCTTGGGTCATTGTGCTCACACATTTATTCCTGACACTCTTCTCCTGCTCCCTAGAGAGCTTGCAACTAGCTCAGCTTCTGGGAGGGAGAATATAACACCTTCAGCCAGCTATTGAAGGGAGGGCATTGAACCCCACTGCCTGCAGCCCAGAACCCCTTTACTGCACCCACCCGGTGACCCTGGGGTCTGAGATGATGGAGGGACAGTGTCAAATTGTATATGGACATGGCTCCCAGCCACAGAACCCCCAGTCCCTTGGATACAGTCAGCATCCACCTGAGACTCCTCCCCAGTCAAGCCAGTAGGCTGGAGGCCAGACCCCACTTGGAAACACCCCTCACTCCAGGGCCTACTCCCCTGTGGTGCAGATCCAGGCACCCTCCTTAAAGCAGCAGTCTTGGAACATGGAACACTCAGGGCTGGATGGGAGCGGGAGAACTGTTGGGGCCTGGGGACATGTCCCTGTTGTCCTGTCAAGTGCATGACTGCAGGGTGCAGCATCGGTATGATTTCTGTGGCCCCCAGGTGCCTCCAGTTTCTTACGACTGCTACAGGCCAGACAGGGTCAGGGTTTGGGACAATCTTTCTCATTCAGTCTTGACCATCTTTGCCTCCAAAGGTAGGGGGAAAGGATATTGGGGTTTGGGGAACGCCAGATTTCAATGTGTCCCTTGCCCTACCCCATCTAGGGATGTGCGAACAGAACTGAGTTCGGAAATTCGGTTGGGTTCAAAAATTGTGTTTGGTTCAGAAGTTTGGTTCAGTTCCGACAAAACAAAGAAATTAAAGGAATTAAGATAGGGAAATCAGAATACAAACTAGCACTTTTTGCCGATGACCTAATTCTATTCCTCAAAGAACCACAACAAACTTTACCAGAACTGATTCAGACAATAGAAAATTTTGGGAAAATATCAGGATATAAAATAAACAAAGATAAATCTCAAGCGCTAATATTTGCTGAGAACAAAAAGAAATTAGAGGAAATTGAAAAGATCAGCCCATTCCCAGAAACACCCAGGGGAATCAAATATCTGGGGGTAACAATTACCAAAACTTGTAAAGACCTATACAAAGCTAATTTCCCAGATGCAATAGATAAAGCAAAAAAAGACTTAGAGAATTGGAAAAATCTAGAATGTTCATGGCTAGGAAGAATCAATTTACTCAAAATGATAACCCTCCCCAAATTTATCTACAAATTCATGGCTCTCCCAATACGCTTACCCAACTCCTTCTTTAAACAGATAGATGAATTAATCAGAGACTTGGTGTGGAGGGGGAAAAAACCACGCATTAAAAAAGAAACCATGTATACAGCTAAGGAAAAAGGAAGATTAAATACCCCAGATTTCAGGTTGTATCATAAAGCCGCAGTGCTTGGGGCTATACAATATTGGTACCAGGAACCAAGCAATCCAGAATGGAATGCAATAGAAAAGGAACTGACAGATGTTGAATCACTAGCAGATCTCCTAAGTGATAAGGCCAGAGAACACCCTTTTGCAAAACAACTATTAACAACATGGACAGGGGTAATCAAAAAATTGGGGATAAAAAAACAGGCATCACCATATTCACCTATTTACCGAGTAAATATGAGAGAAACACAGGTGGCACATGAATTAATCCTCACTCTAAAGGAAAAAGGGATCAGGAAATCAGCACAATTGTTTGAAGGGAAAAAATTTAAATCTATAGAAGATCTGGAAAAAATAACCCAGTGCAAAATTAAAGTATTTCAATACTTACAACTGAAAAGTGTCTTTATGGACACAAGATTAACAGCCAGTTTCTCAAGAGAGCCAAGCGAAATAGAAAAAACACTCTTCAGCCTCACAGGAAGTAAGGGAAAACTCTCCAAGATCTATAGAGGTCTGAAAGATTTAACATATCTACCCAAACATAATTACATCCCAAAATGGGAGCGTGACTTAAAAAGGGAATTAACAGAAAAAGACAGAGAAAACATCTGGAAGCATATGCATAAATGCTCGGCAGCATTAGGGGTGAGAGAGACACAATTAAAAGCCACAACTAGATTCTATCTAACTCCTACACAACTTAAACATGGTAGAGACAAAAATGAAAAGGGGAAATGCTGGAAGGGGTGTGACCAATCAGCAGACCTCAAACACTGCTTGTGGGATTGTATGTATGTGAACATGTTCTGGAGTAAAGTATGGAAGGTACTAAATATTGTGAACAAAGGAATAGTACCATTTAAAATGGAAATAGGGATTCTGGGATTATATCCGGACAGCAATACACTGAAAAGACACCAAGATGCTCTGACAACTTTGTGCTTGGCAGCACTTAACACAATAACTAGACATTGGAAAACGAAGGGACCCCTGCCATTTCAGGAATGGATTTCGAGGATCTGGTATCTATTTACTATGGACAAAATGCAAATCAGTCTTCTGAACCAGACAGGCAATACGGATGAGAAAAAGGGAAAAAAGATGAACAAGCAAAAGATTGAATATGAAACTAAATGGATAGCAATTCTAGAAGCCATAGAAGGATGTGAACTACCAAAGAATGACATGACAATATTATTTGACCGGTATTTGTAATAATATATGCCCAGCACAAACAGGGAGGGGGGAGGGGGGGGAGTTCTTTGTTGGAAAATGTTATAATGATTTCTATAATATGAAACATTAATGCTAGATAAAATTGTGATATTAAGATATAAGAGAAAGTTACGCCGACTTTATGGAAACAGGGACCAAAACTGTAACTCAGGTCCGAATGGAAAAAATGTACATTAAAATCACTGTAATATGGTGTAAAAATGAAAAAGTTCAATAAAAAAAAAAAAAAGAAAAAAAAAAAGAAGTTTGGTTCAGTTGACTGAACTAGTTGAGTTTGGTCAAATTCCGAACTTCCAAACCGAGTTCGTACATTCAAAACCGGTGTTTTAAGCTGTTTTTGGCCTTCCGAACTGGTTGGAATTCGACCGAACAGTTCGGTCGAATTAGAGTTCGGTTCAGAAGTTCAGTTTGGTTGATGGAACTAGTCGAGGTCGGTCCAAACTCTGAACTTCCGAACAGCGCTCGCATATCCCTAACCCCATCATGGAAACAGTCCCATGGGAACTGCACTGACCCAACAACATACACCCCCAGGGTAGGTAGGGGTACTGCTGACTAATATTTATTTATTTATTTATTTAATTAATAAATTTCCCCCCACCCCTCCTGCCTCAGGAGTCTCGGGGAGGCTCACAGCATAAAAGCCATAAAAATACAATATTATAAAAATATAATATAAAATATACAAACAATGATATAAATAATCAATAGAAAACCATAAAAATGAGCAAAACGGTGTGCAAAAAAAAGGGGGAGAAAGCAACTCTCCCACCGAAAACCAACCCTCAACCCTGCCCTCCTCCCCCGCAAATGCCTGGCAGAAGAGCCAGGTCTTAAATTGATGGTGGAATACAAGGAGGCTTGCGTTGAGGCGAACACCCACCTTGATTGAGTTCCACAGTGCCGGAGCAGCAGCTGAAAATGCCCTTCTGTCAGTCCTCACCTGTCTATAGCAGGAAACTTCCAGGAATCCACCCCCGATGACTGCAGGAGCCTTCCAGAGGCCCAGGAACTGAGGTGGACCCTCAGATACCTAGCACCCAGGCCATTAAGGGCTATAAGGGTCAACACCAGCACATTGAAATCGGGTCCAGAAGACTATAGGAAGCCAGTGCAGAGCCCAGAGCACCGGCATAATGTGCTCCTGTTGATCCTTCCCAGTAAGCAGATGAGCCACAGCATTCTGCACCAGCTGCAGCTTCCGGATCATCACCAGGGGCAGCCCCACATAGAGCACATTACAATAGTCTAACCTTGAGGTGACAAATGCATGGATGACAGTGTCCAGGTCAGAGTCCAAGATATAAGGGTGGATCCACCTCACCAGATGTAACTTGCGGAATGCACTTCTGGCCACAGCTGTCACCTGGATATCCAAACATAGCGGAGGATTCAGGAGCACTCCCAGGCTCTCCACCACAGATGCTAACAGAGGGCAAACCATGTCTATGACAGGTAACTGCCACTCACCCAGACCTCCAGAGTCCAGACCCACCAATGAGAATCACGTCTGTCTTGTCGGGATTCAGTTTCAGTCAGCTAGACCTCATCCAGTCCGTACAGCCACCAAACACTGGGAAAGCACTGAGACTTCAGGGCTTGGGTAAGTTGAAAAAGAGAGGTAAGTTGTGTGTCATCAGCATATTGATGACAACAAACCCCCATCTATGCACAACCTCCCCCAGCAGCTGCATATACACAGTGAACAAGAGGGGGGACAGAATGGATCCCTGCGGTACCCCACATGGGAGACCCCTGAGAGAAGATGTACAATCTCCCAGGACTACATGCTGAAATCTATCCACTAGGAAGGAATGGAACCACCATAATGCCATTCCATCCACCCCTACAAGGTTCTCCAGGTGGGTCACCAATACCTCATGAGTCACTGTGTCAAATGCCACTGAGAGAGCAAGCAGAACCAGCAGGGTCAAATGACCCCTGTCCAGTTCCACTTGTAGGTCATCGACTAAGGCCACAAGCAGGGACTCAGTGCTGTAGCCCAGACAAAAACTGAACTGTGAGGGACCTAGAAAACTGATATGGTCCAGGTGCACCTGTAACTAACAAGCCATCACCCGTTCACTAACCTTCCCTGAAAAAGGGAGGTTAGAGACAGGCTGATAGCTCACCAGGGAATCAACTTCCAATGGTTTTTTGAGGAGGGGTCAGACCACAGCCCCCTTAAGGGGACTCCAGTAACCTCTCCTTCCCCAAGAAAGCATTGATCACCTCTGCCAGCAACAGCCCCACCAACTCGCTGCTGGACTTAGTTCTTCAGTGTGCTCATTCGAGTGTGTGATTGGATCTTGTCTGGTGGCAGCTAGTGATGGGGCAAATGTATAACGTCCCTCCACCTCCATTGCTGGTTATGGCTAGCCTATGCCATTGGGGGGGGGATTGATGTGGGGGTCCCATGAGGTAACTGCAGGGCTGACATGATCACTTGGAATGAAGAGAGAATGGGTGACAAACATCAACCTTTGTTGAAAGTTATCACCATCTCTGGGCCCCTTCCTAGACCTTTCATTCCTTCAGGCACCCACAACACCCCCACCCCGTGCAGACCTCCAACCCCAACCCAACACCCCCAATCTCAAATCCCATCCCTAGCCCCCCTCCACACACCCACACCCTTCCAAACCACTACACTGGCAATGTCCCCCTTCCCACTCTCCCCTCTTAAAATTGATGCTGGTCCATTGTATCGCTGCAGTGACCTGGAAGCAATAACAGGAAATTGAGTATAACATAAAGCAATTTAAATCACCTTTGTAAGGATATTTATTTTTTTATTTTTTAAAAATGTATATCCCACCCCTTCTACCCACAGGGCAGCCCAGGGCGGTGAACAACATTCAATATTTTTTTAAAAAAACAAACAAACAAACAATTTAAAGCAATTTAAAATGCAATACAATGTGGGGAAACCCCCCCACCCCACCCCTACCCCTTGCCAAAAGCCTGACGGAACAGCCAGGTCTTACATACACGCCGAAACAGCAGGAGAGTGGGAGGCAACCGAGCCTCCTCCGGGAGTGAATTCCACAGCACAGGGGTGGCCACCTAAAAAGATCTAACATCGGTGGCCACCTTCCTTGCCTGGGTAACCTCCAAAAAGGCTCCCCCGGATGATCTCAAGGGTCGCACGAGTACATGGGGAGTGAGGCTGTTAAATATCTTTAACAGAAACATAATACACTTATTATCTGTCCCCCTGCCCCATATTGGTCTTACTAGTCTGTCCCATCCCTCCTCCTGCTGCTCCATCCTCCCTTCTTGGGCACTCGTGTAGTGGTGGTGTGGCCTGATTGTTGGACAGCAGCTTCAGTGGAAACCAGTTCTGCCTAACCAGGTCTGCGATGTTGCCTTTGCTGCCGGTTCCCTTTAAGAGTGCCAGGCCAGTATCATGGGATGGGGGTTTGAGATGTGGACACCCCATTGATCAATCTAGTCTTTACAACTGGGGCTCTGTGATTCTGGAGGACCTTGCCCCATTTCGGAGATAGGTGGGGCTAACAGACATGATAGCCCAGACTGACATGTTTGGTCAGGCATTTGCCTGGACTTTGACTAGGAGTTTTTGTGGAGTATGCAGCCCAGGATAACCACTTACTTAGCCCAGGGCAGAAGTGGATCAACATCTGGCAGCAGGAGAACAAACATGTAAGTGATTTCCTGGGCCACAGTAGGCCAAAGTGGACCACAACAGGCCAACATCATGTCTGGTTTTACCCATTGTTCTTGCATGTCGGTGCCACTTCACACCGTCCCTAAATCTGGCCACTTTTAAAGGCTGGCCCTTTAAAGTACAGTGCTATTTTAATCCTATTAATAAAGCTAGAATGGAAAATCTCTGCAAGTGCTGATTCCAAAAGACACAGCTCTTTTGCCTTTATTTACGAAGGAGGAAATGTACCAGCAATTTTGACATTTTCTTTATTTTCTGCTATTTTATGCAATTTTTGGAAAATTTTGGTGATTATCAGTATTATCAGTATTTCCCAGTAATTTCTGGCATTATCGGTAACAACTGGAAATTACCAAAAATTAGCAGAAATTACTGAAAATTAGCGGAAATTAAAAAGAAAATACAGGAAATTGCAGGCATTGATTCTTACAGGTCTAGAAGTGCAGAAGTGGAAAATACTGAAGAATGGCTGAAAGCGCTCCTGAAAAGTTGGTATTTCCCGACAGAATGAGAGCACCTGCTCTCGCTTCAGGCCTTCTTATTAAATGCATATTCTTCCTGTGTGTGTAAGATTAGGGGTCCTAAAAACAGGGAATCCAAAAAAGCTTCTAAATAAAAGTTACACAGAAGGTAGGGAAAAGCTTGAACCAAGCAGTGTTATTAAAACACTTCATCACTACAGTTACTGTTTAATAAAATAAGGGTTACTACTCTTTCAAAAATATTAGTGGACAGAGATCACATATCTAGATATTTTATTAATAACCATAAAATATGGGATTTCTACAAATTCTAGCATTCTCAAAGAACAATAAAGCAAATTGATTTCTATTCAGAAAATCTAGTCACTGTGCTCTTTGCTAACATGCTAGCATGAAAAGTCACTCTGGATCAAAACAAAAAGCATTTAAGCATCTCTCTTCTGCATCTGATCTCTGGAGCAAACAATTTCAGTAAACTAAATAAACAAATGCAATAAAATTTTGTTATATTTATGTATTTATTTATAACATTTAAATCCCACTCCTCTCACCCGAAGGCAACTTGAGACAGCTCACAAAAAGTAAAAAAGATATAAATACATACAAAAATAAAAATATATATATCCAATAAAAATATGTAAGTAAAATACATTAGTATTCACGGTTTATATAAAAAACCAACCCAAACTCCTAACACATCCCACCCACCTGCTCCCACCCTCCAAATGCCAGGAAGAAGAGCCAGGTCTTGCAACTTGCTAGAAGGTTAGGAGATTCGGGATGAGGCAGATCCCTGCCAGGAGGGCATTCCAAAACAACAGTGAGGCTGCCAGGAACATCCTCCTGCCTTTACAGATCTGCCAAAAATGCAGGACCTCCAGGAGGGCACTCCCAGATGACTGCAGGGGCTTCCCAGACACCTGGGAGGTGAGGTGGTCTTTCAGATAAGCAGGACCCAGACCGTTAAGGGGTTAAAGGTTAAAACCAACACCTTGAATTGGGCCCAGAAGACAATGGGTGATTTCAGACGTTACGAGATCATGCTGAACCACACTGAACCACGCTCAAACCCCCCCCCGTGGGGCCAAAGGGCCCTGAACGTCTGAATGGCACGCGCCAGATGTTCATCACGCTCAATACCCACATGGGGTCAGTTTCAACCACGCTTCCCAGGCTAGCCGGGGGAAGGTCCCGGGAAGCGTGGTCAAACGAACCCCCACA
>QEPC01001311.1:1105206-1122228 GCA_003113815.1 Sphenodon punctatus
AGCTTTAGTGTTGCCCCCAACCTGCAAAGGAAGAGGATTGGAGCTGAAAGACCAAGGCAAAGTGTGGGTGCATGGAGCCTAAGTTGTAAGCGAGCACAGTATGCGAAGCCATACAACATCTTTACTGCTTACATGGTGTGGAAGTTAAGGCGGGAGCCTCAACACACAATTTCTAGGTTTTTAAAGTTTGCTTGGTATGAAGCTGCTTTAACTAAGTTTGTAAAACCGTAGGTTTTTTGTTTATCTAATTAATACTAATAATACTAAAGCGAGCAGCAGATACTAACATTCTGTTTACCTTTTCCAACTGCCATCTGCTTGCCTTTGTATGGTTTGCTCTCCACCACTCTGCATCTTTCACCTCTTGTTAGTTGCATCTGGGCTCTGGCAGTGCTCCTGTCCTCCCATTCTGCTCTTTCTCCAAACTCCGCTCTCCAGTCTGGTTTACTGCCAGCTCTCCTGGGTAGGTCTCAGGCCGACTAACCACCCTACAGCTGCCTCATCTAATGTGCACTGCATCCTGAGATAAACTTTTCTTTCTGCTTGTCCCCAGCTGCAGGTGAAGAGGGTGGTTGGGAACAAGCAGAAAGCAAAGTTGATCTCATGATTCAGCGCAGGTAAGATGAGGTGGCTGTTGGGTGAGGCAGGGAGGAGGCAGGCAGAGGGGTTCGAGAGCCAATTGCCAGGGGGCTCAATCCCAAGCTGTGTGGATCATGTGTGCGTGTGCATGTGCATGTGCATGTGCACAGTTTCCACGGGACACAATGTGCCTGCAATAAAGAGCTGTGCAGTTTGCATGTGGCTGCACACATGCAGCTGCACACAGGATCCATGGGGCTTCATGCAGAAGCAAAGCACCCTCCACCCACTAAAAGCCCCCAGCCCCTGTGATCCCCACCCCAAACCCAGTACCACCTCAATCCCCTTAGGGTTTCCAAATACCTCCCCTTTAAAAGAGGATGCTTATGAAAAAAATGTATGTTGCAGGACTGTACTGCAACCAGTGCAGTCCCATACAATGTATTCTTCATAAGTGTCCTCTTTTAAAGGGGAGGTATGGTAATGCTAAACACACACACACACACACACACACACACACACACACACACAGTGCCAGCCCTCCCTAAACACTTGACCTTCACTTTGGGTATTTTCAGACGTTATGGGATCACAGTGAATACCACTGAACCACAGTGAATATTGTGGGCTGTCTATGATCCCTGTAATGTCTGATTGATCCCTGCCAGATGTTCACCACAGTGAACACCTGACAGGGATCAATCCTAACCACAGTTCTGGCCCTGTGGCTGGCCGCAAAGCCAGAAGTGTGGTTAAACTGACGATGATCAGGAAAGGGTAAAAAGTAACATCTGTTACCGTCGCCCATTCCTGACTGTGGTCCTGGCCACCATTAGCGGTTGGGCGCAGAAACCTCATTGGCCGCTGCGCCCGCCCACATAAGGGCTGTGACTGAGAAAGCTGTTCCCAGAAAGTTGTTCTCATCTGTTCCCACACTTAGACCTTGTGCAGAACAGTAAAGCATGGCCATAGACTGGCACTCATCCATGGCTAGAAAATATTTATATTGATGACCAATGTTAAGTTAGAAAGAAGACTTAATTTGCCTTCCATTGATAAATGAACTTCCCAATTTGATTTCTTATAGAAAATGCAGAGATCTTTGTTGCCTCGGGAGTGGGGAATCTCAGGCCTGGGGGTCAAATGCAGCCCACAGGTAGTGGGTTTTTTTTTGTTTTTTTTAAATATAGCTTCTTTCCCGGTCCTGGATCTGCCCCAGGATCCAGTTCCTACCCTCAAACACTGAAAAACGATGCTCAGGGCAAGGGAACAGAGATGCAGGCATGCACACAAGGGCAGGGATGGATCCATGGCACAGATCCATGATCTTCTGGACCCTCCTTTTCCTGAGCACACCCCAAAAGTATCCTTGCCCCCAACTTCTGTGTTGCCCACAGACCTTATATTAATTTTCAAAGTGGGCTCCGGGAGAAGGAGGTTTCCCCTAACCTGGCATAAACAAATATCCTCTCCATCCTTCCATCTGGGAGAGGGCTTTGAGTCTGGCTGTAGGAAGGTGGCTTGGAAGAGGGAGAGATGCGGTGGACGGTGGTGGACTCAGATGGCAGCATGGTGAAGCAGAAATGGGGGGCAAATTCTGACTCCCAGCAAGATGTATCATTTTCTTTTGCATACTATCACTTACACCTGCAGTATCATCCCAACACACTTTTACATGGATGGCACTTTATTGTGATATGATCACTCATAATTAGGTTATCTATTGCTTCTTGTCTCCTACACCAATATATACTTTGTACAGCTCTGTTTTTAAATGTCTAACATCTCTCTCTCTCTCTCCCTCCCTCCCCCCCTCCCTCCCCTTTATCTAACCACCGGCCATATTCTCACCAAGAGTAGTTGGTTCAATAAAAGACATCATTTGAACTATTCCATTTCATTTTATCATTATCTGTCAACTGCTGACTATGGTTACATTGCACTATTTTGCCATACTCTGTAAATGAGGATTTGACACTCAGCTAAATCTACTGTTGCATTTTGATATACAACTTGTGTGCAATACCTTTGCACACCTAGGTGAATGAGGATTGTACCCTACAGGCCCACTGTGAGGAGTTTGTCACCTACTTCGCAGACAAGATTGCTCGGATTCAGAGCGACTTTGATGCTGGATTAGGGGCAGTAGAGGGAGAGCGCGAGGTGATGGAGGCCCCATCTGGTCCAGTTTTCTGGGGGGAGTGACTTCGGCTGATGCGGTGGATGTCTTGGGGTCTGTGAGGGCCACCTGTTGCGAACTTGATTCATGCCCGTCCTGGTTGGTGAAAGTCTCCAGGGAGACATTGGGGACGGTGCTGGCGAGGGTGGTGAACGCGTCCTTGCATCAGGGGAGCTTGTCGCCCAGCCTCAAGGATGCTGTGGTGTGCCCCCTGCTGAAGAAACCATCCTTGGACATGGATGCGCTCACCAGTTACCGACCCATCTCTAACCTTCCCTTTTTAGGGAAGGTTATTGAATGTGCAGTGGCAGCTCCAGGTACATCTAGATAGCATCAGTTTCCTGGACCCGTTTCAATCTGGGTTCCATCCTGGCTATGGCACTGAGACGGCGTTGGTGGCCTTGGTCNCCGGCTATGGCACTGAGATGGCGTTGGTGGCCTTGGTCGATGATATCTGCCAGGAGATGGACACAGGATGTTCCACATTTCTCATCCTGCTAGATCTCTCATCCACTTTTGACACCGTGGACCACAGGCTGCTGTTGAGACAGCTGCGTGACCTGGGGGGGTCTGGATGGGACTGTTTTTGAATGGTTCCATTCATTCTTCTTGGGGAGAAGCCAGCGGGTGGTGGTGGAGAATGAGACATCTTGCCCCCACGCTTTATCATGCGGCGTTCCACAGGGTTCCATTCTGTCTCCACTATTATTTAATGTATATATGCAGCCCTTGGGGGAGGTCGTGAGAGGGTTTGGGTTGCGATGTCACCAATATGCTGATGATACTCAGCTGTTCCTCTCTTTTTCAACTGACCCAGACCCTTCCGTCTCGTTGATATTCCAGTGTTTGGAGGCAGTGGTGGAATGGATGTGGCAGGGCAGACTGAAGCTCAACCATGATAAGTCGGAGGTGATGTTGGTGGGGAGACCGAGGGAGGTATTGGCCCCGCGATTGGGGGGGTTCACCCTCCTATAGCTCAGCAGGTCCGGAATCTGGGGGTGATATTGGACGCAGATCTCCACCTGGAGCAGCAGGTGGAGGCAGTCGCGAAGGCTGCCTTCCGCCAGTTGCATCTGGTGTGGAGACTGCGTTTGTACATTTCCAGTCCAGACCTGGCCTCCCTCATCCATGCCTTCATCACCTCGAGGCTGGACTACTGCAACACGCTCTACGTGGGGCTTCCCTTGTTCCTTGTTCGGAGGCTGCAGCTTGTGCAGAATGCGGCGACCCAGCTCCTTTTGGGGAAGGGTCATTGGAAGCACATAACACCTGTGTTCCAAACTCTGCACTGGTTGCCAATAGCGTGCCTAGCCAGGTTCAAGGTTTTGGTGTTGATCTATAAGGCCCTTCATGGTCTGGGCCCCTCGTACCCCAGGGACCGCCTCACCCTCCGCACCCCAGAGAGGTTCCTTCAGTCTGCCAGGGGTGCCTTCTTGGAGGTCCCCTGCGTTAAGCGGGGCACCACAATGGAGAGGGCATTCTTGGTGGCCAGGCTGCACCTTTGGAACTCCCTTCCAGAGGAAGCTCGCCTGGTCCCAAGCCTTTTGACATTCCGGCAAAGTTTTAAAACCTGGCTGTTCGCCCAGGCCTTTGGGGAGCGGGGGATGTGGGTTAGGGGTTTTTATCTCCCTTACTCTATTTATTGTTTTATCATGATTTCCGGCCCTGTTTTAATACTTTTAATGTTGTATTTTGGAATGTTTAAACTGTTTTTAGATATATTTTGTATGTGTTCTTTATTGTAAGCTGCCCCAAGCTGTTTTAGGAGGGGCAGGGTAGAAATTTGATAAATAAATAAATACATCTTGTTGTTCTTTGTATCTATTTTTGAATTAATAATAGATTTTTGCACTGACAATGTGAAAGGTTCTTGTTATGATGCCAAATAAACATTGAGTCACTGTGAGTTATTTATTCATTTCACTGTTTATCCCACCCTTTCCTTTAAAAGACATGGGGCGACTCACATAATAAAACATATCAAACACATATAAAAGATAAAAATTTAAATACAACCCCAAACCCACCCGAACCCCTCTCACAACACCTATCCAATGCTACATTCCCCACGCCCCCATCCAGCCTTCTTCAAATCCCTACCCCACTCCCAGATCCCTTTCTGGGGGGGAGGGAGTTTGATGGCACAGAATGTGACAGCCAAGAACGCCCTCCTCATTGAGACCCAGCGAAAAATCAAAGTCTCCAGGAGGGTGCCCCCCACACCCCAGCCAACTGCAAAGGCCACAATGGGACACAGGGAGCCAGGAAGTCCCTCAGCTATATGGGGCCCAGGCTGTTCAGGGCTTTAAAGGTCATCACCAGCGGATTGAATTGGGCCCAGAAGTCTATCGGCAGTCAGTGCAGCATATGGAGCACCAGTATTATGTATTCATGGTGAGCTGTTCCCATAAGGAGCCCACATTCTGCACCAGCTGCAGCCTCTGGACTGTCACCAAGGACAGCTCCATGTAGAGCCCATTGCAATAGTCTAGCCTGGAGATGATGACTGCATGAACTACAGTGGCCAGATCTGAGTCTAGAAAAAAAAGGCAGAAGCCTCCTCACCATGCCAGTTGGTGAAAAGTGTTCCTGGCCACCAGTGAGAAATAACAATCCAGGTGCAGCAAAGGGATCCAGAAGCACTCTGAGGCTGTGAACCTAGAGGGGGCCGAATCCCATCAATAAGAGGAGTCTCAATCCCCTCCAGGTCATCAGACTAATCAACCATCATCACCTAAGTCTTACTTGCTCATCCAGTTCCCCACCTCAGTCAAGCAGTGGGTAAGCACCGAGACTGCAGGACCTGGGTCGGGTAGAGCTGGGTGTCATCAGGAAACCGATGGCACCTCATCCCAAATCTCCGAATGACCACACCCAGTGGATGAATATACACATTGAATAAGAGGACGGACAGAATGGAACCTTACTGAACCCCACAAAGGAGATCCCGAGGAGATGATGAACAATCGCCCAACACCACCTGCTGAGACCTCCCGGCCAAGAAAGAGCAGAACCACTCAAGAGTAGTCCTGGCCACTCCAGCCAGGTCCTGTAGGCCAGTAAACAACACCTCATGCTCAATGGTATCAAAAGCCACTGAAATATCTAATAAAATCAGCAGGGTAGAATTCACATGGTCTAACTCCAGGTGAAGGGCATTGACCTATCTGACAAGTGCAGTCTCCGTGCCATGCCCAGGATGGAAACCAGAATGTGAAGGGTCCAGGAATCTGATAGCATCCAGATGTGCATGGAGATGAGGAGCCACTGCCGGTTCAATAACCTTCCTTAAAATGGGAAGGTTAGAGACAGGTCGATGGCTGGTAAGAAAATCAATGTCCAATTATGGTTTCTTAAGCAGAGGATGAGCAGTTGCCACCTTAAGGCAGCTTGGCATTCTGCCCTAATGAAGGGAGGTGTTGATAACCCCAGCCAGCAATGACCCCAACGTCTCCTGGCTGGCTTTCACCAGCCAGGACCAGCATAGATCAAATTCAAAACTTGTCACTCACACTGCCCCCAGCACCTCCTCTGCATCAGTGGGTAACAACAATTGAAACTCTTCCCAAGAAAAATGACAAGACTGGGCTTCCATAACTCCCAGTTCTGACTCTGCACCAGAAATGGTCGTGCTGACATCATAGTGAATATGAGCAATTTTATCTATGGGTATTTTCAGATGTTACGGGCGCCTGATGCACCACAGTGGATTCCCAGCATTGGCGAACTGGATAACCACCCCCCATGGGCAAGAGAGACCCCAAACAGACGTGACGGGAGCGGGACCACGTCAGGGAATCCGACCGTCAGACCACGGCCCATGGCAGCGCAACAAATGTTACACCAATCCCGGGCTGGGCCGTGGTCAAAGCATCCGGAAGGCACCAGGGCAGCTCGTCCCAGCTGCTGCCGTGTGCCCTTTAACTCTCCCTCCCTGGCCTGTGTTGTTGCTGGTTGCCTGGCAGTGATGCTGCATGCTTTGTCCCCGGCTGGGAATCATGTTGCTTGATTCCGGCTGGTGGTTGCCGTTCAGTCGTTACTTTTTTTTGTTTCCCGGTGGGAATCGCATTGACCACGCTTTCGGCGATTGTCTGGGATGGAGCTCCGAAAGCGTGGTTATTTTCAACCCATGGTGGGGATTGACTGTGGCGAACCTCTGGCACCCCTGAAACAGACGTTCAGGGCGCTTTGACCCCACCGCGGGATTGACCATGGTTCACTGTGGTTGACTGTGATCTCGTAACGTCTGAAAATACCCCTATGAAGTAATCAAAAATGTCACAGCGGGCACTGGATACCTCTGTTGGAGTGTTGGACCCCTTGTGGGGATGATGGATCATTCACTAAACCATAGAGAGATCAAAGGAACTGAGACAGACAGGGAATTATAAAAGTATAATTTTATTACCAGACTTGGAGATGAATGGCCCATTCCCTCCAAAGCTGGGAGATACATAATTTAGGTTGGAACAAAGTAATTGGAGGTCCTAATGACACTGTAATCGTTTTATAGGTCTACAGACAAAGGATTCAGAGCTGTCCAATGAGGTGTAAGCTCATTGGCATAATTATACATACGTACAACCATACATTCTAGGAAGTGTCAAATTCATCTTACATTGGTCTTCTGAGTCATCTCATAGCATCCTCTATAAATATTCTTATGGACAGAGACAGCCTGGTGAGGATGAGACACAAGCAATTCCTGGTCCCAGGACTATATCAGGCTAAACGTGAACGTATTTCTACAGTCAGTGAATGAAATTCTTATTTACAGGAAATGACTCCTTTTAGGTTTTATTTCTGAGATGAGTTCAGGCCTGAGCCAGAGTTTGGTTTACTGAAATGACTTATACGTAAGCACTTATATCCTACAACCTCCAGTTCCCGGTGAAGACAGGCTGGATTGACCAAATCCCTCAACACCCAGAAAAGCTTCACTGGACGCAACTTCCTAGATGCTATGATGTCAGCAACAAAAGCTTTTTTTGCTGCCATAACAGTCACGGCATAGTCGTTCAAAAATGATCTATGCCACAAGTGGTTCCAACATAACCAGAATTTGACTCATTATGTCAAAATGGCGAGTACATTGTTTTTCTTGTATATGTTACACTAGATGAAAAATCCCATTAGGATGTTGTGACAACTAATTCTGAGCACATTTTGGCACAACAAAAAAATATAGCAATTGCATACAGCTCCATTTATTAACATATCTGAGTGGGTTTTTTTGTGCGTGTTTTTTTTAAAATCCAGTTTAATTCTGATTGTACAGTGTCTTTCCCCCACCACAACACCTTGCTTGGGTAAACTATCAAATATAAAGCTGACTTTAGAAGTTAAACAAAATAGACAAAAGAAAAACCAGTCAGGATATTGTTAAATCCAATAGAGTCTGAATAGTGTTTGTTTGAGAAATCCTTGACTCCCGATTGAATGTTTATTTCTTTCTGGATTATCATTTGCTTTCTATAGTCACACAACTCAAATTAAATTTCACGATACAGTCATCTGTATTCAAAGTGCAAGTAAGCTTGTGAGTCAAAAGAAAGGGATCATACTGCAGCCCTTTACACTGGGGCTGACAGCGGAACCATTTAACACAAACATGCTTGCAAGAATGGATTCATATATGACATTCACAGATTTCCCCAAGGTTATGAAACCGTTAAAGAACAATACAAACTCAAAAACACATGTAGGGCTTTTATTTTAAAATACAATTAAAAATAGTATATGTAGGAGAAAAGAATTGTCCACATGACAAATTCTTTTACCCACTATGATGGCATATAGAAGCAATCAACTATATTGTATCCTAATACAAGTTATTAAGCACCTAACACTACATTTTTATCTCTTAAAAAATCCTTAGTGAAAGCATTTTAAAAAAAAATATAAAAATGGCATACATGTAACCAAGCAAGAGTATGCACACCCACATGCACACACCTCTGTGTACAGACCCACAAACAGTTTGGAAGCATTATATCTAGAGATGAAATGAATATCCACAGTGAATATCATATTTCACTGAAAGAAAATATCTTTCAAAGCAGATACAAAACACTGTTAATTTTGGTGGTGCCCGATGTGCCATGTGTGTTGTTTGTACCGCTGTGTGCCCCCTTCCCTTCCTTTCCCATGCGGGCGTGTCTGAACCTGGGCATGAGTTTGTGCTGTGTGTTCCACTGTGTGCTTGTTTTCCCTGTGCCTGTTGTGTGCGCTGCCACAGTGGCTCTCCTCCCTCTTCCACCTCCCTTCCCATTTCCCTTGTGTGGGCATTCCTTTTGGGTGCTTTTGACTTTGTTTGCCCTCAGCCGGCCATGTTTGTGTCCCGCCCCTCCCCGGTGCCTTCTGGGTGTTTTGACCACGGCCGGGAATAGGCGTCACATCTGTTGAGCTGCCCTGGCCTGTGATCTGCCAGGTCAATTTTCTACCATGGTCCCAATCCCGTCACGTCTGTTCAGTGCCTTCTTTGACCACAGGGGGCAGTTGGGCGGCTCGCCACCGCTGGGAATCCACTATGGTGACTCAGGCACCCGTAACGTCTGAAATCACCCTGAGAGAAAAACCAGAAAGTGTTCTGTCTGAGACTGAACTAACACTTGCAAAGTTCCTCAGCTTGGCAGAAGGTTAAGAAGAACACTCACATGCCCTCTCCCCAAAGCCATCCTGAGTTCCTGATTGGTACAGAAAGCTTCACTCATGGTTCCCCATCCTTTCTGATCCCCTTCTGAACTCTTGTTTACAGCAAGGAACAGACAGGCTGGAGCCATGGCATGTGCTCTAGCCCTACATGCAGCAGTCAGAGCAGAGTTAATAACTAATATTAAATATATTCATTTAAGTTATTAACCCATTCATTTTAGTTATATATTATTGTTATAACTAAAACTAAAATGACTTTCATTTTTGAATGCACATCCCCAATCATGATTTCCCTAGCTCCTCTTCCCCATAGACTCAACACTGATTCGTCCTCTTCCATACTTCATTCAGGGTACCCCTCTCCCTAGTAACTAAGTTTACAACATGAACCTGTGACTTCTCAACCTTCGCATATCTGGGTGATTTCAGACGATACAGGCGGGCGGTTCACCACAGTGGATTCCCGGTGGGGGTGAACCAAACAACCCCCCCCCCGTGGCCAATAAAGCCCCCAAACAGATGTGATGGGAGTGGGACCATGGCAGGGAATCAGGCCACCAGATCACGGGCTGTGGTGGTGCAACAGACGTGGCACCAATTCCCAGTCGTGGTCAAACCACTCAGAAGAAGCCAGGGAGGGTCGGGACACAGACATGGCTGCCTGAGGGCAAATGAAGCCAAAAGGGACACAAGGGAACATCCACACAAGGGAAATGGGAAGGGGAGGGAGAGGGAGAAGAGCTGCCCAGGTACCACACACAACCGGCACACAGACAGTGAGGGCACAGTGGGACTCACAGCACAAACACACACGTCTGGACAGGAAATGGAGGGAGGGAGTGGGAGACACAGCGGGACAGACAACACACAAGGCACAAAGGGCAGGGGGGAGGGACATGGAAGAAGCAGGGAAATGGCACAGGGGCACAGTGGGACACAGGCAATGGCAACCAGAACCCCCAATACAGAATAACCACAGCAACACAGGCAGTCCAGGCACTGGCACAGGCACAGCGTGAGCACACACGGAACATGGAGTGGGCCAGGAACAGTCCAGGAGGCACACTCGGAACCCAAGCGCCGGCGAGGGGGAGATGCAGGGGATACAGGAGGTCCAGGGCAGTGAGGTAGGTCCAAAGTCACACAACACCCCCCTGGTAGGAAGCCTGGGGGGGCAGCCCAGGGGCCCCAGAACCCTGAGATCACACGGGCACCCAGGAGGGGGGGCATAGAACAGAAGGGGACACAAGCGAACGAGGATGGTCTGAAGCACCCTGGGGAGCCTGAGGGGGGGGCTGTCAGGGTGCCAGAGGTGGACAATGAAGACGGTGGTCACGGAGGCAACCTCTGGGGACAGAGGCAGATGGGGGGGCTGGAGGAGGCCCGGAGCCACAGACAGGGCCAGTGACACACCAATACAGCTGTGATAGCAAGGAGGGAACAGGCAGCAGGCCACAGCAGCAGGGCGGAGCCGGGAGCCCACACGGGGGCCAGGAAAAGGGGTCTTGGAGGCACAGGGGGACTCACAGCCAGCTGCTGGGGACCACGAAGGGCCCAGGGGCTGGGTGTCCCGCCTGGTGAATGAGGTGGGGTCAATGAAGCATGCCCCAGAGGTACCCCTGCACGGACATGTGGTGGACGATCAGGTAGTAAGCCTCGAAGGGATCCTGCATGGAGAGACCCAGCTGCACATCGGAATGGGACCACACACCAGACAGCACTGCCAGATCCGCCGCGATAGGCTCAGACAGTTGGTAGCAGGGGGCCATGGAAGCTGGCCCAGCTCCAATAGCCAGTGATACACTGCCCCATGGAAGCGCTGGTACCCACGGGCCCCGGAACACAGTCAAAGTATGACACAGCCAGGGCAGGACCCCCCTCCACCATACAAACAGTGTAGGCATCCAGGCTGTATACAGACAGAGCTGACATGGTCTCTGCCACAGACCAGGCCACAAGTGAGCATCTCATCTCTGGGATGCGCCCATCGGGAAAGGGAACCAGCCCCAGCGTCTCAGCATGCAGCCGACAATCCCGGGCGCTTGCCTCATAGCCGAAGTAATGAAGGCCAGAGCTCAGGCTTGCATAAGCACCTGACAGACTGTCCAGGCAGCTCAGCAGCAATTGCATGGCTGGGGTATTCCACAGGTCACACAGGACCATGGTCTCATGGAAGGACCACGGATGGAGGGCCCACGGGATCCGGGGTCCGGGAGCCCGGTGGAAGCACAGCCAGCCATAGTCCAGCATGCCATGGAGAATAACACCATGGACAGGGGGCCCCACATTCCCTCCAGGGGCGGGAGGGGACTCGGGGGGGGGGCACCAAGGCCGGTCGAGAAAGCCACAGGCCACAACAATGTATGGCAACAGAGCGAGGCGTGGGGTGCGGACCCAGCACAGCTGCAGGAACCGAGCACACAGACAGGACAGTCAACACACTAATCAGGCTGGCAAGGACATGATGTTGCAAACAGGGAGAGGTGGGGGGTGATGACAGGTAACATGCAGCTGCAGCCTGCACGCCCGGACACGCTCCAGCCCATGCACACGGCTCCTGCCAGGGACAGCAGGTGCACTCAATACCGCGCACCTACTGCTCCAGCACGCCCTGCAGGAGCCAGCACAGGCAGCCAGATGGGAGGGGATGCCCATCCCAGCCTATATCAGGGCTGCCAGCGCCCCCCGGGTCTCACCTCACCATGGAGCGGGACAGGCTGGGTGCATGCAGGATGCTCCTTGCACTCTGTGCCAAGTAGTACCATTCCCACACCAATCAGCTGTGCATCCAGACTGCTGAGATGCACCTGGGTACCCGCCTGCTGGTTACTGTGGCCTGGAGCTCTGCAGAGGTCCGCAGGGCTCACCAAGCCTGTAGGCAATCCCTGACCCAGCTCAGGGCACAGCGGGTGTCCGGGAAGGACTTACAGGCCGTAAGTCGCAGCCAGACCAGGCCTGTGGTGATCTGGCAGGCGGCCATGCACCTCCAATGGAGGAGGGAGACCATGCTCCGGGCCACCCTGCTTGCTATTCCCATTGCCTGGTGGCTATGGATCACGGAGTGGGACCAGGGCTGGTGGTCCTGGGCGCTGGCTCAGTGGAACGATGCAGCATGGAGGGCACACTTCTGGATGGATAAGCTCACCCTACTGTGCCTCACGGAGCTGCTCACGCCCTGGCTGGAGCAACAGTACACACCCATGAGGAACCCCATACCCATGGTCTAGTGGGTGGCCATCAGGGTCTGGGCCCTGGCAATGCCTGACTCCTGCTGGTCCGTCTCGCAGCACTTTGGTGTAGGGGTGAGCACCATGGCATATATCCTCCAGGATGTCTGTGAGGCTGTGGAGGGCGTACTCCTGGACAGGGTGATCCAGTTGGTGGATCAGGGGACCATGATGGCTGGCTTCATGGCTGGGGGCTTCCACAAGTGCATGGGCACAGTGGACGGCACCCACATCGAGATCCTCCACCCCTCCGCGGGGGAGGCCATGGAGTATGTCAACAGGCACGGATATCACTCCCTGCAGCTGCAGACAGTTGTGGACCACTGGGGGAGGTTCATAGACATCTTCACAGACAACTACGGGCGCAGTTACAATGCCCAGATCATGACCATATCCCCCTTCTATGCCCGGATGTACCGGGTAGACTTTGCAGACATGGGGATGGCCTGGATCGAGGGGGTGCTGATGCCCCCCTGTATCCTGGGGGACCCGGCCTACCCCCTCACCCGGTGGCTGATGAAGGTATATCCGGTCACGCGTACTCTGGCAGAGGCGCTATACAATATCCGCCTGTGTGCCAGCAGGACCGTGGTTGAACGGGTGTTTGGGGCCCTCAACCAGTGCTGGAGGAGCCTCACCAGCCGGCTACATTACACAATGAAGACCTCGGCCCTGGTGATTGGTGCCTGCTGTGTGCTGCACAACATGTGCAAGACAGATGGGGCTGCCCTCTAATTCCCCATGCCTACCCGCCCTCCCAGCCCCTTGCCTCTGTACGTGAATGTGGACAACCCGAGGGAGTACCGTTACACCAAACACATCCGTGCCGCCCTAGCCAGGCACATCAGCCGGGAGGCCCAGGGGTGAGGGCACCCACCAAATGGCCCACCCCCCCGGGGGGTTCCCCAGATGAGCCCCTCTACGGGCATGGTCCCCCGCCTCTACCTGACTTCTGTGCTCCCGGCACTCCCGCCTCCGGTCCAGGTGCACCTCTGCCTGGAGCCTCTGGTCCCTTGCCTCAGCCTGCTCCAGGGAGTGCTCTATGGCTGCCTCCATGTGGTCCACGACCACAATCATCTGCTCCCCCTGTTCTGTGGTGGTCCGGACAATGTCCTCCACCTGGTCCTCCCTCCGGCATCGTGCCTGGTGCTCCCTCATCCACTGGTCTGGGGGCACGGGCACGGGTTGCTGCGGCCCCTCCAGCTGTCCATTAGGGAACATAGTGGTTAGTTGTTTGCCGCCCCGGGCGCCCGCCCCTCTTGACACCCGCCCCCCTTCCACCCCTCTGTGGCCCCCATCCTGACATGTGTGTCCCGGGTCCTCCACCCGGACTCCCTGCCCCCCCCGCTGTGTGGCTCACCTGGGTCCTCTGGCTGCTGCCTGGGGTGCTGTGCGCCGGCATCCTCGGCCACCTGTCTCTGGTGCCGGGGTGTTTCGTGCCCTGTGGGATATGGGGGTTGGTTGGTGGAGGGCTTCTGGGGTGCAAGGGCAGCCCCCCCAGGCCCATAACCATGTCGCTGGGTGTCAGGGCTGGGTGGGGGCTGCCCCCTGGCTGGGCCATCCCCGACCCCCCTGCCCCCTCGCCCCTGGTCCGTCCCCCTGTCCCGTGTGCTTACTTACCCTCTATGTCCATCTCTTATCTCTCCAAGGTTGGCCCCTCCATGTTGATGTGCTCCCCCTGTGACCACTGAGTGATGGTGATGAGGGTGCTGGCCTCGGAGTCTGGCTGTCCGGCCATGGGGTGGGGGATCTCCAGGCTGCTGTCCGGGGGGGGTAGTCTGCTGGTCCCCGAAGTCCAGGGGCATTCCTGCTGGGGGTGTGGGGCCCTGGAGTGGGTACCTTCTTGTGGAGCGGCGAGGGGAGGGGGTTTCTCGGCCCATTCCCTGCCCTGGACCACAGCACTCCCCACAAGCTGTGAGGAAACTATTGAACCCTTCTTATGTATCATGCGGTCCAGGGCATCGTAGAAGGGGGCAGTCTGGAGTCCGTGTCCAGACTGCTGGTTGTTGTCCCTGATGGCCTTGTACCCCCTCTTTAGTTCTTTGGCCTTGGAGCAGCACTGTGCGACGGTCCAGTGATGCCTCGCCTCCTCCATTTCCCGCACTATCTCCCGGAACACGTGCTCATCCCTCTGATTGAGTGCTAGCTCCAGCTGATGGTCCAGGGTCCCCCAGATGCTAATGAAGTCCCAGGTCTCCCAGAGCCTCCACTGACCCCCTGGGTGGTAGGGCCTTCTCCCCCTTCTCTCCTCTGGTTCCTCCTCCTCCTCCTCCTCCTCTTCCTCCACCTCCTGATCCTATTCCTCCTCCTCTGTGTGGGCGCGGCCCGTGTCCTCCAGGGGCTCAGCCTCCCGAGCCCGTTTGCGTGTCTGCGGGACACAAGGGGGGGTGTTGTTTGGTAGCTAGTCTGCCCCATTCCCACGTGACTGCCTCTCCCCCCCACCTGCTGTCTGGATGCCTGGCCGGTCCCCCGGACCCACCTGGTGCCCCTGTGGTGCCAGGTCCGCTCCCCTTCATTCCCCTTACCCGTTTCTGGGGTGCCTCTTCCCCGGTTCGGTCAATGTTCCCGTGACAGCCTGTCTCGGCTCCTTTCTGCTGCTGCTGCTGCCCTCCCTGCACCTCCTGCATGTGCAGCATGACCACCTCCTCCCCCGCCTGCACCTCCACCGCCTCCTCCTGCCTCACTCTCTCGCCCTCTGCTCTCCTCTGCCTCCCGCCTCGCTCCATCCCACCACGTTCTCCTGCTGCTGTGGGTCCTTTAAATATTCCTCTGTGGCCTGTGTTTTTGCTGGTTTCCTGGCAGCGCTGCTGCGTGCGTTGTGCCCAGCTGCGAATCATTTTGCTTGTTTCCAGCTGGTGATTGCTGTCCAGACGTTACTTTTTATTGTTTCCCGTTGGGAATCTCTTTGATCACGCTTTCGGAGATGGTCCAAGCCGGAGGTCCGGAAGCATGTTTGATTTTGACCCCATGTTGGTATTGACTGTGGTGAATATCTGGCGGCCACCCAGCAGACGTTCATGCTCTTTGGCCCCACCACAGGATTGAGTGTGGTTCACTGTGGTTGAGCGTGATCTCGTAACATCTGAAAATACCCTTCATCTCTCCCTTTTGTTCCCCTCTTCCTTGTCTTCCCTCCTTTGCCTTTCCTAGATTGTAAGTCCCTGTTCCTAATTAATGATTGTACAGGTATGTTACTGACACAATAATAATAATGATAATAATAATAATAATTTGTCCATTAGACATATTTCTTGTGTTAATTTTGTTTTAGTTAATTTTGTTTTGGTTATTTTGATATTAGACCCAAAATAGCATTAATAATCCCGTAACTAGTGAACAAAATCCAACATGTAATAACAAAATACCAAACTGATAAAGAAATAAATATTTTCCAAAACAGAACAAAATGTTGTTTCTTTATTTAAAAAATTAACAAATATTTTCCAAAACCAAATATCCTAAGTGTATGCATACAAGAAAGTCCATTTATGTATGAATATTTATTGAGATATTTAGATAGCTATTTGAAAATGTGAATAATATTTGTGAATATTAGCTATTGGTTCAGTTCCAATTATGTTCTTCAGTTTCCTCCAATTTGTTTTCCTTTTATTTTGCATTTCAAACTTTCTCTTATACACACATCTTGAAGTCCTTCCTAATGAGGTCGAGTGATCAAAAAATAAAGATCACTGTGAATTCAACATTAGGGGATTTCAAGGGGAAGTCAAAGTAATCTACACTGGGCTAAATTCAGATATGAGTTGTGAAAACTCTCTCTTTCTTTAGGATTTTCCTACCTCCCCAACACATAGATTACTCATTGGTGGTTTTCCTTTTTCGTCCCATCCTTCAGGATCCCATCCTTCTTTGCAACATAGGGTATTTTCAGACGTTACGGGGCCATTTGGCCCCGTACCGAAAACAACCCTGTCATTCCCCTCCGGGGTCACCCCGTCACGCCATATCAGACGTGCCGGGGGGATCCCGGCGGGGAATGTGGGAGGGGGAGGGGCCGCACGGCGCAACGTGCGGCCACATGGCCCCGCCCCCTCCACGCACCCCACCACCCGCCCTCCAGGGAGACGGGCGGGCGGCGGGGCCAGTGCAGCCGCCGCGTCGGGCCGGAAGCGCCATGGCCCGGCATCCCACCGGGGATCCCGGGCCATGACAACCGGCCAGACGTTACTTTTTCTTGGTCCCCACTGGGGATCATTTTGACCACGCTTCCCGGGACATTCGCCTGGCTAGCCCGGGAAGCGTGGTTCAAATTGACCCCATGTGGGTATTCACCGTGGCGAACATCTGGCGGCCGCCAAACAGACGTTCGAGACACGGTGACCACAGGTGGGTATTCACCGTGGTTCACCGTGATCTCGTAAC
>QEPC01001311.1:1132988-1146609 GCA_003113815.1 Sphenodon punctatus
TGAGATCGTCCGTGGGAGCCTTTTTGGAAGTTCCCCTGGTGAGGCGGGTGGCCACCGATGTTAGAACTTTTTCAGTGGCTGTCCCTGTGCTGTGGAATTTTCTCCCAGAGGAGGCTCGGTTGGTTCCTGCTCTCCTGCTGTTTCAGCGTGTTTATAAGACCTGGCTGTTCCATCAGGTTTTTTGGTGAGGGTAAGGGGTGGGGTGGTTCCACACATATTTTATTTTTAAATTGTTTAAAAAATTTGGTATTGTTTTATTGAGTGTTGTTTGCCACCCTGGGCTGCCCTGTGGGCAGGAGGGGTGGGATATACATTTTAAATAAATAAATAAATAAATAATATTCACAGGTTTCATGCAAATTGGATGGAAGATAAAGAAATTATAGGCATGAATGTATATGGAGCTTTTCTTAAATTCACAACATTCAATTGCTTCTAAAATCGGTAACCGTTATCTAATCTTTTTGCAAATTAGTACACATTGTGCCCCCCTTTAGAGGGGTACATGCTCACCAGGTTTCATCAGAATTGGATAAGAATAAAAAATATATAGCCAGAAATATGTTTTTCAGTTTTCCCCTTTATTTCAAAAATGAAGTCATTTTCATTTCTATTTTCATTATTATTATTTTTCATTTTTGTTATTGCAATAATGATAATGAAAATGACAATTTTTGTTATCGTTATTGTAATAACAAAAATGACATGCACACTCCTAAAAAAACTGGGATTACAATAGATCCCTGAAAGGGAGGTCAGAGGTGAAAAAAAAATAAAAATTCACAATTTATAATTCTGAATCCTAAAATTGAGAACTTAAAACCAAAATACGAAATTCAGAATTCACTGTAGAGGGAGATGAACAGAAAGGGGGGGGAGGGATCCCCATATTGAAAGGAAAGGTTTCAAAGATGTCAAAGTGAAAATCTTTCATTTGGCTTTAAAATTTTAGAAATATTTTGCTTAAAAATTAGTCAGTTTTTCCTTTTTGTTTTGATTTGCCTTCCAAAATTGGCTACAAAAAAAATAAAATTGTTTTCTTCCAAATAAAAAAAATTCAAAATTATTTAACAAATTGTAAAATGTAAAATCAGTTTTTGGACCAACTTCAGTATATAGCTGAAATGAGTACCTGCCAAAATGAGCAAATCTACTGAATCCTATTGATTTGACGTGAAATGAAAAAACTGAGTAAGAACTCTATCAATCTGATCTTCAATCGATTAACCATTATTCTCTTTTTCTGTCATTTGTGCATTTTGTTCATTTGACTTGCTTTGGTCATTTATGTTGAGTTCCAGTTTTTACACACACACACACACACACACACACACACACACACACACCCTCCTCCCCTTTTTATTTTTCTAATGAAAATGAAACAGGAAACCAGAAACTAACAAAACAAACAAATGAACGAAAACAACCAAAACGACAATTAAATTGTTTGATTGATCATTGTAGCAAATGTCATTTGGGTTGACTACACCCTGCTCACAACTGTGAAAAAAATCTTGCAGTCATTTATTCTGCTACCCAATTCAGCTCTACTTGTTTCTGATCCAGTTTTCTGTCTGTTGGCCAAGCTGGCATTCTTCATGCAAATGTGTTTATGAGCAATGTATAATGGAGAATGCACTCTACATAAAAAATCTGGTATTACATCATTCAGCATCATATACCTTCCAAATGCCAGACTTTCTTGAGATATTCTGTTGATAATGTGGTGGTAGGATAACTCAAATAACACTTCCTGTACTGTAGGTTCATCCAATGTGCAGCTTGCTTTCTCTGATATTGGACATCATGCTGGAAGCAAAATCAGATGTCTCCATTCATGACTAGATGGTATGTGTTGCATTGTAATTGGATGAAGGCGAGGCCACAGTCTCCCATACTTGTGTCAGTTCCAGGGTGAGCCATCGAGCTGAAATCATCATCATCATCATCATCGGTTATTTTCAGACGTTACGAGATCACAGTCAACCACAGTGAACTATGCTCAAACCCGTGGTGGGGCCAAAGCACCCTGAACGTCTGTTTGGCGGCCGCCAGATGTTCACCACAGTGAATACCCTCGTGGGGCCAATGTCAACCATGAGTGATTTCAGACGTAAGGGGCCCATTGGCCCCGTATCGAAATCACCCTAGTCATTCCCCGCCGGGGTCACCGCGTCACGCCGCAACAGACGTGCCGGGGGGATCCCGGTGGGGAATCTGGGTGGGGGCGGGGCCGCGCAGCGCAATGTGCGACCGCATGGCCCCGCCCCCTGCCCTCCTGGGAGACGGGCGGGCGGCAGGGCCAATGAGGCCGCCGCGTCGGGCCGGATTCGCCACAGCCCGGGGTCCCGCCGGTGATCCCGGGCCGTGGCGCCTGACCAGATGTGACGCCGGGGTTCACCCCGGCATGGGATTGCATTCGACACACGGCAGCCTCCGGTCTCCCCGCTTCGGCTGCTCACGTGTCAAATGGAATCCCCAGCCGTGGTAACATCTGGGGGGAAACATCCGTTTCCCCAAACAGACGTGACGCTATCACAGCCACCATGCGGAATTGAGCGTGGTTCACTGTGATATCGTCATGTCTGAAATCACCCCATGCTTCCCGGGCTCCCCACGGGACAAGCTCTGAAAGGGTGGCCAAAGTGATCCCAGCCGGGAAAGAACAAAAAGTAATGTCTGGATGGCAATCACCGGCCGGGATCAAAGAAAATGATTCCGAGCTGGGGTCAAAGCATGCAGCGTCGCTGCCAGGCAACCGGCAACAACACAGACAGGGGAGGGAGATTTAAAGGGCAATCCACAGCAGGGAAACGTGGCAGGATGGAGCAAGGAGGGAGGAGGAGAGTGGTGGGAGAGAGAGCGAGGGACGAGGAGGAGGAAGAAGTGGCAATGGTGGAGGGAGCATAGGCAGAGGGGGGGAAAGAGGAGGGGGGTTGTGCTGAACATGGAGGTGGTGGAGGGACAGTAGCAGCAGGAGTCGCAGGTGCAGCCAGGACAGGCCACCCCGGGGACATCAGCTGGACCAGGGGAGGAGGTGCCCAGGAAATGGGTAAGGGAACCCATGGGGAGGGGATAAGGGAGCACAGGGGCAGCCAGGGGTGTGTGGCCCAGCAGGCTCCTGTCAGGGAGGGGGAAAGGGGTGGATCCCGGGAGGGGGCAGAATGGAACTCAAGCAGTAAACCCCCCACCGTGCCGCCCACAGACATGCAAACGAGCCCGGGCAGATGAGCCCCCGGAGGACACAGGCCCAGCCCGGCAGGATGAGGAGGAAGTACAGGGGAGAAGGGGAAGACAGGACTACCAATGAGGGGGCCAATGGGGGCTGCGAGAGACCCTGGACTTTTTACGGATCTGGGGAACCCTGGAGTACCAGCTGGAGCTCGCCCTCAACCAGCACAATGAACATGTCTACCAGGAAACAGTGAGGGACATGGAGGCGGCAGGGCACCGCCGGACCATTAGACAGTGCCGCTCAAAGGCCAAAGAACTCAAGAGGGGATACAAGGCCATCCGGGACAATAATGTGCACTCCGGCCACGGAGTCCGGACTGCCCCCTTCTATGATGCCCTGGACCACATCCTTCATATGAAGGGGTCCATCATTGCCCCACGCCTAGTGGGGTGCACTGTGGTCCAGGGCAGGGAACGGGTTGAGGTACTCCCTCCCCTTGCCCCCCTGAAAGAAGACACCGACTCCAGGGCCCCGAAAACACAGGAGGAATGCCCCAGGACCTCCAACACCAACAGCCCCCCCCAGACAGCAGCCCTGACAGTCAGCACCCCCAGGCCGGGCAGGCGGAGTCTGAGGCCAGCACCCTCGTTACCCTCAGCCAGTGGCCACAGGGGGAACACTCCGGCATGGAGGGGTCGGCCTCGGAGGGATTGGAGACCGACATAGAGGGTAAGCAAGCAGCCAGGAGGAGGGGGAAAGGGCTGAGCCCAGGGGCCAGGGGGGAGACACAGGCCAGAGCCAGCCCCAGGGGCCTCGCAAATGTCAGGACAGGAGCCCGAGGCCCACCTGGCCCCCGGGAACCCCATCATGTACCCACAGGGCACAGGACACCCCGGCAAGGGACCCAGGCAACCGAGGAGGGAGGGAGCTCAGGAGGCTAGGCAGCAGCAGGAGCCAACAGGTGAGGCACACCGGAAGGGAGAGGGCCTGGGAGGGGGATGGGTCTGGGAGGGAAACCCCGCTGGACCTCCGAGACCCGGGTCCATCCCGGGGTCGGGGGCGCGTGCACAGTTTGATAACAGACCACCCCTACATCATCCTACAGGGCAGCCAGGGCACCCACGGTCACCCGGGCCCGTCCCACCAGCACAGCGGATGAGGGAGCACCGGGCATGGATTCGCCACCAGAGAGAGGACCAGGTTGAAGAAACTGTCTGGACTTCGACGGAACAGGGGGAGTGGATGATTGCGGCCATGGACAGGATGGAGGCAGCCATAAAGCAGTCCCTGGAGTGGTTGGAGGCAAGGGACCAGAGGCTCCAGGTGGAGGTGTGCCTAGAGCAGAGACGGGAGCACCGCTAGCACAGCAGGCAGGTGGAGGTGATCGGGCAGCTGGAGCGCTCCATCAAGGCCATGGTGTGGGAGCACTCTACTAAAATGGACAGGTCCCATGACATTGGGAACTCCCTGCTCCTCCATGCCGGCACGCTATATGCCTATGTCATGGCTCCAGCCCCCCCGGTCGCACAACCTGTCCCGAGCCCCCTTCTGGACCCCATGGTGCCCCTGACCCTTCTCCAACCCCTGCAATCCCCTCCCCAACCCCCCAGCTGCCTCCTCCACTGCACCAGCCACATCCATGGCCTCAGGGCCCTCACATCCACCTCCCCGACCCCCGGCCTCCCTGAGGGTGCAGCTGCCCACGGGGGCCCTGAGACTCCCGGGACCACCCCCCCACACACACACACACCTGCTGCCCCTCCAGCCAATGAGGCAACCCAGGACACCGACGGGGACATGGACAGCAGGTGGGAAGCCAGCTCACATAGCTTGGTGGCCAACCCCGGACATGCAGGGGGAGGGGGGTCAGGGAGAGGGCAGTGTGAGGGGGGCACAAGTGGGAGTATGGGGTGGTGGTGGGTGTGAGGGTGCACATGTATATAGGGTGACAGTAAATGGGTGAAATGAAGTCCTGTCTACTGTGCTACTATCTGGGTGCCTGAGGGGTTGGGGGGCCAACCCCCCAGGCACCCAGGGTCCCCTGGGTGAACCACTGGGGTGGTGGGGCTGGTGCTCTCCCTCACACCTCGGCCTCGTGGCTGATGCACCTCACCAGGGCATCCCAGATGTGCTTGGCATAACGGTATGCTTGAGGGTTGTTAGCATTTACATACAGGGGCACTGGACCTGGGGGGGGGCAGTTGGGCTCTGGATACTCCAGAGCAGTCCCCTCAGTCTCGCACATATTGTGCAGCACACAGCAGGCCCCGATAACCAGGGCAGAGGTCTCCACGGTGTAGTCCAGGTGGTCAGCGAGGCTCCTCCAGCACTGCTTGAGTGCCCCAAAGGCCCGCTCCACCATGGTCCTGCTGGAACACAGACGGGAGTTGTACAGCACCTCCACAGGGTTCTGGGGGATACACCTTCATGAACCACCGGGTGAGGGGATAGGCTGGGTCCCCCAGGATACAGGGGGGCATCGGGACTCCCTCGATCAAGGATATCCCCATGTCAGCAAAGTCCCCCCGGAACGTCCTGGCATAGAAGGGGGAGATGGTCATGATTCAGGCATCATGACTGCGCCCAGAGTTGCCCGTGAAGATGTCTATGAACCTCCCCCAGTGGTCCACAACCGCCTGCAGCTGCAGGGAGTGATATCCGTGCCTGTTGACATACTCTATGGCCTCACCTGCAGAGGGGTGGAGGATCTCAATGTGGTTGCCGTCCACGGTGCCCATGCAGTTGGGGAAGCCTATGGCTGCAAAACCGGCCATCATGGCCCTCTGGTCCAGCAGTTGGATTGTTCTGTCCAGGAGCACCCCCTCCACTGCCTTGCAGACATCCCGGAAAATACAGGCCACGGTGCTCAGCCTGACCCCGAAGTGCTCGGAGATGGACTGGCAAGAGTCAGGCGTTGCCAGGGCCCACACCCCAGTGGCCTCCGACTGGATCATGGGAATGGGTGCCCTCATGGGGGTGTGCTGGTGCTTTATCCAGGGTGTGAGGAGCTCCACGAGCCGCAGCAAGGTGAGTTTGTCCATCCTGAAGTGGGACCTCCAGGTGGCCTCATCACAGTGGGCCAGAGCCCAGGCCCACCAGCCCTGGTCCCGTTCTGTGACCCACAACTGCCGGTCAATGGGCATAGCGAGCATGACTGCCCAGCGCAGGGCCTCTGCCTCCTTTTGGAGGCACCTGGCCACCTCTCGGAACGCTGCGGGCCATCTCCGGTCCTGCATCATGACCTGCTGGGTAGTCCCGGACACCCTCTGTGCCTCTGTGCCCTGAGATGGGCCAGTGACTGTCTGCAGGCATGGTGGGCCCTGCGGGTCCGCACAACGCTCCCAGCCATGTGCACCCACAGCCGTGCGCCCGTGCGCACTTCTGTGGTCAGGATGAGCAGCTGATCTGTGTGGGCGTGGTACTGCTTGTTCGTGACTGCCAGGAGCATGCAGTAGGCTCGCACCCTGTCCCTCTCCATGCTGTTGCTAGCCCCAGGGGGTAGGGGCGTGTACTGCCGGGCTGGGAATGGGAAGGGTCGGTGGGTGGGCTGCCCCCAGGTGCACTGGCCTTCCTGAGCGGGGCAGGTGTGGCTGGGAGTGTGATAGGGTGCACCTGCTGGCCGCGCATTAGGCCAAGCACCAGGCTGGGCATGCACGGCTGTTCCAGTTGCAGCTGCATTCCTTCTGCCATCAACCCATGCCCCCCTGCTCCCTCTTTGCTACACCATGTCCTTGGAGCCCTGATTAGATGGCCTGGCTTGGTGCTAGTCTCCTGCAGTTGTGCCGGGTCCGCATCCCACGCCTCACTCTATAGATGTACATTGTTGCTGCCTGTGGTCGCCTCGCCTGTCCTTGGCACCCCTTGGAACCGCCTCCCCCCCGGCCCTGTGGTGACCACCTGCCCCCCTGTCCATGGTGTTATTCTCCCTGTGCAGCTGGACCATGTCTGGTTGTGCTTCCACCAGACTCCCACTTACCGGCCCCCGTGGGGTCCCCATAGCTGGACCTTCCGCGAGACCATGTCCCTGTGTGAGCTGTGGCAGACCCTGGCCGTGCAGTTGCTCCTGGGATGTCTGGACAGTCAGTCAGGTGCTTATGCGAGCCTGAGCTTAGCACTTCACTACTTCGGCTATGAGGTGAGCACCGTGGATTGCCGCCTGAATGCAGAGACGCTGGGACTGGTTCCCTTTCCCAATGGGAGCATCCCAGAGATGAGGTGCTCTCATGTGGCGTGGTCCGTGGCTGAGACCATGTCTGCACTGTCTGTGTGCAGCCTGTCTGCCTACACACTGTGCCTTGCGGAGCGGGCCCCTGCCTTGGCCGTGTCCTACCTTGGCTGTATCCACAGGGCCCGTGGGCACCAGCGCTCCCATGGGGCAGTGTATCACCGGCTGCTGAAGCTGAATCAGCTTCCTTGGCTCCAAGATACTGACTGCTTTGTGTCGGAGCCTTCCACGGTGGAGCTGTCGGCGATGTCTGGCATGTGGTCCCATTCTGACGTGCAGTTGGGTTGTCCATGGAGGATCCCTTTGAGACCTACTACTTGATCGCCCATCACATGTCCTTGTTAGGGTACCACCGAGGCATGATCCATTGGCCCCACTTGGTTCACCGTGCAGGGCACCCGGTCCCTGGTCCTGTGGTGGTCCCCAGAAGCTGGCTGTGAGTCATGGGTGCCTCCCAGCCCTGGTTGCCTGTCCCTGTGTGGGCTCTGGCCCCCGCCTGGGGTGCGGGTTCCACTGACAGCTCCCTCCCTGCTGTCTCTGGTGAGCGCCTGTGCTGTTTGCTTCCTGGGGTGCATTTGGCCCTGCCTGTGGGGCCGGGCCCCCTCCAGGGTCCCCCCCCCCTGTATTCCTGTGCACCCGGAGTTCTCCTACATGCTTGCCTTCTCTGAAGCCTGGGTCCGGCTCCGGCTCTCTGTATTGCCTTCACAACCTGCCTGGGTCCTGCTGGGTATCATCGGCTGCCTGTGCCACCTCCGGCGGCCGCTGACCCCCCCCCTTGGGTGCCTGTGTGACCTCTGGGTTCTGGGGTCCCTTCATTGCCACTCCCGGCTTCCTGCAGGGGTGTGTGTGTGTGTGTGCCTTTGGACCAGCAGCCCTGCACTGGTACTCCTGCCTGGCCCCCCTCGCCGGGGTGTGGGGTCCAAGTGTGCCTGCAGGACCGTTCCCGGCTCGCACCTGGTTCTGTGTGGGCTCCTGCTGTGCCTCGGGACTGTGATCTTAGGGCCCCCCCATTCCAGGACTGCCTGTGTGTTGCAGCCGTTGGGTTGCTTCCCCCGAAGGCACCTCGTCACGTTTGTCTGCTGTGCAAGGGGGCCATTGCCAGACTGTTCAGGGCACCCTTCGACCATTCTAACTGTCCTGCTCGTGCTGGGACCTGCTTTGTCACTCTCCTCTGCTGGGATGTTTCGGCTCTCTTCATGTCTCTGCCTGAGCATGGGGGGGGGGGGCTTCCTTCCTCCTTCCTCCACACACACAGTCTTGGAGCTTGGTATAGATCTGGGCCTTTCCTGTACTACCTGTGTTTCCTAATAAACCAACTTGAACATGCTTCTGTGTCCTGCCTGCTTCTTACTGCTTGGGTACTGGCCCCCACTGTGCCAGCTGCATTGGGCTACTGGATGCATGGCTCTCCCAGTGTTGGGGGTCCCGTGTGGCCTGTTCTGCTGTGGGTGTTGTGGTCCCAGTTGCCTGTGTCCTGCCCTGCCCCTGTGCTGTTTCCCCCCTGTTCCGCCCCCCCCTTTGCCCGGTGTGCCTTGTGTGTGGTCTGGTCCCTCGTGTCTTCCCTTCCCTTCCCTTCCCTTCCAGTCCCGTGTGTGTGTGTGTGTGTGTGTGTGTGTGTGTGTGTGTGTGTGTGTGTGTGTGCCTGAGCGTGTGCTTGTGCTTGTGCTATGTGTTCTGCTGTGCCCCCGTTGTCTGTGTGCCTGTTGTGTGCTGTACCCGGACAGCCCTTCTCCCTCCTTCCCCCTCTCTTCCCATTTCTCTGGTGTGGGAGTTCCCTTTTGTGCCTTGTGGCTTCGTTTGCCCTCGGGCGGCCATGTCTGCATCCCACCCCTTCCCGGTGGCTTGTGGGTGTTTTGACCACGGCCGGGATGGCGTAACGTCTGTTGTGTTGCCCTGGTCTGTGATCTGGCGGCCCAATTCCCTGCCATGGTCCCGGTCCCGTAACATCTGTTCAGGGCTTTTTTTGACCACAGGGGGTGGTTGTTTCATTCACCCCCACCGGGGATTTGCTGTGGTGAATCGGCCCAGCGTAACGTCTGAAAATACCCATCATGTGAGATGATTGAGTTGCAGTGCTCTTTATCCATGTAGAATGGAGTTACTATTGTTATTGTTATTGTAGATTTATTTGCTTTCCATTCCTGAAGGAATGAGGACAGGTTACAATAAGTTAGAATGATATTCCCTCTGGAATAAGAAATGCACTGCTGCCCATAGCCCATCAGATCACAGCCATTAGTTTTCCATCACTCTGCCTAGAACATCTCAGGAATTGATAGTTATGAGAAATGGAGATGGATGGTTTTTCTTTTCTTGTCTTCACTGTGGGTACAGGTGCTGATTTCTGTTTCACACTGAGGACCAACTGCTCAAGTGAGCTCCTCCAGTAAAATTGTCACTATAAATTTTATGCCATTTGGTCTGATATTCATGTATGTTATTTATTTATTTATTTGTTATTAGTTTGTTCATTCATTCAAATTTAACCCACCATCTCCAAGACTAAGGCCAACTTGCAAAATATAAAGTAGGGCTGTACGAAATAGGCCTTCTGGGCACTCGGACTGAGTTCTGAAGTTACGAGTCCTCAGTTCAGGTACTTAGCTGAACTTTGGAACTTTGTTCAAGAACTCTGGACCTCAGAAATCTCCAGAACTCAGAACTTCAGAACTCTTTCCTTTAAGAAATATAATGTTATATTGTATTTTACTGTATTTTATATTTTATATCTTATATGTTGTTCACCATCCCAGGCTGCCATTGGGCTGTGTGTGTGTGTGTAAACATAATAAATAAATAAATAAATAAATATTTTTAAATGCATCCACTTTAAAATCATTATGCCAAGCAGTACCCAGAAAAGCAAGGTAACAAAAGTGGGACAATCGCAAGAAGACAACCCTATGAAAGTGCAACTGCAGGCAGAAACAACAACAAAAATAACCCCATGCCAGCAGACATAACAACAACACCTACAAGAAAGAAACCAGACATGCACCCACCCAAAAACCCTCCATTGTGCCTGTCGAGTGCCCAACTATGCAAGACAAGACGCCTCCCCCCCCCCCACATATTATTTCAACTGAAAGAAAGTATATCTCCCTGTGTCCCAGTGGCCAGTCACATCTTGGCAAAGTTGAACCCACAAAGTACAGTCACAGTACCCGCAAAAACAACAATGAAAGTGATGCCTCTCTGGCCTCTAATGTGCTTCCAACTTGCTAATAGGCAGTGCAAGCAACAGCAAAACCCAAACTCTAAGTATATTTGGCACTGGTGACAACCTCTGACATTGCCCCTAGTATATGGACAGCCCAGGTCAGGGGAAGTGGAGCTAGGCAGAGATCCCTCTGGCCTCCATTGTACCAAAGAGCAGGCAGCAGCAGTGTGGCACCCACATATATATTTTTTTTAAATATGGTATGGTGGAAACAACTAACTCCCAAGCCACAGCATTGCTCCTATGCAAGGAGAGGACAGGCACTCCCCCTGACCCCCGCTCAAGGCAATTACTTACTGATCAGCAGGGTAGGGCACACGGTCAAATTTTCAGTAGAGAATAGGAAATGACTATAGACACTTTTATTTTGCTTCTGTCAGCCAATCAAAACTTGCCATCTGGCTTATAGAAATGACAAAGCATAGGATGAGCACCAATGTCTTTAATGTAAGTAAGTAAGTAAATAAATAAATAAATAAATACATGTGAATAAAGTCCAGAGAAATCCTAAATTAACATATACATTTGACAATATTAATATCTTCAATTATTTTCTATAAAAATTACCTACTGTGTAAATGCCATTTTTGGCATCTCAACTTGAAGTCCATTCTTTATCACTGAGTTATCTAGGTATTAATAAAACATAGGATGAGCTAATTTCTCATACAAATCTTTGAAAAAATGTGTTATAAAAAAGCAAAGTGGTTTCTCTGTAACTTATTTACTTGTTGTCCCCTCAATGTGGAATGAGGCTACATTCACAAATTTCTTTGGGTAAAAGCAGAGTTCTTGAACTCTGCTTCTCCTCTGTGCCCTCTCTCGCCCTCCCACACCTCTCCTGCTCCCCTATCCACCTTCGTCCCTTCTCCCTAGCTGCCCCCATGCCTGGAACTCCCTCCCTGCCCACATCCGCCTCGCCCCCTCCCTTCATACCTTCAAATCCCTTCTCAAGACCCACCTCTTCCTCTCTGTCTGCCCCAACTCCTCGCTCCCTTCACCTAACTCCTGCTGATACGTACCATCCAGTACAATCTGTTACCTGAGGTAGCTGTCCCCCATGCCTGGAACTCCCTCCCTGCCCACATCCGCCTCGCCCCCTCCCTTCATACCTTCAAATCCCTTCTCAAGACTCACCTCTTCCTCTCTGTCTGCCCCAACTCCTCGCTCCCTTCACCTAACTCCTGCTGATACGTACCATCCAGTACAATCTGTTACCTGAGGTCGGTGTACTCATATCCTCACCACACAGACCAGCCAGCCATCATTCTTGATGTAACCAAGTCAAGCATGTGCACCTGAGACTTCGCATCTTTGTGAACGTTACACCCCTTGTCTCTCCTTCTGTTCCCCTTCCTTTGTCTACCCCCTCGCCCCCGTCTCTCAGATTGTAAGCCCTAGGGCAGGGACCGTGTCTTTTCCATTACTTTGTAAAGTGCCAGGTACGTTGCTGGTGCTATATAAATGCTTGATAATCATAATCATAATCATAAGAGAGAGAAAAAGAAAAAGAAAAAGAAGAAAAAAAAAACAGGCCACAACTTCTTTATTGTTAACATCAGTCTGGGGGAAAAGTGGGATTAACAAATAACCAAACAATCATAACAAAAATCAGCATAACACCCCACTTTTCCAAATTGCTCTCAGTGCCCATGGTCCTCATACCCAATGGATTCCATCTCCCTTGCATCTGTACCCCCTATGGTGGGGTCCCGAGAAGGGATGATGGTTCTAGCACCATCTAGGCACCGCATGTATCCTGCTTAGCAGCACCATTCCCCCCACCAAAGGTTAGGTGAAACCATGGGATGCTTGTCTCCTGATTGGCAAAATCCATACTCTCACCTTGGAAGAAGTAATTGCAGTTTCCATGGTTACCATTTTTTTCTTTTACCATGAGCTATTTTTTTCCTTGGCACTGAACATCTGCCACCGAATCAACCAGCTTTTGCTTGGCATGCTCACCCCACTCTCCTATCCCCAGATTGTTTTCAAATGATCTCCGTAAAAACCAAGACCACCTTGGGAAACAACTCCCTCATCTATACCAAATACTGGAGGATCATTATGGATAGGTCCAAGCCAAACCATCTCACAAAAATAATTCTCATCCAAATTAATGATAATTACATCAGGCCAGGCCTGTTGCCTAGAACCTGAATACCATGATCATCATCTGCACCTATAGCATGCCACTGTTTCCCTTCAAAAAAAAAAATCTACCTTGTTGCTCAGCCCAAGTTGCAAACCCCAGATGGTCCATCTAACCACTTCTGCCACCCAGTATATGATACTGTGTCCCAGTATACATACCTGTCAGGCTCCGGGGTCGGAGCCTAGGGAAAGGAGGAAGGGGAAGATGAGGGAAGGCAAAAGGGGAGACACAGGATTAGCAAGGGAACCTCTCAGCTGCTCTCTGATGTCCAGGAGATAAAGCACTCCGCATAAGTACCAGTCAAGCTGGTCTAGGAAGGCATATGACTCATCATCGAGGTGAAGGGACAGGAAAGAAACACACAGGGCCGGGAACTGGAAGACAAGGTTCAAGGGATCAACACAAGGGAAGCGGGAGGCAACAGGGGAAGCCAGAGGCCGAGGCAACGAGGTTGGCCAGAGGCCGAGGCAACGAGGGAGGCCAGAGGCCGAGGGGTACAGACTACGAGCCTCCAGTCAGGGGAAGCTGGAGGGTAACCAGTTCCCCCTTGGCTTTCAGGGAACTGGTTACCCTCCAGCTTCCCCTGACTGGAGGCTCGTAGTCTGTACCCCTCGGCCTCTGGCCTCCCTCATTGCCTCGGCCTCTGGCCAACCTCGTTGCCTCGGCCTCTGGCTTCCCCTGTTGCCTCCCGCTTCCCTTGTGTTGATCCCTTGAACCTTGTCTTCCAGTTCCCGGCCCTGTGTGTTTCTTTCCTGTCCCTTCACCTCGATGATGAGTCATATGCCTTCCTAGACCAGCTTGACTGGTACTTATGCGGAGTGCTTTATCTCCTGGACATCAGAGAGC
>QEPC01001311.1:1146832-1170652 GCA_003113815.1 Sphenodon punctatus
GGGGCACACACAAGACAGGGGAAAACAAGCAAGCAAGGGGGCATGCACACAACAGGGGAAACAACACAGTCTTACCACATGCAGAGGGGAAAACACACAGGAATCTCACACACCACAGACAGCACGAGTACTTCCTCAATCACCATAGACAGGAATGGGAAAGGGGTAAGAGACGTTGCTCCACCAGCTTCCCGTGGCCGCACCAAGGCTTAAATACTTCCTGTGGCCAATCAGGAAGCTGGGAGGCAGGGCTAAGGTAATTGACCACAGCTGGGAAGGGACAGGACACACAAGGAGCTAGCATACAAAGGAGACAGAAGGGAGACAACCCAACACCATTACAAGGCCACCAGGTGGCGCAAGGCGCTGGACAGACTCTCCAGCACTCCAAGGGCCATGGGTTTGAGGCCCAGCCCTGACAATACCATCTTCCTGGCTGCTTTCAAACTGTGTTCTGGAATGGTTATGAAACAATGTTAACAAGCAGGATGTGTTTGCACACCTCTTTTAATAAGGTTGAAATTCAATCTTCTTAATTTTGCAAATCTTTTCTAGAATGGGCCTCTTGAAAAGATTTTTGAGGTCAATAATTAGTTGAAAATCGGCCATTCTCAACATTGTTTTCATGAGATACTCAAGAAAATTAAAAAATACTGTTTGTATATGTAAAATGGCTGCTCTGGGCATCCTGCATATGCCTAGCCCTTTTCCAAGATGGCACGAGCTGTGTCAATGCCATTTTGGGAAAGGACAGTTGGTTCTGTGCAAGTACAGACTAGCTGTCCTATTCCAAAATATCTCTGACATGGACAATGCAATTTTAGAAAAGAGATGCACATGCATAAAACAGCCATGGTGGCCATTTTGCACATGCACAGAGAATTTGGGCCATCAACCTGAGGACAGGAATCCCAATAAGCTGTCATCACTGCCACAGAACAGGTAAGCTGGTCCCCAGCTTTGTGGAGGGTGGTATATGATCCCTGTCCCCTCTAGTCAGTCTTGGACCATTGTATCTGCAGCGTGAAACAACTCTTACCCCATTCCAAATTCCTTACCTGGAGAGCCCTACCTGACCCTTCAAACTTGAAGCCAACCACCAGTTCACTCACTCATAGGGCACCATAAAAAGAAAGCTACCTTGAAGGCAGCACCAAACAAACTTTCCTCCCTACATGCTGTGCAGATAGACCCCTTCCATATCTTTTAGTACCTGGGAGGACAGAGGTAACCTCCTGTCTCCTGATGCTGTGTGATTCAAACATGGCCTTGAGAAGAAGGGAATGAATTTGCTCCGGATACCCTGATAACCTGGACACATATAATACTGCAGCCCACCTTGCTAATATATTTCATGGTGCAAACCCCTTATGGTGAAGGTGAAGACCGTATTGGATGAGTTGTAGGAGGGGAATAGGAAACATGCCCCCCGCACCCTTCTGTTCCCTAAAAACCTAAAATTCCCTGTATTCTTGCTCATACTTCACCCTGGTGGAAGGAGCAATTCAGCCTAAAACCGTACTATACAATTCTATCACCCAGGACTCCACAACCCCACTGGAATGGACTCTGGTCTACAACTGGCCCCAGGAGCAAGGGTAAAAAAGTGCTTCATTTGTAACTGAAAAATGACATCCACTTTTTTCCTTTCTGGTTCCAGGAATGTGCCTTGCTACAAAAAGAATGTTATTTTTAAACAAACCAGTATGAATGCACTCACTAATCTGACCCCTTGGGGACTTAGATGACAAGGAATTAATCACGTGGATTAAAGCCATGTTGTCACAGCAAAACATTATCCATTTGTACTATTGGGAGTAAAGGTGCTAATTCTAAGCGCCTTTACTCCATTCTTGTCCTCCTTGACCTCTCTGCTGCCTTTGACACTGTCGACCACTCACTCCTACTGGACTCTCTTCGCTCCCTAAGCTTCTGCAGCTCTGTCCTTGACTGTTTATTTTCCTACCACTCTGACCGCTCCTTTAATGTGTCTCTTCACAATTCCAACTCCTCCTCCCTCCCTCCTTGGGTTCCCCAAGGCTCTGTCCTGGGCCCTCTCCTCTTCTCTATCTACATCCTGTCCCTTGGCAAACTCATTGCCTCCTATGGCTTCCAATATCACCTCTATGCTGATGACACTCAACTCTATCTCTCCACCCCCTCTCTCCCCCCTTCTGTCCAAGCTCGCCTCATCATCTATCTCTTTGATATCTCCGCCTGGATGTCCCAATGTCAGCTCAAGCTCAACATGGCTAAGACTGAACTACTTATCTTTCCTCCCTACCCTTCCTCTCCCTCTCCCCTGTCCATCCTTATTGATGGGGTTACCATCCGCCCCATTCCCCAAGTCTGTAGCTTGGACTTCACCTTTGATACTCACCTTTCCTTTAAACCTTACATCAACTCTGTTGCCAAGTCCTGTTGCTTCGCCCTACACAACATTGCTCGGATTCACCCCTTTCTCTCTGTCTCCTCAGCTAAAACCCTTGTTCATGCCATGGTCATCTCTCACCTTGACTACTGCAACCTCCTCCTTACTGGCCTCCTCCGCGCTCACCTGTCCCCCCTTATCTCCATCCAAAACTCTGCTGCTAGGGTCATCCACTCAGCCCGTCCCTTCAACCACATGCAGCCTCTCCTCACTTCACTCTCCTCCCTTCCTGAATGCATCCTTCACAAACTCCTGGTATTCCCTTACAAATCCCTTCACAACCTGGCTCCCCCTTACCTCTCAGCCCTAGTCTCCTTACACACTCCTGCGTACACTCTCCGCTCCTCCTCTGCCCCCTCCCTCGCTCTCCCTCATCTCCCCTGCTCCCCTAACAACCTTCGTCCCTTCTCCCTTGCTGCCCCCTATGTCTGGAACTCCCTCCCTGCCCACATCCACCTTGCCCCCACCCTCTGCACCTTCAAATACCTCCTCAAAACCCCCTCAAAACCCACCTCTTCCTCGTCGCCTTTCCCAACGCCTGTTAGAACTTTCCTTTCAATATTTACCGACTGCCTTCCCCGCAGACTTGTGCCTAACTGCAACCAAGCCAAGTATGTGCATCTGAGACTTTGCATCCGCTTGAATATTATTTATCCCTTGTCTCTCCTTATGTCCCCTCTCCTTGTCTCCCCCCTCCATGTCTATTAGATTGTAAGCTGTAGGCAGGGACTGCGTCTATCTTATTGTTCTGTAAAGTGCCAGGTACACAGCTGGCACTATACAAATGCTGAAAACAACAACAACAACAACAACTCCAGGAATATCAGCTCTCACCACATCTGCTGCAGCCAAGGAGAGACAGGAGTCATCTCTTAGTGCACCAATGCCCCCTAAAATAGATTTCCATGCCAAAATGTCCATCTGCATCACAGTGCAGTTGAAGCTCAGTTTCAAGTAAAGGACTGACCCAATTATGATCCCTGAGAAATGTGGACCATGCTTCCAGGACTTTCTTCATTTCAAGTGTGACCCTTAAGTGGTGATGCAGTGCCATTATTTCTATGGTCTTGATGTAAAGGTAAAAGAGAAAGACTGTCTCTAGGGTGATTACTGTACAAGCAAACTTCAAACTACCCCTTGGAGAGTGGCCAGATTGCCAGTGGGGTTCTGGGACCACTCCCACTCCAAGTCAAGCTCAACGCCTAGGTATATAATGGATGTTGTGGGGCCCATGGTGGGTTTTTTTCAGCAAGCAGGACACCAAACTGGCTTGTGATTAGGGCTGAAATGGCAAGTCTCTGTGGTAGCTGTTTCCAATAGAAACAGCTCTTCCACAATGAGTGGCATGGTGTGATAGAGATGCTCATTCCGCTACTTTCATTCCACTACTTCTGCAATTTCTGCCAGCACTTTCCCACATCTGGAAAGTAGCAGAACAATGTTCCTTCATAGTTTCCGAGATTATTCCAACACTTTCCAAGATTATTTCTGGAACTTTTGAACAATTCTTATTGTTCTGAGGTCACAATGGAAAGGACAAGGAATTAGTGAAATGCCAGCGGAAAAGCTGTGGAAATTCGCAGGCAATTAACAAATGGTGGAATGAAATATCAGCGTGGAAAAAGAAGTTGCTGCTTCCACCCTACTTTTGATGTCCCTGAATGCCCACAGGAGCCCCAAGCAGTCCTGTGTCCCCACTCTTTCCACAAATAGATAATCATCCAGGTATTGTATCAAATGACAGCTCCCAGTTCAGGTCTATATCACCCAATCCAGGGAGGAGCAGAACTTTTCAAAGGCAGTACAGGAAATTGAACAACCCATTGACATTACCTTGCATACCAGGGTTGACACCCTTTCCCATATGAGAAGAGGAGGAGAAGACCTGAGATAAACTGTCATTTCCCTCTGCATGTGAAACCTTTTCGTTTTGGACAACTAGAAGTTGTGTTGCGGACCCCTGCAGTGAAGGCAGATGTACTGAAATCTACATATTTGCTAAAAAAAAATAATGGGCCCCATCACGTGGAGTCTCAGCATGCTAGGTTCCGAGGAGCCCTCCTGTCCATTTCCCATCATGCTCCTTTCTAAGACAGTGCATACTCTTTGGTTATTATGTGGCTACTATCTGACCTTGTCAGTTCCCTGTCCTGCATACATTACAACCACACGTTGTATGCATGCACCTCCAACTTAATTTCAGGCATAATTGCCACGCTTTGGTGAAGGGCTTCATCATATCCTAATGAGATTAAACTTGCCCAAAAAGGTAGACCCAATGGATGATTCAAAGTACTTCCATAGGGCCATAGCCCATCCTGGGAAGGCCTGCATAACTACTCCTGCATAGGCTTTGAAAGCAGGTTTCCAATTGGTCTGGTTTTGGTCCATTTGGTTTGCTTGACCCTTGTATATTTCATGGAGTCTACTTTAGGATTGGGATCAGGGATGGGGTCACTGAAAAGAAGACTGAATATATCTATGTATTCCCCCCACCAGATCTTCTTCCTTATGGACTGGCAATAGAGGTAGTCTGATGGGGGTGGAGTCTTCGGTGTAGCACACCTGCACTGAAGAGACCTCTGAAGTCCTTTGTAGGAACCACTCCTTGGCCTCGTGTAGTTCCAACTGCAATGCCTCCTGAACCCCTGCTTGGGGGTCCAGAAGGAATCCCACCCCTGTAGTTGCTACAGCTTCTTGGGCAGCAATCTCCTGATCAACTGACCCTCCAGTGCTCCCCTGGGAGCGCAACATGTTATCCAGCCAAATCTATCTGTTGGGGTCTCCTGCTGGAAAAGTTGCAGTCCCCGATGCATGCCCAGACCCAGACCTCCTCCCATGCCCTTTGCTGGTGTAATAGCCTCACCTGAGGTCTGCACCATCATTGGTGACTGCTGTTCCAAGGATGGCTGAATCACAGCTAGCTGCTATGGCTGTCCAGTTTCTTGAGCTCCTACTGGTCGCTGATGTTGTATTGATACTTGGACTGTGCCTTTCCCATTGCTAGCTAGCCTTGTGATATGATGCTCCATGTTGTCAATACTGTGGATCAGGACCTGGAGCACATTGCCTCAATTCTCTGGGGGTGCTGTGATCCTTTCCCACTTGATGCTGGCACCATCTCTGTAACAAGGAGGTGCACGGGACTGCCTCCTGCCCCCCCTCCCTCCGTACATCTGTCTATATACACTGAAGTCCCCCCTTTGAACTCTGATCCAAAGCTGGGGACTGGGAAGGAGGAGAGGTGGACTATTCCCCTTCAAACTGGGCCATCAAACTGTTCCACTCTACAGGGTTTGCAGAAGCTCATCCCCCACCAGGGGCTGTTTTTCATCATTTGAGGAACCACTGCACCCTTCTCCCTGGTCCCTGATGACTGGACCCCCAATGGTCTGCACCTGTGATGCCTAACGTGCCCTCTCCCAGTATCTTCCCTCGTGGAGACTCCCCTGTCTTGCATGGTGTGCCTTCCCTGTGCTATGCTGATTAGGTCTGCTTCTCAGTCTTCCCCTACCACACAACTGCATGCCACCTTCCTTACGTGCCCCCCCATACATCCCACTCACTGCATCTCACACCCTTACTGTGATCTTCAAGGGGGTGGGGAAGTGTCCCCCTTGCTTGCTTCTGGGAACCCCTGACTCACATAGCAAGAACAGAGAGACTAGAAGTCCCCAGGAGTGTGGGGTGTCACTGACACCCATGACCCTTATCCTCAGTGGAGTGAAGGATAGAGACACTACTGTGAGCAGGGAGCAGGAAATACCTTCAGGAGAGGGGCACCCTAGGAGGGATTGGAGGCAAAAATAAGAGCCAGGGAAGCAACTCCTGCAGGCTGAGTGTACTGGATCCTGCTTCTGTGCTGAAGCCCGTTCTCGCACCACTGGTGCTGCTGCCCAACGTCTGATTGTCGCTGGCTGATGGGCTGCTCCCCCACCACTCCAACCATGTGTGTTCTGCCTCTGAGGACCACACAACTCCCTAGTGCATCCCAGAGATGACCACTAATGCCTCTCTTCCCTCCCAGCATAGCTATCTATAGCAGATGGAAAGTTGAGCTCCAACCCTTCTTTTTTCCACCTCAAGAGCTCCAGGCCAGCATCATGGCACAACTTTCTATCCATGCCCCTCCCTTGCTATCTCTCTCCCCTTTAACCCTTTCCTATCTGCCAGGAGGGAGAGTGGCCATGGGCTCATTAACCCCTTCTGCAGCCTCCTTTTTTTTAAGTGCAATGGGCACAAGTCCACCCCCTGCCAGTTATGTGTTGAGGGGAGAAGATATTTTGTTAGTTTATATATTTTTTAACAAATAAATGTGTCACACTGCTCACACCCCTCACATCTCACACTGCTAATTCCTCATCAGAAATCATAATCCTATATAATAAAACCCCTATTCCACAAAATGAGAATGATGACTTCAAATGGGACCTATAATTATCAGTATTCAAATGTATCCTGAGAAATAATTAGTTTATTTTTATGCCAAAGTGCCTAGTAATTAAAATAAATATATAGGTAAAAACATAAAAGTACAGTTATCTCTGAATACTACAAAAGGGAAAAGAACATTCAGATCAGATCCAGATGAATTGTGAACTTGGTGTCATATTTGATGCTGTAACAAGGTGAGTTTCCATTTTGATCTTGATGCAGAAAATATGTGCATTTTCTATGAGATTCTGTCCCAGAATATTTCCTGGGTACCGAAAAACCTTGCTTTCTTGAGATTATAAGATATGTTCTTTCAAAATTGAGTCCATTCATTTCACTGAATGCATCCTTTAACTATGAAGTCAACATTTTTTCTTGAAAAGAAAAAGGAAAGGCTTGGAAAACAGAAAGGGCTTATCCAGCTACTGTTAAATTGCATGAGAATGGGTAACTTTATATTTGACTTTATTTGAGGTATAAAAAGAAAAGAGTTTTATGCCCATGATCTTGCTTTATTCATAATTATACCAAGCATGTCACATTTCATGGCAAAACTGTTATGAAACCAACCCAGTTTGCATTATAAACTGTGGAGGAGAGTGCATCTCTAAAGATGTAGAATAATAGAATCTTAGAGTTGGAATGGCACATTGGAGGTCATCTAGTCCAGCCCCCTGCATAGTGCAGGAAGTCCACAGCTATAGTATCCCTGACAGATGACTGTCAAGCCTCTATAGAGCCCACCACCTGCTTAAGAAGTCTGTTCCATTGTTTAACAGCTCTTGATGTTAGGAAGTTCTTCCGAATGGTTAACCAAAATCTGCTTTCTTGTAATTTGAGCCCATTGGTTCTAGTCTTGCCCTCAGGAGCAACAGAGAACAAATATGCTACATCCCCTGTGACAACCCTTTAGATATTTGAAGATGGCTATCATGTCTCCCCTTAGTTAGGGCTGAAGCGGCAACTCCCTTTTCCACTCTAATTTTTCATTCTGCCATTTTGGATTGGACTGTGACTTTCCACAGCTTTTCCACTGGCATTCTTCAAATTCCACTGGTATTCCACTAATTTGGAAACTGCTGGAACAATCTTGGAAACTGGCGGAACAAATATTGTTCTGCTACATTGCAGTGCTGATGGAAATTACAGAAGATTGAAAGTGTCAAAACAAACATTGTTCTGCTATTTTCAAAGCCAATGGAAATAGTGTAATGAAATTAGCAGAATGGTGGAAGTAGTGGAATGAAAGTAGCGGAATGGACATCTCTATCACACCATGCCACTCATTGCGGAAGAGCTGTTTCCATTGGAAAAAGCTACTGCAGAGGCTTGCCATTTCTCTTCCCCAGGCTAAATATAGTGGCATATTTGGTAGGATGGGGGTATGGGAGGGGACAGTTGAGTGATGGTAACCGAGATGGCAAGTTTCGATTGGTTGGCCAAGTCAGATGGCAAGCTTTTGATTGGCTGGCAGGGCAAAATAAAAGTGACTGCAGCCATTTTGTCAATTCTCTTTGGTGAATTTGGATGTGTGCTACAGTGCTGGATCTGTAAGTGATCAGCCGTGGGGGTGTGCCTGGCCTGGCCTGGCCTGGTTTGACCTGACTTGTCCATAGGATCAATGATGGGGGATGGGGGTTACCTTTACCTTTACCATGCCATGCAGTTTAAAAACACACACACACACACACACACACAACCCAATAATTGGGTGCCACATTGCTTCTAGTTCTGCCTGCTCCTTGGTTGGCACGTGGCTCCATAAGGCCAGAGGAAACTCTTTGCCTGGCTCCACATTCCCTTGCCTGGTCTGTTGAAGTTACCAGTGCCACAGTATCAATACCATGCCAAGAGGGTGATCCTGGTGTGTGTGTGTGAATGTCTTGTTTCTTATTTTTATGAATGCTGAACTTTCTGGCTCTTGGTGGGATTTTATTTCTTCATGCAGTTGCACAGTGTTTTGTGGGGTTGTGTGTGTTGTCTAGGCTGTGGCATGGCACAAAATAGCCTAATTGTAAAGTGTAGCTTCTACTGTTCTGCCAGCTACTTGGCACCATGATGCCAGACTGGGCTCTCTATGCCTGGCTCCACTTCCCTTTGCCTGCTCTGTTCACATTGTCAGTGCCACACTACCAATGCCATGCCAAAAGGGTACCCCTGGTGTGTGTGTATGAATGTCTGGTTTCTTAATTTTGTGATTGCTGGGGCAAGGGCTTGCTGGCTTTTGGTGAGATTTATATTTCTCCATGCAGTTGCAGACTGTTTAGTAGTGTTGTTGTATTCATCTTGAGTGAATGTCCCTTGTTAGCCTGCATTCTGTGTGTACTGCTGGTTGGCAAAGTGGGTGCACTAACTGCTGATGGTGGGCCATGCTGTGGGTACACACCAATTGGTTTGGTTTTTTTGGGTTTTTTAAAAAATATGCATGTGTTGTTTTGCACCCTGATTGGATAAGCAATTAAGGGGGAGGGAGAGGGAGGAAGCAGTGGATGTGCTATTGTGTACCCTGATTGGCTAGGCAATGAAATGACTGAAAATGCTGCACATGGCAACACATGCTGAGGTACTGACGTGGTGTCAAAAAGTTGCAAAGTTTTCTGAGCTCCAGAATTTTGAATGTATGTGTCTCTCTCCTTGGTCACCAATGACTACATAAGATCCATCAGGACTCAGGAGACAGAAAGTCAACTGAAATGCAAGAAGGTTATTGCTTGTCTACTTTTCCTTGACCCTGACATGCACTACTTGCACAAGCATCTTTCCTGGTTTGTCCCTGCCTCAAATTTGTCTCATGCCTGTATTGCTCTTGCTTCTTGAAACTAGCACTGAAAAAAGTTGCAGAATAAATATTCACCCGAGTTTTTGGTGTTGCTGCTGTTGTTGTTTTTGCAATTTCAGATAGGCTATAGTCAACCTGAACAACATTCATCATAATATTCATATAAGCAAGTTTTCATGGTTTCAATTATTTTTATTATTTTATTACACATTTTAAAAATAAGAACTAATGAAAATGGGTGGGGTAAAAATGGGAACTGGACAAGCCACCTGAAATGGAAACAAGCAGACAAAATGCCAATTGAATGAATAGAACAAATAAACAATGCAAAAAGATGAAGAGTGCTTAATTGAGCAAAGATTGGTTAGATATCATTCAGTGCCCAGATTTTTTGTTTCATTTTGACTTGTTCATGTTTAACACATTTTCTCATTTCGGCAGGTACCTGCTTCAGCTCTACTTGCCACACACTCCATCCCTGAAGCCTTAGCTACAAACTGGCCCCTGCCCTTACCTGACCTCTTGTGTATGACCTGGCTCTGACCATGGGCTCCTGGTACACTTCTGAGTGAGTTCCTTATTCCCAACCTAGCATGATTTCCTGGCAACTGACTCTACCTTTGATACCAAAATTCTACTCCACTCTGTTTTCCTGACCCTAACCTAGAATGTTAATAGGTCTCCAGCACCCTCTGTCAGCAGCGGCACCCGAGCCCGACCTGGAGCCCCTCACGCACCCCCACGAACCCTGGGACGGCCCCGCAGCTTACCAGGCCAGGAAACTCCCCCAACGGGATCACAAGCGGCAAAGGAAAAGCCGCGCCCCAGCTACACGCCGCCAGCGGGACGCCGGCAAGAGGGCGTTTCCCCGCTGCTCGCTCAGGCAGATGGGGCGGGGCCTGGGTCAGCAACCACGCCCCCAAGAGAGACCGGCCAGGCGGAGCCTGTCCTGGCCTCGCAAGGAACACCCCCGCAGCTACCGCCGCCACCTGACTCACAGGTGCGGCGTACAGTCACGCCCCCAGTAGGGAATCCCTCAGTAGGGCTGCCCCCGCCCCCGCGGCGTCGCTCAGAGCGGCTGCGAGCACGCACAGGGGCGGGGCTTAGGGAATAAGAGCCAGCGCCGCCTGGGAAACGGCGCTGGTGATTGTAGAAACCGGCCCTGTGACTGGAGTGCGAGCGAGAGCGAGCGTGCCAGGAGAATTGAGTGCGTGTGACCCCTACTAGTGCCCGAGCGTGTGTTCCTTCCTAAACCAACCCTTGTGAGTACCCGAGTGAGTGAAGTCTGAGTAACCGCGAAAGAACCCTTCCAGAAACCTTGTGTGGTGTCCCTGTTGTCGGTGGTGAGTGTCCTGTGTCCATCCTCCCTTCCCCCTTCCCGGGACCCCGCACCCCCTGGGGTGAAGCCCCTCACCCCGTGGCCCTTGTGTGTAGTGCTGAGTGCAGTCCAAGAGTGTGGGGCAGCCTTGGGTTCTTGGTCAGCAGCGCCTGATGATGATAGGGGCTCGTTCTCTTTAATTAGAGGTAAAAGCCCACACACTATCCTGACGGGCAGCCTAACTCCGGTCGCTCCCGTGCTGACCTCGATACTCCAGGGCCGTGTGTGTGTGAGTGGAGCCCCTTCCCCTACCCCCGGTAACAAATCACCAGCCCCTAGCCGGCCCTTACACGGCCTTCAGGAAAATGGATATTTCAAAAGAAATCTCGCAATTAACCCATGCCGTTCAGTCCTTGGCCATGGACATGAAAGATCTCCAGGCCCAACAAGGAGGTATAGCGGCAGCGGTAGCTCAATTACAGGGGGCCGCTGCAGGGCCAGCGGCTGGGGTAGCAGCACCTCCGCTCCCGCAGCCACCCCTGGGAGGAGTTGCACCGCTAACACCCCGGGAGCCTAAGGGGCCCAGGGTGGAAAAGTTTCAGGGGGATAGGCAAGCCTTTCAAGGGTTTTTGGCCCTGTGCCGGCTTACCTTCAAGGTACAGCCGGCCACTTATGCCACGGACGAACGTAAGGTAGCCTTTATTATTGGCAACCTAGGGGGCACTGCCCTGGAGTGGGCAACCACCCTCCTAAAGGGGGATAGCCCCTTATTAGATAACTACCCCGAATTTTTGAAGGAGTTTACGTTCCTATTTGATCATCCCCACCGAACCCAAGATGCCGAGGCCTTGATCATGACACTGCGGCAGGCCAAGGGGGGCGTCTTAGAGTACTTGACGCAGTTTCAGCAACTGGCCTTGGAGCTTCGGTGGCCAAACGGGGTATTAAAAGTTATGTTTAAAAGGGGTTTGGGGGAAGAGATTAAAGATCAGTTGGCTTTAGTAGAAACCCCAAATACATGGGAAGCCCTGGCCAACCTAGCCTTACAAATCGAAGCGCGCTTGTTAGAACGCAAACGAGAAAAACGACAAGAAGGGCGCCCCGGGTGGGTTCGACCCCTTGTGGTTCCGCCAGGACCCCCGAAACCCCCTGAGCCAGAGCCCATGCAGCTTGGTGCATCCCGAGGGCCCCTGTCCAAGGAGGAACGAGAGCGGCGTCGGGCCTCTCGTTCCTGCTTTTACTGCGGGGAGGCTTCTCATTTTATTGGGGAATGCCCAACCCTGCCCCCTCACCGTCGCGGGGCGGGAAATGGACGAGATCGGGGCGGACTGGGGTCGCCTCGATCGTAAGGGTCCTTAAGACCCCAGTTCCCTCCCGGCGTTTGAGCCCACACCTGCAAGTACCCGTTACCCTCACCCTTGCTCCTCAGGTATCCATAGTTGTGTGGGCCCTCGTAGATTCGGGGGCGTCGGGTAATTTCATTCATGGCCCCTTGGTTGCCCGGTGGGCAATACCGACCCAGGCAAAAGTTCCGCCCGAGACAGTACATTCTATTGATGGATCCCCCTTAGTGTCCGGACCCATAACCTTGTGCACGTACCCCTTGGGATGCACGATTGGGAATCATTCCGAACAGCTTCCCTTCGACGTGGTGTGTACCCCGCTCTTCCAGTTGGTCCTAGGGGCGCCGTGGTTGCGGACCCATGATCCCCGTATCGTCTGGTCTGCAAAACGCCTGCACTTCCCTTCCCAACAGTGCACGGCGGCGTGTATACTTCCTCCACCCCAAAGGACCCTGGGAGCCACTACGGCGGTGGAGCTCCCGCCGCCGGAAAATGCCTTACCCCCGGAGTACCAGGATTATGCTGACGTTTTCAGTAAAGCGCACGCCACGGAACTTCCACCCCACCGGCCCTATGATTGCCCCATCGATCTCCTTCCAGAGACGGAACCCCCCTTTGGGAGAATTTATGCCTTAGCTGCCCCCGAACTTCAGGCGCTTCGCACCTACCTTGACGATAACCTTCGGCAAGGGTTTATTCGTCATTCAAATTCCCCTGCGGGGGCGCCTATATTTTTTGTAGCCAAAAAGGACGGAGGCTTGCGGCCATGCATTGACTACCGCGGATTAAACCAGATTACGATTAAGAACCGGTATCCGCTCCCGCTTATACCGGAATTGCTGAACCGTCTCCAGGGCGCTCGCCTCTTTACGAAGCTGGATCTCCGGGGAGCGTATAACTTAGTCCGAATGCGATCCGGGGACGAATGGAAAACTGCCTTCCGAACTCGATACGGCCTATTCGAGTACTGTGTGATGCCCTTCGGCCTCGCCAATGCCCCAGCCGCCTTCCAACATTTTATTAATGATGTTTTTCACGATATCCTCGACATCTATGTCATCACATATCTTGACGACATCCTCATCTACTCCATGACCCTAACAGAGCACGTGGGGCACGTCCGAGAGGTACTACGACGATTACGGCTGCACAAATTGTACGGCAAGCAGGAAAAGTGCGCGTTTCATCTAACTACTGTTAGCTTCCTAGGATTCGTCATTAGCCCCGCGGGGATAATGATGGAAACCTCGAAGGTAGAAGCACTCCGCAACTGGCCTCCTCCCAAAGCGGTGAAACCGCTCCAACGTTTCCTAGGAAGCGCCAACTATTATCGGCAGTACATTCCCAACTATGCCGAGATTACTGCCACCCTCACGCAGCTATTGAAGAAGAATCAACCCTACCAGTGGGGGGCGGAACAGCAACGGAGTTTTGAAATTTTAAAGCAAGCCTTCACGACTGCCCCGCTATTGCAGCATCCAGACTTCAAGAAACCTTTTTGTGTGGAAGCCGACGCCTCGGGAAGGGCGATTGGGGCCGTCCTCCTGCAGCCAGCGCCAAAGCCCGACACCTTCCTCCCTTGCGCGTATTATTCTCGCCAGCTAACTCCTGCCGAAAGGAATTATTCCATCCTCGACCGAGAACTCCTTGCCATTAAGGCGGCCTTTGCTACTTGGCGACATTACTTAGAAGGGGCACAACACCCGATTCTAGTCCACACAGACCACAAGAATCTGACGTTCCTGCAAAGTGCACACATCGCTAATGCCCGGCACGCGCGCTGGGCACTATTCTTCGCCCGTTTTGATTTTCGCATCCGCTATCGGCCCGGCAAGTTACAAGTGTTGGCAGACGCCCTGTCTCGTTATGCAGAGGACCAGCCGAGTACTCCGTCACCTCCAGAACCTATCTTAGAACCCAAGACCTTTTTCGCAACATACCTGTCTGCGAAGACCCTCCAAGAAGCCACACGGCAAGAACTGGACCCTCAGGGGGAAACCCTCCCCGACGGGTTTCAGCGCCATCAAGGGCGTATCATCGTTCCCCCGTCATGTAGAGCCCAGGTTCTCTGGGCTCACCATGAAGCTCCCACCGCAGGGCACCCAGGAATAGAACGAACCCAACAAATGATCCTTCGTTCCTTTTGGTGGCCCACTCTCCATCAAGACGTACAACAACATGTTGCCGGTTGTGCTACATGTGCACGGACCAAGGTCCCACGCTGCGCGCCTGCCGGACTCTTGCAAGTTCTCCCGTTACCTGCGGGGCCCTGGCAGCGCATCGGACTTGATTTTGTGGTCGATCTACCCCCCTCACAGCACCACACCACGGTCCTGGTCGTTGTCGATCACTTTTCAAAATTTGCCCATTTCGTCGCCTGCAAGGGTTTGCCCTCTGCCAAACGCACCGCGCTGTTGTGCATTCGTCATGTTTTTAAACTCCATGGTTGGCCACAGGAAATATTCAGCGACCGAGGTACGCAGTTCACGGCACGATTCTGGAGGGCCTTATTCCAGTCACTCCAGGTGACCTTGAAACCCACAACCGCTTACCACCCCCAAGCAAACGGCCAGGTGGAGCGCGTAAACCAAAATATGGAGCAATATCTCCGTTGCTATACCAACTACCTCCAAGACGACTGGTATACGTGGCTCCCCCTGGCCGAATTCACTTATAACAATGCCCCCAATGCTTCCCTCGGTACGTCGCCCTTCTACATAACATATGGGTTCCATCCCCAGTTGGGGACACTCGACACCCCAAGCACAGAAGTACCGGCCGCCGGAGCCCTCGTTCAACAGATTCACGAGGCCCAAACGATCGCCCGTCGAACCTTACAGGAAGCTCGACAACGGTACAAAAAACAAAGCGACAAGCACCGACGGGAAGGAACCCCCCTATGCCCGGGTGATTTAGTCTGGATTGATCGTCGACATTATCCGTCCACTCGCCCATCAGCAAAACTAGATGCTCGTTATATTGGCCCCTTCCCAGTCACTCAGCAGGTGAATGAAGTGACATACAAGGTCCAATTCCCGCCGCATGTGCGGTTGCATCCTACGTTCCATATCTCTATGTTGAAAAAAGCCGACCCCGCCCAGTGCTCACCGGATATTACACCTCCAGGACCCACTGAATGGTCGGTCGCCGGTCCCGAATACGAAGTTCGAGCAATCCTTGATGCCAAACTGCGGCGAGGACGACTCCATTACCTCGTAGATTGGGTGGGCTACGGCCCCGATGACCGTTCCTGGGAGCCCGCCGCCAATGTGTCCGCCCCTCGGTTATTGCGGGCCTTCCACCTTCGGCACCCGTTGAAACCTGGACCCCCCCGATATGGGGTCCGGCGACCTCGAGGGGGGGGTACTGTCAGCAGCGGCACCCGAGCCCGACCTGGAGCCCCTCAAGCACCCCCACGAACCCTGGGACGGCCCCGCAGCTTACCCGGCCAGGAAACTCCCCCAACGGGATCACAAGCGGCAAAGGAAAAGCCGCGCCCCAGCTACACGCCGCCAGCGGGACGCCGGCAAGAGGGCGTTTCCCCGCTGCTCGCTCAGGCAGATGGGGCGGGGCCTGGGTCGGCAACCACGCCCCCAAGAGAGACCGGCCAGGCGGAGCCTGTCCTGGCCTCGCAAGGAACACCCCCGCAGCTACCGCCGCCACCTGACTCACAGGTGCGGCGTACAGTCACGCCCCCAGTAGGGAATCCCTCAGTAGGGCTGCCCCCGCCCCCGCGGCGTCGCTCAGAGCGGCTGCGAGCACGCACAGGGGCGGGGCTTAGGGAATAAGAGCCAGCGCCGCCTGGGAAACGGCGCTGGTGATTGTAGAAACCGGCCCTGTGACTGGAGTGCGAGCGAGAGCGAGCGTGCCAGGAGAATTGAGTGCGTGTGACCCCTACTAGTGCCCGAGCGTGTGTTCCTTCCTAAACCAACCCTTGTGAGTACCCGAGTGAGTGAAGCCTGAGTAACCTCGAAAGAACCCTTCCAGAAACCTTGTGTGGTGTCCCTGTTGTCGGTGGTGAGTGTCCTGTGTCCATCCTCCCTTCCCCCTTCCCGGGACCCCGCACCCCCTGGGGTGAAGCCCCTCACCCCGTGGCCCTTGTGTGTAGTGCTGAGTGCAGTCCAAGAGTGTGGGGCAGCCTTGGGTTCTTGGTCAGCAGCGCCTGATGATGATAGGGGCTCGTTCTCTTTAATTAGAGGTAAAAGCCCACACACTATCCTGACGGGCAGCCTAACTCCGGTCGCTCCCGTGCTGACCTCGATACTCCAGGGCCGTGTGTGTGTGAGTGGAGTCCCTTCCCCTACCCCCGGTAACACCCTCGCACAAGATTAATAGGATTTGGTATAAATTTTTGTGTTTCTTGTTCTTCACTACTAAGTACATCCACATTTTGAAACATTTTCTTATGTCTTTAAGGCCCAAATGAGGAAAAATAAAACCCTATATTTTTCTTTTAGTCTTGAATGCTCCTTTAATTTACTTGGTTGGGTCCATATTGAGGCACAACTATTACCTAGAATTTGAACGCTCTTTTTCATGCCCATCACACAATAGTAGTAACAGGTGATTTTTCTCAGAAAAAGTAAAGGTTTATTGCAAGGAAATTCCCCAAGAAGGAGAAGGATTACCTCTGCCCTGTAGCTGTGCCAAAGCATTTTTGGGGGGGGGAGAGAGAGAGAGGAGAGATTAGTATAGTAGAGTATTTTCATGTTAAAGACAAAATGTGATAATCCTTTCAAGAGATCCCATAATCTGCTTGTCAGGTGAGAATTTCATCTTTAGAATTCTATGGGATTTTACACCATTTTGGAGCATTTGTCTCAAATCTGTATTGATACTTCTAACATGAGTCAGAGTGTTGGAAAGGATGTTAGTTAACCTCAGATGTAGGAAGGGGTTTTCTAATGTATTTTTCTAAGTGCATTTCTTACCATGGTCTTGCTCTCTTTGCAATCATATTGGAAGTTCTCTACTATCGTGCTTCACAAGTCAAAGCAAAATCTGCTATTTAGAATCATGCTAGAGATAATACACAATCTACATATGCACACATTAACTGCTAGGAGTTTCAGGCATCTTTGACACTAACAAGTACTGTTACATAGTTTGGAAATTAAGACCAGCACCTAAGAGGGCAAGGTTTATCACAGGCACAGCTACTTTGCACAAATCTCTAGTGCTGGATTAATCATTATGCTGACTATGGGCAAAGGAAAGCACACATGCACTTAACTCTGCTTTTACACCACTTTAACATTTCTGATAGGTTTAATATTACCAATAACTTTCTGGCACAATTCAAGGTACTTGTTTTGACCTTTAAAGCCCTAAACATCCTGGGTCCCATATATGTTAAGGACCGCCTGTCCTACCATGCTCCATCACGACCTCTGTGGTTGTCTGGTGGCACTATCCTATGGGTTCCACCTGTTACTCTTCTCTGTATGATGGGGGGCTGTAGGGGGGCATTCTCTGCTTCTGTTCCACTACTGTGGAACTCCCTCTCTATGGAGGTCCATTTCAGTCTGAGCCTGGGCATTTTTCAGAGGTGGTACAAAACATTTCTTTTTAGAAAAGCATTTGGCAGCAGGGGTAGGGATTAGGTGTGAGGTGTTAGTGGAATGGGGTTAGAGTGAGTGGTTTTGTTGATTTGTATTTTAATGTTTGAATTGTATTTTATATCATTGTAAGCCACCCTGAACCTTTGGAGAAGAGCGGGGAAAACTACTACTACTACTACTACTACTACTACTTAATAATAAAATAATAATAATAATACATGTTTCAGGCTGTATTTGTGCCCTAAGCAGTCCTGCAACATGCATAAGAAATGTTAAAATGGTGTTAACGTGGCGTTAGGGTGCATATCTGTTTTCACCTTCTGCTGCAATGTAGGTGGACTTCTAAATTTGCCACCTGTCCTTAAGAACAAAACAACAGCTTTGTCAATACTTGTTTGCATTAATTGGCATGGGATGTTTTGTGTAAATTTATGTAAAATTCAAAACAGCCCATTTCTTGCAAGTCAGGTGTGGTTATGTCATTACATTTCAAGAATCTATATTGTAAAGAGAACTATCACTAATAAAAGTTTATTTAATAATAATAATAATAATAATAATAATAATAATAATAATACTGCCTACCCACGTTACCAGTCTGGGAAAACTAAAAGAAGCATAATCCCAGCAGGAAAAGTAATGTGAGGCTTTGAACATGGGTGTGTGGTTTATAGTGTTATTTACCATGTCTCCCTTTGTTTTCAATCATGAAAGGCAGGGAAGGATTTTGCATCATGCGTTTTGTGATTGAAAACAACAGGAGACACATTAAATGACACTTTTAACCATGCTCCCACATGCAAAACCTCACGTTACTTTCCCCACCGACATTTTACTTTTCATTTGTTTCTCCTGGCATGGTAACGTGGGAAAGAACCCTCAGTCTCTTATTTTTCAAAATGCCACAACTCTGTAGAACAGACATCCTACCATTCCATGTATCACACTCCAGAGATCTCTATAGAATAGAAAGCATCTCACAAAACTGGGTATTTAGCATCCAGGTAGAACTGAAATTGGTATTTTAAAAATAAGTTAATCCATAGAATCTACACTACCCAAACCAAAAATGGCAGTTGAGGGAATAATCGATATCTGTTTGTGCTCCATGAGATACCTGTTTTGGTTTCTGATGGAGCACATCTGATGGATGGATACCTGCTTTGGTTATTCTGTTTCAGCATTTTTCATTATTTTGATTTTTTTCACTTGGGTTAGAGTTGCATTGGGTACTAAAATTGGTACCCATGGGTAATGCCTGCATTTTCTGGAACCCCAGTGGTCAACCAACAAGCTACCTGAACACCAATGACATGCCCGATACCCCCAAAATACAAGCATTACCCAGAGAAACAGACAAGCCCCAGCTGGGAGAGCTTCACAGCCTGACTCTGCAGAGTTCAAAAAACAGATGGTGCTATGGGGGGATAGCCTTTGAAACTTAGAAGCCCCAGCTGGGTGTTCTGAACAGCCTGGCTGCACAGAGGTCCCAGCCAGGCCTGTCACTTTCCAAGGATGACCAGATCTCCACCCGAACATAGGTGAGAGGCGCTGGGGAGGGGGCGTGGTCCTTGAAACTTGCAAGCCCAAGCTGGTGCCACTGTGAATCTGGGTTCTGCAGCAGAACTGTCTGGGGCCTGTCACTTTCAAAAGCCAGACGGTGCATTCGAGCAGTGGATTAGGTCCTGTTTGGACATCGATGGTGCATGAATAGGGACAGGTTGCTTCAGGCATCCCTGATTCATTGGGGGTGTCTGAATCTTTGAGTGCCCAGTTGCAGCTCTAGTTCAGTATTTTGCTAATTTTGGCATTTTGGTTACATTCTTTTTGCAATATTTACACTAGTGGGCATACACAATTGCCAGAAATTATGCAAATGAACTACCATACTCATCAAACTGAAATAACTGTGTGTAAAAAAATGGTATACCCAAAAAAGAAGCTATGTGAATATTCATTTTCAATCACGGATATTATTCACGGATCTGAAAAGCTGTTCAAAAATGGGAATAATACCAATGACTAATAGAGGTGTGCACCAGGAGCATATGACATTTTTGTATTCATTTTTCATTTTTGTTATTTCAATCTGTCATTTTCATTTTCATAAATAACAAATTGTCGTTTTTGTTTTTGCTTTCGTTTTCCATTTATTTAAATGGAAAACATATTTTTGGCAGTAATCTTTTTGTTTTTAATTATATTTGACTGAATCTTGGAGGGATTGTACCTCCAATGGATGGAATTAAGTGTATCAAACTATAAAAAGATTTAATAAAGGAATCTAATTGTATAAGCAATTGAATTATATTATTTTTAAAAAAAAATGTATATACATTCTTATTTTTTTTATAAATCTTTTAATTTTATCTTATTGTAACATACCAACAAACAAATACAGGTTCAATTTCTTCCCTCCATTCCCTCCTATCCCTTATTAGGTTATGTAGACCCCCCTCTATACCTCCTCCCTCCCTGTGCCCTCCCCCTTTACCCACCCCTCAAACTGTTTTAATATATTTCTTTTAGGTAGGTCGAGTGTGCAAATTTTTCCATCTTGATCTTCAATGTAACTTCTTTGCCTCAAATTTAGTATAGATGAAACTTGGCAAGTTTACACCCCTTCCTATATTTACTATCGCTGCCAACTTTCAAAAGGCTTGGATAAAGGGTCCTGGTAGTATAAACATTTAACTTATAAATGTATGTCTGACCATAACAACTTTGTAGTCCAAGCAGTGTACATGAAATTTGGCATGGCTGTAGAAAAGACTTTCAAGATCAATTCTTCCAAATATCAGAAAGATGTGATAAAGGGTCCCAATTTTATATGCCTTCACAGCATATACAGAGAAGGAGCTTATACCAGGGATTCTCTTATGTGTCATTGTGGTATAAGATCTGTTTGTGATGCCAATTGTCCAGAGGAAATGTCAGCAAAATATCTTCATTCAGTGCTGTGACCATCCCAACTTCTCTCCCCCACTTGTTACTGGTAAGTCGGAAGTATCTGTTTAAGAAAGAGTCAATAGAGATTCTCTAATGTCCTCTGTCACAGTGCTGCAAGATGTGATTGTGATTATAATTGGCCAGCCTGGATGTGTAAACCATGCCTCCTGATTGCTGGGATGCTATCCCCAACGTTCCAGTTATGTATCCAATCTTTCTGGAAAGTGGAAGGAGTGTATAGTGTGTGGAGGGAAATACTATTCACAGGTTTCATGCAAAGTGGATGGAAGATAAAGAAGTTGTAGCCATGAATGTGTATGGAGCTTTTCTTAAAATCACAACTTTCAATTTCTTCATAAATCAGTTCCCTTTATGTAATCTTTTTGAATCGTGGTACACACCTAGTGCCCTCCATTGGGGGCACAATCTCCCCAAGTTTCATCAGAATTTAATAAGAAACATAAACGCTATAGCTGTAAATACGTTTTTCAGTTTTTTCACTTTATTTCAAAAAGAAAATGTCATTTTTGTCATTGCAATAATGGTAATGAAAATGATGGTTATCATTATCATTATTGTAATAACAAAAATGACATGAACACCCCTGAATAATAAACACATTACCCATCTCAGCTCTACATTCAGATCATGTGTTTACCCAGTTACTGAACAATGACATCCACTTGCTAAACTGGACAGTCCAGCCCAGCTGACCAATATCCAGGGGAACCCCCAATTTCCCACCTGCTGTCTTCATTCCCCCTCTGTCCTTAGATATTCTCCTCAACACTAGTCAGCTCCACCTCCCACCACAGACACATTCTTTGTGTCAGCATCACAGAAGGATTGAGGAAATGCTCACCATATTGAAGAGGTTTGCATCACAACATAATAGAGGAAAAACTCTCCATGTAATGGAGGGACCGGCAGTAAGTGGGTCTGCACAATGTCATTGGGAAGCTTGGCTAGACTAGGCCTATGGGTACATAACAGCCCATGGGTTGCTCTGCATTAGAAGTGCAGCAGGTAGTACTTTTGCTACCTGTGAGTAATAACCAGATTTAAGGGCACGCCCAGTGGGTACCCAACAGGGCACCCGGTTCCTCATTGGGTACTGAGTGCCCAAAAATGTGGATATTACTGGGGCATCCAAGGATACCCTCAAATGCCCCAGGAACAGAAAACCGATCCTGGCACCCATGGTTCCCTGGGCTGACTCACCTCACCATGGGCTGCTGGTCCTCTGGTTCAGGTTGCTGCTCATTGCTCACTGCTTGCTTCTTCCTGATCCTCTCTGTCCCACACGTTGTTCAGCTGAGCTGGGGACTTCCCTGCTTGACTCTTTCGAAGTGTGTGTGTGTGTGGTGGGGGAACAAGGAGGCTTCTTCTCCCCGGCGTGCATCTCCATAATGGGCCCTCTGTTCCCAGGGAGATACATATCAGGAGTTGAGGGACAATTTAGGAGGGTGCACACAAGTGGAAAGAGATCTCCTCACCCTCCTCCCACTCAGAAAAAATCCAAGTGGGGAAGTACCCGGCTCAGCTGGGTGTTGTGTGGGTCAGTTAGGAACAGGGGGCAGCAACCAGCAACCAGGCCAGAGAAGCAGCAGCCAAGTGGTGTGGTTTGTTTGTCATCCTGGGGAGTCAAGTCATGTTAAGGTGCCCAAAAGCAACTGGGGTGATTGCGCACCCCAGATTTACTGGGCTGCCTGACTTGCCTGCTATGTCATTGCAGCCCTACTCTTTGCCAGTCTACTAGTTATGTATAGCCTCAAGGTGTTACGAGTGTACAATTTGTTTTATTTTTGTTTCTAATTACTAAAATGTGTGCATATGTAGATTGTGTATTATCTCTAGCATAATTCTAAATTGCAGATTTTGCCTTGATTTGAGAAAGGTAGCAAAAATGGACACAAAAAAAAAAGCATCAATTTTCATTATAAAAATAATAATGATTAAAAATCACTTTGGATGCACAAAATGGAAACTGGGGTCATTTACGAAAATGGTGCTGGCAGCATTTTAGTGACATACATGGAATTTTGGAAAAAGGCAGCAGGTCTGGAGCCACTTTGGAAAAGGGTTGCACATGCACAGTGGTCTGCTGGCCATTTTTTACATGTGCAGTGACTTATTTTTTTTATTATTTTTAATAAAATAATTAAATAATTAATTATTTAAATAATAATTTAGCAAACCCCCCCCCACAAAAAACCCAAAGATGAATTATTTTGTTTTAAAAAACCCCTTAAAATGAATCGATTTTTGAAAACGCAAACAAAAACAAACAAAAACAAAAATGAATTATTTGCCTGCTGCACACCCCTACATGCTATAGCTTAATGGAGGACTCAGCATCATTTAATCCAACCTATTGCTGTAACTTGGTCTTTGGAAAATTTCAGAAATCACCAACGCTTCTGATGTTAGGTTTAGAATGTTTAAGTTCCAAAGTTCAGAAGACCATGGCCCTTATTCGGAAAACTTCAGAAAACTTCAGAAGTCGCTGTGAACCTCTCTGGAGTTGAAATTATGGAAATGAAACTTAGTGCCATGTTTGGTAGTAATGGGGTATGGGAGGGGACAGTTGAGTGATGGTAAGCCAGATGGCAAGTTTTGATTGGCTGTCCAGGGCAGATGACAAGTTTCGATTGGTTTTCAGGGAGAAATAAAAGTGTCTGCACAGACATTTTCATAGGGATGGGCGAACGCGGTTCGGAAGTTCGGAGTTCGGCCTGAACTTGGCCTGTTCAGATGACCGAACGCGAACTCGAACACTAACATAACGAACAGAACCTAACACCGAACGGCGAAATGGCTGAACAGTTCGGTCAGTTCGGATTGCATTCGGGTGAGTTCGGGTGGCAAAAAAATGTTCACTGTAAGGTGAGAGGGAGGGGTAGTACTAGTCACTGAGGAGCAGACTTCCAGGCACCAGGGGTGGAGAGGCTTGCAAGAAATGAAACTATCTGCCTCCCCCCTTCCCAACACCTTCTGAGCTAGTC
>QEPC01001311.1:1189831-1219245 GCA_003113815.1 Sphenodon punctatus
CCTGATGGTGGGTCCTGGGACTAGAGTGGCAGCTTCTGGATGACATGGATGTACAGCCCCCCATACCTGGAATGTAGGCCCCAGAAACCTGATGGTGGGTCCTGGGTCTGGAGTGGCTGCTTCTTGATGAGGTGGAATGATGGCTCCCCGTGAGTGGAATGATGGCCCCAGAACCCTGATGGTGGGTCGTGGGGCTGGAGTGGCTAGCTGTTTCTTGACGCGGTGGAATGATGGCTCCCCGTGAGTGGAATGATGGCCCCAGAACCCTGATGGTGGGTCCTGGGACTGGAGTGGCAGCTTCTCGATGATGTGGATGGACAGCCCTCCCTGACTGTAACATAGGCTCCAGAACCCTGATTTGGGGTCCTGGGGCTGGAGTAGCTGCCACCCCTTCTTGACCATTGAAAACTGCCAGGAATTGGTGGAGCAGTGACAGAGGCCTGGCCAGGGCTTGGTGGCTGGCATCCCTACTTGGCTGGGAATTGCAGGCTTGCATCCTACTCACTGGATCTGAAAAAGCTATTCCTCCAATTGGTCAAGACTTGCCTGGTGGCAAATCACATGGCCACCCGGAAGCAGACATTTGATTGCCAGGGCACAGAACCCATGGCACAGACAGCAGAGGCAGCATTGGCAGCACTGGCAGACATTGGATTTCCTGGGCACAGACAGCAGAGGCAACAGAGGCAGCAGCAGGAGACATTCAATTGCCTGAGCACAAAACCCATGATACAGACAGCAGAGGCAGCGCTGGCATCAGCGGCATACATTGGATTTCCAAGGCACAGAACCCATGGCATAGACAGCAGCAGCAGCAGTGGCAGCAGTGGCAGACATTGGATTGCCGGGGCACAGAACCAATGGCACAGATAGGAGATGCAGCATTGGAACTAGCAGCAGACATCGGATTACTCGGTAGCAGAACCTGTGGCACAGACAGAATAGGCAGCAGCAGCAGCAGCAGAGGTAGATATTGGATTGCCGGGGAACAGAACCCATGGCACAGACAGCAGAGGCAACATTGGCAGCAACAGGTATTGGATTGGCAGGGCACAGAGCCTCTGACACTGCAGAGATGGCATCAGCCGCAGCAGCATAGATTGGATTGCCAGGGCACAGAACCTATGGAACAGTAGCAGACAGCAGCAGCAGGATAGCGTGGGAAAATTTGGATTTGCCACGGCAGAACACCCATGGACCAGCGGACAGCAGCAGTAGGATTACCAGGCCAGTGGGGCACATCACCCAGGGTTGCAATTGCAGGCAGATAGGTACCTTGGCATGACAGGCAGGCAAGCTGGGGCAGGGCTTCAGCTTTGTACACAGGGCGGGCAGATGTGCACTTTGGCATGAGAAGAAGGAAGACTGAAGCAGGCTTTGATCTTGGCAACCTGGACGAGCAGGCAGACAGGCAGTGTGGTCTGAGCATGGGAAGGCAGGCTGAGGTAGGCTTTGATCTTGTCAACCTGGGTGGGTGGGCAGACAGGCAGCGTGGCCTGAGCATGGGAAAGCACACTGAGGCAGACTTTGATCTTTGCAACCTGGGCATGCGGGCAGACAGGCAGCATGGCATAAGCATGGGAAGGCAGACTGAGGAAGGCTTTGATATTGGCAAACTGGGTGGGTGGGCAGACAGGCAATGTGGCATTAGCATGGGAAGGCAGACTGAGGCAGGTTTTGATCTTGGCAACCTGGGCAGGCGGGCGGTCAGACAGGCAGCGTGACATGAGCATGGGAACGCAGACTGATGCAGGCTTTGATCTTGACAACCTGGGCGGGTGGTTAGACAGGCAGAGTGGCATGAGAGGCAGTAGGGAAGGCAGGCTGGGACCTTTGCAGGGCACTCAGCTAGGCTGGCGAAGACTGTGCAGCGCACACGTGAGAGAGAGCCAGTTGGATAGACGGGCCAAGATCGTCTAGATAGACGCCGGCCAGCATGCTTCCAACTTCCCAATGCCACCCTGTATCATGAGGTCAGTCATATAGGCCGGCCGAGGCCATCTAGTCAGAGAGAGAGGCAGGGAGGGCGTCGGGCATTGGGAGGGAGGTACAGCACCTCATCAGCAGCAGCCCAGATTGAGGAGGAGCCCCATCCTAACACTGCCCCTGGCATTGGATGGCGTGTGCCACTGCACTATCAATCCATGTCCAGCATCTCAGGGAATCCTACCAGTGGAAGGTTCACCTTTGTAAAAAGCAACTGCTCCACCAACTTGACCCCCAGTCTCAGGCGGTGCAGTGAGCGAATGTTCCCCCTCATCGAGAACACCCGCTCGCTGGGGACACTAATTGGTGGGCAGGACAGGAGACCCGTGGATACTTTGGACAGGGCCGGCCACACATTGGTCTTGCTGACCCAGTAGGACAAGGGATCACTGCTGGGTTCAATGCATGGCTCCTCCTCCAGGTAGCTCTTCATTGCTGCTGAGGCACTGTCATACTCCCTCACATAAATCTGCCTGGGCACCACCTCCACGACTACCCTCAGCCATGCTGCCTGCCCTGCTGTACACGAGCCCATGCTTGCCAGAGTTCCCTGCACATACGAGCTGCTCATGGCAATAGGGGTGCTGCTGGTGCTTCTACAGCTAGGGCTGGGGGCAGGGACAGACCCTGCCAGCTGAAAGAGCTGGCTGCTCACACTTCCACCATCCCCAGGGGCACCCTGATGCTGCTGCTGCCCTCTCTGCCTGCTGGACCCACTCCACCAGGTCACCCTTCCAGTCCCCATAGAGCTCTGTCTGGCGTGCCATGCTGCCCTTGACCCTGGGGTCCAGCATGGTTGCCAAAATGTATTCATCCTGCTTCAGGAGCTCATCAAACCGCACCTTCAGCCCTGCCTTCAGCTGTCACATCAGGTCAACCAACTCATCTGCCAGCTTCCTGCCCTCAGGGCCACATTATTACAATCCTGCCCCTAGAGAATCTCCTCCATTCTCATGAGGAGACTCTGGACCAGAGGGGTCACCTGGTTAATGGTGACCATGGAGGAGCTGATGGTCTCCATCATGTCCAGAAACAGTCTCAGCACGAAGAACGGTGTGAGCCAGGATCTCCCACTCTGCCCATCGTACCCTGGAGCTGCTGCGCTGTCCATCACCAGTTGAACCAGATGCAAGGCGACTTTCTGCTCAAGAAGCTGCTCGAGCATCAAGAACATTGATTTCCACCGAGTGGACACATCCTGCACCAGCTGGTGCACTGGGGAGCCTTGCTCTGCTTGCTTCACCCAGAGGAGGTCGCTGCCCTTCACGCTCTGTTTAAAGAAACTGGCCAGCTTCCTCCTCTGCTCAATCATGGAACAAAGGGTTCCTGCCGAATTTCCCTTCTCCCCCAATACCAGAGTGTCCCTGACCACCACGTGAAGGGTATGTGCGGCACAAGGGATGCTGGTGAAGCCCCCCTCATGAATTGCCCTCAATATGTTGGCCGCATTGTCCATCACCACACATCCCTTGGTGAAGGGCACGCCAGGCGTGACCCACTCCCTCACCATGGCAGTCACGGCTGCCTCAATGTTCCGAGTGGTTTGGAGGCCATCCATTGCTTCTTCCTGAAGCAGGGCCCATCTATACCCTGCTTCTGGACCCCTCCTGCCACTGCCAAATGCTTCCTCTGGGTCCTGCCACCAGTGCGTCGGCACTGACAGGTAGGCATTCTGCATGTTCCTACTCAACCACAGGCCTGTGGTGAAGTGGATGGTGGCACCCCCAGCCCTTGCCAGCTTCTCACTCACCTGCTCCTTTTAAGCCTGGTACAGGGCTGGCACCACCTGCCAACTCAAGGTGGTGCACAAGGGTAACTTAAACTGAGGGGCCAGGAAGCCAATCAGGTGACTAAACCCCATGTCCCTGACTACCAAGATTGGCTGCCCATCCAGCACTATCATTTCCCCCAACATGCACGTGGCTTTCAGTTGAAAGCCACATCTCCCTCTGTCATGGGTTGGAGGTCCGCACCCCCACTTTACCAGGTTTGAATGACTCAGTTTCCCTTGCACACAGCCCTCTTGAATTAGTTCCTCTCGTTGGCTAATTCAAGTCTGCCTCAAGGAAACTCCTTTGTCACTCAAGGGGCCAATCCTTCCCGTTTACAGACTCTTTACTCTCTGGGTTCTCAAGAGCTTGAGGGCTCTTATTGCTCACTTGTGTTCCAATGTTAGACACAGACACTTCTTTATAAAGATAATTAGCAAGGTTATTGATTACATAAGCAAGATAGTTGATATAGTGTGGTTACTAGAAATCAAAGGTAAATATAACACATTCCTGATCTATACTGGTGGAGTTCCTAAGTAACCATCTTACCATACCAAGGTCCATAAATTCTGGTTTCTCTCAGCCCTCAATACGAGCGACTGTGTACTGGCTTCTTAGTTGGTAGAGAGTAAAATCATGCCTCTCTGTTCATGGTTTCTCCAGCCTGCTGCTGGCAGGCTTTTCACATGTAACTGCTGAGATGGCTCAGGGAGAGAACTCCGATAGTCCTTCTGAAAGTCGCTGAAAACCCCTCTGGGGTACAACTCCTTATATCTTCCAGGAGGAAATTCCCTTTGTTATCGTTATCAGCTTTTCTGTCTCTGCATGTACTCAATGGCTGCCTGCGTTAGCATATAAATGTCTCTGGCCATCCGTCTGGCCCACTCGTCTGGGAAATCAACAAAACAGTCTTTCCATTTCTTGGAGGTTGGTCACATGTCTCAGCTGTGATTTGGGTTTTACAGTTCTCAATTGTAGCATTACATACATGTGGAACCTTTTGCTCTACATATTTACCAGATTTGTAGTCTAATTGTAGGCCCGTGTTACACGTGTGTGACCCTATTTTCCTCTGTGACACCCTCCATGTCCTGCAGCTGCCAATGGACTTCGCAGATGCTCCCACCCCAGCTCCTCCATGGTTCATTGACACTGCTGCTGCTGCTGCTGCTGCTGCTGCTGCTGCTGCTCCCGCCTAGCAGCGATACCGCTCCTGATGCTAGAAGCAGCTGTTAGAGCAGTACTCTTGCCCACTAATGGAGGCAGACGACTGGCCGCTCGAGTCGGGAACCTGCTGGTGTCCACTGCCCCTGCCTGCCCGCTTAGCTGTACAGCACTGTGGCATCCCTTCAGGTGCCTCGCCATTGCAGTTGTTCCAAGGTTGGTGAGGACCTGTCCACACTTCACAATCTTCTGGAACGAAGTGCACTGCACCTCCGTTGGATCATCTGCCCGCACCAACTTAAAATGCAACCAAATGGAGGATTTTTTGCCCCCTCCTGCCTTCTGGGCCACACCGGGTGACACACTGCTGCTGGGATGGGAAGAACATGGTGGTGACACAGCGCTCGAAGGTACAGCCATCGCCTCAGCACCAGACATCTCCTCTGCAGGACTAATGTCTCTCTCGCTGTCCCCAATCAGAGTGATGTCCCCCAGTGAAGGGGAGGACTGGGACCTTGAGACTGATTGACTTCCCACCATGCTTCTGCCACTCTCCGTGTGCCCTCTATAGCTGCTGCTGCTGCTACTTCTGCTGCTACTGCTGCTCCTCTCCCTGCTGCCGTTGCCCAGGGATTGAGTCCTGCCTCTAGCAGACAGGGTGTGATCCACCAGCCCTGGACTAGTGGGGATGACCTCAATAATGGGGGTTGGGGACATTGGTGACCCTGGAGGAACATCCTATCTCGAAGCACCTGAATCTGATCCTGCAACTGCAGCAGAGACAACCGCAGCCTCCTGGAGTGCAGGCCTTCCAGACTCCTATGTTTCCATGGAAGACGCTGGCAGTAGGTGCCGCTGAACCACACCCTGGCTAGTGCCAATGCTGGGAGCCTTTGAATCCTGTCTGCCAAAATCAGGCCTGTGCAGTTTGGGGGTGTGGTGATGGGCTTGGGATGCTTCTGATGCCTGCTGCCACTCTGCTGGCACGGCCCTGCCACCTCTGCCACGTGCCCCATTGCGTGCCTTACAGGCAGCAGACCGGCCTCTCCTGCTTCCCTTCTCTATTTCTCCCACCCAAAGAATGCATAGGAAGATTTTATATTTGTTTTTGTTTTTTTTAATTATTCAAATTTGTAATCTAATATTATATATATATATCTACACTAACTCTAACAGTTATTAACTATTCTAAAACCTATGGAACTAAATGGAATATTATCTAAAATCTAGAAAGACCTAGTCTTACACACACACTATAAAATAGAATCATTACACACTATTTCTATCTATCTCTATAACTAAGCTAACTCCTACATCTATCTAGTTATCTAGCCATCTACACAGGGATGGGAGGGTGGGGTGATGGAACACAGACAGCTCACAGCAAACAACACAGGGAGGGGTTCAAAACTGAAACAAAACTTAAATCAATATAATCCTACTCTAAATAAATCCCCAAACAGGGGAAGGGAATCAGGGATGGAATATATACAGGGAGGAGGAAATGATTCAATGGATAGGAGGGAGAAAGAACACAGGGAGGGGAAAAAATAAAAAAAGCACCTAAATCTATCTAATCTAATCTAAATAAATGAAACTATGGAGGTAAATGTGTGGAAATTGGTGAAATAGGAGGAGGATGACAATGGATTGGGAGGAACACAAACTGCTGGGAGAGGGAGACTTCTGAAAACACCTGTTGAGAGGATCAGTGGCTAGTTCAGAAGGAATTAGAAGGGGGAAAGGCAATGACTTTTGTTACTTGCTGCACCCACCTTACCACAAGCCCCATTGGCTTCGTGCAGCCTACCCGTGGCCAATCACAGACTGCGAAGCCAGTGGTCTGCGGAAAAGAGGGATGGTGATTGGGCAGGCTGGCTGCTAGTCCAAGCCTCTCTACCTCTGTCATGAAGAAGTCTGCTCCTCAGCTGCCCCCCACCCCCACTCCCTGGGCCTACCAGCTGTGTTTTTCCCACCCGATTGTGCCCGAACTCATTCGAAGACAGCTGAACTGTTCGGGGCTTCAGGCGTTCGGTTCAGACATTCAGTTCGGCCATCCGAACTGGCCGAGTTCAGCCTGAACACAAAACGTCCAAACCACGTTCGCACATCCCTATCAGACATTCACAGACCCACAGAGGCACACTCTTGGTATGGCATTGGTACTGTGTCACAGTGGTAACATGAACAGATCAGACCCTAGTAACCGTAAAAACAAGACATGGACAGACAAACCGGACTCAAAGTAGCAAACCAGTAAGGAAACCATATATTCATACCCCACACTGGCACCCACTTGGCATGGCATGTTTGTGGCACTGGTAAATCAAACAGATCAGGCAAGGGGAGGTGGAGCAAGTCAGAGAGATTCCCTCAGGCCTCATGGTGCCAAGTGCCAACCAAACTAGAAGCAATGTAACGCCCAACTTTTTTTAAAAAAAATGCATGGCATTGTAAAGGTAAACACAACCTCCATGCCCATCATTGGCCCTTTGGACCCATGTCAGGCTAGGCCAGGCCAGAAACCCCTCACCCAAACTGATTACTTACAGATTCAGCAGCACTGTAGCACGCAGCCAAATTCACCAAAGAGAATGGACAAAATGACTGCAGCCATTTTTACTTCACCCTGCCAACTTATCAAAACTTGCCATCTGGCTTATTATCACTTAATTGTCCGTTCTCTTATCACCCTCCTACCAAATATGGCACTAAGTTCCATTTCCAGAAGAAGTTCAACTGTCCACCAGCCCCCCCATGTGTGCAGCAGTTTCTGAAGTTTACTGAATAACGGCATTGGTCCTTTGAACTTTAGAATTCAGACTTTCCAAACCAAATACAGTAATCTTTGCTGAATTCAGAAGTTTTCTGAAGACTTAATTTCATCCCTAATGGCGATGTATAACTCTTTATTTCATTTTATTACAGAGATAAATAAGTCCAACGTCTGCTGTTGTTCAGTTCCTCTGAATTTCATCATAGTGAAACATGCTCTTTATGTTGAAAGTGACAGTAAAACAGAAGTGATTGAGTATGAATTTATGGCCAATATAATTTAAAAATCTACAGGACCACATCCCCAGTGACTGTTGAAAATCCTAGGGCAAGATTGTGTCCTGATGGGAATACATACACTGCAGAGCAAAAGGCAATATGGGATAAAGAGAGAGCCAGTCTCTCTCTTTATCCCATGCCTCTGTTCTAAATGAGAGCATTCCCAGATACCCTGGGTTATCTGACCACCAAGAAATTAAGGCTAAAATGAGAAGGAAAAATGACCAGTTTCAGAGCTTGTAGGAAGAAAGTTTCCCGCCACATCTGGTTGTCACTTATGTCATTTGTGGCAAGGGAAGGCAAGGTGCAGCAATATACACAGATAAGCAGCCACAGTCAAAGTGTCCACAACTGACAGAGGCAGTTGTTAACTGAACACTAAACAGAGGCAGCCCATCCAGGAGGAAGTGAGACAGGCAGTAGGCATCTGATCCATGCACAGCTCATACTGGAAAGAGAAGAACACTCTGTAAGTGCTGGATACGGGTCTACTTGCCTGCTTGTCCCCTCTGCCCCTGTAGTTATCTCCCCACTACCACTAGTTAAGAAGTTCAGAACTTTCTTTTTGTCTTGGTTTACACCATAGGTAGCAAGAGAGGCAATTTCCAGCTGGGTGGTTCTGGGAGAGCGAGGCTGTTGTGTAGGGGTGGCCATACCGCCCCTTTAATACAGGACACTTATGAAAAATGCATGGTACAGGACTGCATTGGAACCATTGCATTCTGCAATGCATGCCCCACCCAGGGCATGCGTTGCAGAATTTTTGCAGGCAGAGCAGAGACAATTTTGTGGGCCCAACTGAGCATGGCTGAGCCTGAGCTGACTCCGACTCATCCTTAAAATGGCCAGTTTGGCCATGAATCTGGCCCCCTTGCTGTTTTCACTCTCTATTATCTGCTGTCTACGTTTATGGGGGTGGGGGTGGGTTGGTGGAAGGGTTTCTCTCTTTTTTTCTCTTGAATTTTTGCTGCAGTGCATTTTTAAATGGTCCCTTTGCAGTTGAGTTTGGTGTAGGTGGGGATGTGTTGTTGTGTTTCTTTCCTGCAAGAAGGCCACATGTTGAGGCTAATGGCTTGGCTATTCTACCCTACCTGTCTGCAGCAGTCAGCTTTTACCCTACAGAATTTTGCAGCATGGTTGGCATCCTGTGGAAAACCCCATGCTTAATTTATGGTGTGCATTTTAGAACTTTTCATAATATTATTCGTTTTCTGTGCCTTTTCCATGTGTTTTGGTTGTGGTTTTCTTGGTTGAACAAACTTAAATTCAGATGGCTTTCTTTTGCTTTCCTTGGTCAACAGTGTGTGTTTGCATGCATTGCTTTCCCCCTCTTCTCCCAGGCATGCAGAGGTAATTTGTTGGGCCAACTGAGTTGGGCATGGCTACTCTTCTTTACAATGGTTCCTTTGCTGTTTTCCACCTTAATTGTCTGCTTTCTATTTTTAAGGAGGGATTGGCAGACAGAGGATTTCTATTTTTTTTCCTTGAGATTCCCCTGCATTTTAAAATGGTCCCTTTGCACTTTGGGTGGGGATGTGGGATGTGGTGCTCTTCTGCAAGACCACATGTCGGCTTGGCTAATAGCTAGTGTACTCTATCCTGCCTGGGTACAGCAGGTGGCTTTTGCATTTGTCCTTCAGCAGAACTGTGCACAGCATGGTTGTTGGTTTGAAGTATTGTAGCAAAACCACATGCTGCATTTATAGTGTGCATTTTAGGATTTTGTATAACATTGTTGAGATTGTGTGCCTTTTCCATGTGTTTTGGTTTTGGCCTGTCTATGCTGCCGCTCCATGGCAACAGGAGCAACGGAGCTGGGAGAATGAGAGTTTCCTGCTTGAGTTCTTGACTATTTTGTTTTGTTTGGTTGTGGTTTAGATTGTGTTTGAGGGAGGGTGTATTTGGTTGCAGTTTAATAAACCTTTAAGTCAAAGATCTGTATTCAATGTGGGTTTTTTATTGGTTGCATATTATTAAGCATTTATACAGCACTAGCTGTGTACTTGACTGGTGCTTTACAACTGTTGTTGAAGAGAAGTCCCTGGCCCAGTGGATTTACAATCTAAGAAGGAAAAGGGTGTTTGGAACACAGGGAGAGACAGACACACATACATTCCCATTTTTAAAGATGGACAACTGAGACTACATTTCCATATTAACATCAACATTTTTCTTGGCCCTGCCTACCATTGGTTTGGCCCCACCAACCATTGGCTCGGCGCCACCCACTACAGGTCCTGCTCACCACCCCACCGGTTTTAGAATCCACCAGGCACCACTGGATAAGCACCTCCGGCAGCTCATAGGAGAGGGAATTCCAAACAGGAAGACTCAGACACCAGATACCTTTGAAGGAACATGTGTCTCTGCAGATCACTGCCACCCACGTCCCAACCCCCAATCCTAGGCTAATGCTGCACCGATTACCTGGCTAGCACCATATGGGAAAATAGAGGTCCAGATGACTCATATGCCAGGTCTTTGTAATGCATATGAGGTCAGTGACCTCATCCTGAATAAGATCAAAGATAGTTGATGCTTTGTTTAGCTTTAGATCAGGGTTCCCACTGGCCTCAACCCCCAGATATTCCAAGACAGCAGGGAAGTGGTACATAGGAACATACATAAGATACCTCTCCTGATGCCTGTGATGAGATCAAAGATGGTTGATATTTTGTTTAACTTTAGATCAGGGGGCCCACTGGCCTCAGCCCCCAAATATCCCAAGAGAGGAGAGGAGTAGCACATGGGAACAGACACAAGGTGCCTCCACCGATACTCCAGATAATACTTCTCCCTCCACCCCCATTCTTTCTTATGCCTATAATGACCTCAAATAGTCCAATAGCTGCCGCACTCTGCATTTCCCCAAAAGAACACCCCCCTGGTTCCTGCTAGAAAGTCCCCAGTGCACCCATTAAGCACAAGGACATCCAGAGGGCCAACAGAACCCTTGGGGATAGGGTGGCTGGAGAGTCTGCCCTGAGCCCAGCATCTCCAGAGGTGAAATGGCAGTAAAGGCAGGAGGGGGAAACCCCTATTTCCACAACCCAACCCAACCCTTCCCAAGAAAAAAACCTTCCCTCCCACCCCAACCTTAACCCCTCCAAACCCATATTCTCCATGCTCTTCTCCCAAGCTATCCTGACCACCCCCATTTCCTCTCACACACCCAAAATCCCCTGTCCCCTATCACCAACAGTGCCTGGGCAACTTCTGGTCCAGAGAGGAGTGTCTGATTCTGCGACCCACCCTTCATGTGGTTTTTCCTGAGCCACATTGTAAAGCAGCGTGAGAAAGCTCTCCTATCTAAAAATGCTCTCAGTCCAAAGCCCATTGAATAAAATTAGATTCTTCTCACTAATCTAGGTAGTAGGCATTGGATCAAGCCGGTGATGAGTAGAATAACAGTCATGATGTATCTAGTCATCCCTCACTTAAGGAATGAAGAATGATCTATTGGCCTGGGAGTCCAGAAATCAACTAAGCCAGGGTGTAAAGGCCATCCCCTTGGGTGCTCACTATTTTCTGCCCTAGACTGTCTCAATACAAACATTCAATTCTTGGTTTTACCACAGAATTTCGGTGTGACTTTAAAAAAGTCACTGTTCTTCTGTGCTTTTATTCCAAGTTTATAAAGTGAAAATAATCTCACAGGGCTGTGGGGGAGGGGGAAAAATTGCAACCTGTTAGCTGTACAGACACTATGGTACTGGGGGGCATAAAGTATGTTAGGTAGATAGACTTATCCTGGGGGTGGGAAATCCAGTGTTAGGTTAGAATTGTCTATCATAGCTAGCACCACTATGTGGGTAATCTGTTCAGCTGTCTGAGGTCTGGGCAATGAAAGCCCAGCAGAGAAGGGTGACCCTCGATAACCATCCACAGAGACTAAACAGCTATTTCCCAGTCCACCTGAGTCTCAGTTCCCCTCCTCAACATGGGTTACTATCAGCTGCCTTCTGTCACTACACTACGGGGATTATGAGCATCTAAGTGGCTCTAACTTTACCTCCTGAGCCACCATGGTTGCCTGACACCATCACTGCACATTGTGACTGAGAGTGATTAAGTTCCTACTGGTATAGCCTGCATGTACTACATTATCCCCTGCCTGAAACATCATCACTGCTAGGTGCCTGCTATCACTTCCACACCTAGGGAGTAAGAGTACTCGGTCTACAACTCTGTACTAGCCCCACTTCCTAAGCTCTGTGATGTTTCAGGGTTCTGAAGACTGGGGATAAGTACAATTCTCATTGTCAGAAGCACTTCTCAGAGTCCTCTGAGAAGCTAGACCTTCTTGAGAAAATAGATTCACTTCACTGGGGAGTAAAGATACCCTTGGAAAGATTCTATGGCCCGGGGCGGGAAACAGTGGCGGCCACTCTCCAGGTTGGTGAGCAGCACTTAACAAACATGCCAGTCTCCAGGAAAGCCATCCCACCAACTGCACAACCTGGGTACAGGTGGGGCTGCAATAGACATGTGGGTGTGGGTGACCTGTCCTGCTCCCACCCTGCCCCATACCTCCTCCTAATGCCCCACCTCCCACCATGACAGGCAACCATGGCGACCAGCCATGGCAGAACCTGCCCTGCGGTGGGAATGGTGGGTTTGAAAAGATATGTTGGCCCCCTTTGGCATGCTTTGACCCATGTGGGCGGTCCTTGGCCCGGAATAGCTACCTGGGATCATTGGGAGGATCCATTCTGGGCCAGTTGCCTACCTGCCCCAGGGTCATCCTGGGGTAACATCTGACAATGTGGGACCACAGGTGCATTGAGCCCTGGGCCACAGCAGGCCATAACAGGCATGTGTCACATCTCTTTTTGCCCAATGTCATATTCTCCAAAAGATATGGTACAAATGTATCCACATATTATTTCTAAAAGTGACTGCATTTTAACATTGTTTCCATTTGGCCAACACTGGAATGTTCACAGATTATTCATTTTGGAGTAACAGCATAACTGTCACATTTTCTGGCACTGCATAACTTGTTATCATTATTGACACTTCTTATTAAAAAAATCAAGTCCTGTACAAACAACCAGTGCTCCCTGAGGGTAATAAGAACACAGGTTGAAATACAAATATAATTTGTTAATTCCCTTACCTATTGAAATGACCAGACCTATTTTTCTCTTAAGACATTACTTCCCTTCTTGCTTATCTACACAATTAAAAGCTAATTGCCTGGAAAGAATTATTTTATGATGCTCATGAAGTACAGCAAAATGACCTCGCATATTTATGTACATAGTATACACACACACACAAACTCTGTTAAACTTATGTTAGCTGTCTAGCTTAAAAAAGCAAACAAATCCAAAACTGAAGCTACCACTTTTCCTTTTCTTTTTCCATTTGACATGGTACATATTGCCGATCATACAGTCTATAAAATAAGATACTGTGTCAAGACCTTTCCATTACTTTGTGACAACAGGGGGCCTTTGGAATAGAGATATAGTGATAGCTCTAAGTTTCCGCTCTTTTTTAAACTTGAGGCGCAGTCTTCATAATATTTGGATGTGTGTGAAGCTTCTTTCATTTCAGATGCTTTGGTTTAAAAAGTAAGAAATTTCTTTAATGAAAGAGGGCATAGGATTTTCAAGTAAACAGAAGTCAAAGACAGACTCCAGGAGGAATTAAAGCTTTTGAAGTGATATGTTAGATGATGTGTGCTGCAAAGAATGACATTTATTTTCACTGTGGTTATGACCTGATCTGTTTTTAAGATGCCTGCTGTTGCCTAGAGCTGAAATAGGTACCACCAAAAAGAAAGGGTTTTTTTGTAAATGAAAATGAAAACTAAAATGAAAATTAATGATATGCCGGCTTCACACCCCTAAAGGATGGTACGTGCTGCATCCCTGGCCTTTTTTGGAGAATGTAGGGCTTAGCAGCCAGCTACCCACCCTGCCCCAGGGTACAGTGAACATCTGATGGCTGCTGGACATATGAACCACTGCGTGATGTGGCAACAATGCCCAAATCGTGGTACCATTTTGTGTAGTTGTACCCCATGTGGCTCCCTTAGGCACAAGAGAAGTTGAGCCGCCATTTCCATTACTGGAAAATCCTGAGGTTCATGGGAGCAGGGAATCATGCCCTTTTCCATTATTGGTGCTGTTCAAAGTTTCAAACCCACCAGACCACCTGGGAGCAAGAGCTTTGATGTGTAGGGGGAGTTGGGGAAAGCTGCACTGCCCTGTCTCCAGGATCAGTGAAAGACACAATTGAAATAACGTGTCTTGTGGCTCTGAATGATAAGAAAATTTTAGTATGTGGCTCTTGGGCTTGGGAACTTTGCCCATCCCTGGTTATAACAGAACTTTAAGTCTCCTGACTAGCAAACCTTTTTTTCATAGTAGGTGATGATGGCACCACACAATACTACATACAAGAACTTAATTTGTCTTTTGCCATTGGTTACATAGCCCTGCCAAAAGTAGTAATACAGCCTATTGCCTTCTGAGGCAAACACTGAAGTGTTATCTGCAAGCTTAACAAAATGAGGCAGGATTTACTAGAGAGGACAGTTTGCCTTGCAGTTATTCAGTTTCCAAACACTTTAATTGGAGTTGCTTTTTGAGTAAAGACAGACATAATTGCAAATTGTGTTGAATTATCTTTAAACAAGCACTTGTGCACAAGGGAGCCAGCTGAGAAAAAACAGTTCATTCCATTTTTAAAAAAGGTTAGCATAAATGTTAATCTCTTTTCCCTATTATTATTTTTTAATGTTTATTTGATAATGGGACCTATTTTTTTTTAAGCAGGACTATTATTAATAGATAACAAGATTATAAGGCAAAGCTAGTAAGTCCCATTAGGCGAATTACTTTACTTATGTTATTATTTGCATTACATGACCTTAAATCTGATTAAGGGCAATGACACTGGCCTTGTGTATTAAAGATGAAATAAAACATTGTCCTGTGCCAAAATAATCATGGCCCCAATCCAAGATCTGTGTGAACACATGGATCAGACCTACCATTGCATGTATACTCACAGTGTGTGCATGCATGGTGCCCCGGGTGAAGTCCTTAATCTCCTGGTGGAGGCATGCATGCTGAACAGTTGGGCACAACAGTGGGCGCCAGGTCACCAGGCATGATGACTGGGGTCAAAACACTGGTTCAGGAAGTCAGAAGTGGGGTGGCCCAAACCAATGGCTGTACTTTCCATCCTACCACAGTTCTGCCAGTGGGAGAGGCACCAGCACTGGCATGACCATCTGTGACCACCCTGCGGGCTCAGACCCAACAGCACAGAGAGAAAATGGCAAGGAGCTGATGGATGAAACCATGAAGTGGGTGGATGAAATCTGGAATATCATCCAGTGGCTGTCCAAAGAGCACAAATGGTTCTTACAGCAGTGGGTCACACAGCACAGAGTCCTCACCACTGAGGCCCACAGGGAAAACCTGATGGAAAGGCAGAATTGGGACCAGCACCTGTAGCAGATGCAGGAATGCCAAAGGGCCATGGAGAGAGGGGAGGGGGGGCAGCAGAATGCATGACATTTATTTTATTTTATATTTTATTATTTTAAAAACTTATTACCCCGCCCCTCCTGCCACAAGTGGTTCGGGGCAGCTTACAACAATAAAAACAATTAAAACAATTAAAACACATCATAAAAAGGAAGGAACAGATAAAACAACCACCCCTACCCCCACCCTTCTCCCCCGCCAAATGCCTAGCGGGACAGCCAGGTCTTGTAACTTTTTTGAAAAGAAGGGAGGTCAGGGACCAGACAGGCCCCCACCAGTGTGGCCACCGAGAATGTCCTCTCCTGTGTGGCCACGCGAGAAACTCAGAGGACCTCGATCAGGGCATCCCCAGATGACCGCAGGGGCCAATCCAGGAAACAGGGAGTGAGGCAGTCTCACAGATAGGCAGGGCCCAGACCGTTTAGGGCTTTATAGGTTAAAACCAACACCTTGAATCAGGACCGTAAAACCACCGGCAGCCAGTGCAGAGAGCGGAACACTGGTGTAATATGCTCCCAGCAGCCCAGTTCCACTAGGAGACAGGCTGCCACATTCTTCACCAGCTTCAATTTTTGAGCCATCACCATGGGTAGTCCCACGTAGAGCGCGTTACTGTAGTCTAGTCAAGAGGTGATGAAAGCATGGATGACTGTGGCCAGGTCAGAGTCCAAAACAAACAGCCGAAGCCGTCACACCAGATGCAACTGGTGGAAAGCACTCCTTGCCACAGTCTTCACCTGGAGATCCAGGTGGAGTTACGCATTGAGGAACACCCCTAGACTCCGTACCTGGTAGATCAAAGGAGGACAGATGCCATCAATGATGTGGGCCTTCCAATTCCATCGCCTTACCCACTAACATCACCTCCGTCTTGTCAGGTTTCAGCCACAGTCAATTAGCCCTCATTTAATCCCTCACAGTCACCAGGCACGGGTAAGTTGGGTGTCATTAGCATATTGATGACACCATACATTGAACCCCCTAATCACCTCACCGAGCGGCTGCATATACGTGTTGAACAGGAGATAGGACAGAACAGAACCCTGTGGAACCACACGCGGGGTCTCGGTATGATGAAAAACAGTCCCCAAGAACCACCCGCTGGGTTCTTCTGGTCAGGAATGAGCGGAAACATTAAAGAACAATCCTGTCCACTCCTGCACAGTCCCACAGGTGCGTCACCAACATCTCATGATCAGTGGTATCAAACACAGCCAACAGATCTAACAGGATCAGCAGGGTCGAATGATCTACGTGTGGCTTCCTGAGAAGCTGGTCTGGAGGCTGCAGCTGGTGCAGAATGCTGTAGCCTGTCTCCTTACGGGGGCGGGTCGCAGGGACCACATGACACCAGTGCTCCGGGCTCTGCACTGGCTGCCTGTAAAGTACCGGGCCCGGTTCAAGGTGCTGGTTTTAACCTTTAAAGCCCTTCATGGCCTGGGCCCTGCTTTCTGCGGGACCGCCTCACTCCCCATGTGCCCGTGCGACCCTTGAGATTGTCTGTGGGAGCCTTTTTGGAGGTTCCCCGGGCGAGGCACGTGGCCACCAATGTTAGAACTTTTTCGGTGGCTGCCCCTGTGCTGTGGAATTCGCTCCCAGAGGAGGCTCAGTTGGCTACCACTCTGCTGCTGTTTTGGTATGTATGTAAGACCTGGCTGTTCCATCAGGCTTTTGGCGAGGGGTAGGGGTGGGATTTTACCCACATATTGTAATTTTAAATTGTTTTAATTTTTAAAATATTTTTATTGAATGTTGTTCATCGTCCAGGGCTGCCCTGAGGGCAGGAGGGGCGGGATCTAAATTTGAAATAAATAAATAAATAAATAAATATTTTGGTGCAGGTCATCTAACAAATCCACAAGCACAGTCTCAGTGCCATAACCAGTCACCAACCACCTCCCAGAGCTCTCACCATGCCCTCCATATGTTGGACGTCTAACCAGGTCTTGCTGCCCACTAGGGCTGATGCGGCAGCAGCTTTTACCGCGCCGTGATTCCGTTCCGCCATTTTGGAATTACCAATTACCCGCGCCACACCGCGACTTTTCTGCGGATATTCCGCTAATTCCGCCGGAATTCTGCAAATCGCGGAATTGCGGAAAAATTGTGGGAAAATTGCGGAAACTGCGGAAAACCGCTATTCCGCTATTTTGTGGCACTGGCGGAATTGTGGAAATAGTGAAAATGTCATGTTTCCACGATTCCACTAAATTGTGGAATTAAATAAGCGGAACCACGGAACCACGGAATGAAACCGCGGAATGAAAGCCTCTGCCATGCCATTCCACTAATTGCGGAAACACTGTTTCCACCAGAAATAGCTACCGCTGCGATATTCTGCTACAGCCCTACTGCCCACCAACCAACCAAGAAACCAGCATCCAGTCAAGTACCCTGCCAGTCACCACAGTGACCCAGGCTGCAACTGCAGAGCTACAGCAGGAGGCTGAGGAGGAGCCTCAGCTGGACCACCCCCCCAGCTGGACCAGCACAAAAAAAAATCACAGTCAGCTGTGGGCAGGAATGGGAAGGGGTGGTGATGAGACAATAATTAGATGTACATGCCAAGGAAAAAACTTAATAAACTTTCTCCATTATGACCACCGTAGTTTCTGTCCTTAATACAGACCAGGTAGGAGCATACCCCTGTACCTCAGGCCCTGGAATTAAATCAGGGACAGGGATCCCCAAACCATGCAACACTGTGGGACACCATGGCCATTTTTTCATGGACACCCCTCCCCCACCCCCGCACTGCTCGGTATTCACATGGGTGGGTGTCTTCCTAGTGGCCTCCTTCATGCAAGTATACTGTGTAAGTACACTCTCCTTGGTGTTATTTCATCCAGTAAGCAAGAGTTTACAGTATCTACTTCACAATGACATGCCTCAGTAATGGTGCATACATTACACAGTTCATCTGATAACATGTTCTGTCCAAATTAACTATCCTCCCTCCCCTGCCTCTCTCCATCTTGGATCTGTGCCTGTGCAGTTCTGATGTATATATAGATATTTAAAAGCTAGCATTGGCCATGCGGCCTATATGCTGGCACAAGGTGTCCCTTATCCCCCTGGCTATGCAGTTCTCAATACAGTTGCTCTTCTTCCTGTACACAGCCACTGGTTCATGGCAGAAACAGGGATGGGGTATTCCAAGGTGGCACCATCCATCTCACAGATGTTGTGCAAGATGCACACAACTGTGACCATCAGAGGGACCATCTCTACTTTGACGTTTATCTGTCCCACGATGGATCTCCAGCATTGTTTGAGCACCCCAAATGCCCATTCCACCATGCATCAGGAGATACTAGTTTGTTATGGGGTGCAGGCTATGGGGGAGGCCTTGATGAGCCACAGAATTATGGGGTAGGCCAGGTGCCCTAGGGTGACGGACTTCATGAGCATCTATATTACCGATGAGATTGGGCCCAATTTCCCTGGTATACATTCTGGCAAATAAGGGGACTGCCACAGGATGTGGATGTCATGGCTCCGGTCAGAGCAGCTGACCACCACATCTCTGAACTGGTCATGGTGGTCCACTACCACCTACAGGACCATGGAGTAGTACCCCTTCTGGTTGGTGTACTCATCCTATCTAGGGTGGGCAGATGACAATGATGTGGGTGTCATTGATCATCCTAACTGAATTAGGACACACACACCCAACTTGGAAGTCTTCCATCACGTCATGGTTGATCAATTGGACAACCCTGTTGAGCAGCAGGCCTCAATGATCTTGCAGAACTCTAGCAGAATAGCTGAACCGTGTACTGATGCCAAACTGCGGGGACCTGGAGTGGCATGAGTTGGATGTGGTGAGCATCAAAATGGTGATGGCCATGTTCTACTCCACTAGTAAGGGGGCCCCTCACTGTCCTCATTGCCATCTGCTCCCTTTCCAGCCTCGGATCAAGAAGAGCACCTGGTGGGACATGTAGAAATGACTCACCCATTTTGCCTCTCCCTACATAGCCAGCACCATCTCCCACCACTTCATGGTTCTGGGTGAACCAACCAACAGGAATCACGTCCTGGATGGTGATGATCAATTCTGCGATGTCCTGGGACAGGTAAACTGTGGCCCATTGCAATTACCCTTGCAGTGCCTCCATCCCTGCCAGTGTGACACATTGGCGATGCATAAGAGGATGTACGCATCCCACAAATGGCTGCAATGCACCACCCTGGCCTGAATACCTCAGAGGATCCTGAGGCAGCTGGTGATGGCTTCATGCCAGGTGCAACTGACAGCTTGCACCACCTGGAGTGTTTGCTGGCACACCTCAACATATATGAGTAGGAATTGAAGGGCAGCTACATGCTTGCACTCCATGCCCCTCCAGCATATGGCCATGGTGCCTATAAACACTATGCCAGAGTCTTTGAAGCGGTGATGCACTGCATATAAGCCCCTATCTGCCATCACCTGGCTGACTGTATGTCTGACTGCGTGACAGTTCCTGCACAGATGAAAGTCTATTTCTGATCTCAGACAGGTGCTATAACCCTGCCCCAGTGCTATGGTTACTCATCTGCAACTTATTGGCACTGTGGGATCATGGTATCTCTCTTGGGGTGGGTGGGCAGAGAGAGAGCCCAGTGGGATTGTCCCTCCACAGCTGAATCTTTTTCTGTCCTCAGCTGGGTGCTAGTGCCCTGTCTTGGCCCTGTACTTGCTCATCTGCAGCTTATGGGCACCATGGGATCATGAAACCCATAAGGGGGACTGTGAAAGGAAGGGGAGCAGAAATGGCCCTCATGTAATGAAGTGGCCAAGTGTGTGGTTCCGCAGGACACTCAAGCCTTCTGTCTGGGGGTTGCTTTGTCAGAGCTGTTTTCCCACTTGGTTGGTATGGATTCAGCTTGTTGTTCTTATCTTGTATATATTACGGTTTTTCTCTTGTTTGAAAGCAGCCTAAGCTGCTTCTGGTCCCCATTCTGCCGTCCTGGGCTCATTCTGTGTTCTTGTCTCTGGACCAGCCTGCTATGGCTTGTTCCTGCTGCTGCTGCCAAGCGTGTGAAGCACAGAGAGAGGGGGGGTGTCTTAAACCTTGCCCCTGGCTAACTTTTGGCTGAGGGGGGATGTGCAGGGGCCATTGGCTGACCTATTTTCCAGGGTGGGTGGGTGACTATGGGATTGTGAGCTGATACATACATCTCCTGGGACACCATGTGTGGGGCCAGGTGGCCAACCTGGTCTTCCGGGTGCTGTGACCCACTAGTGTGACATCCCAAGGGAAACTGGACTGTGGGATGTGAACAAGAGCATAACTTTGCAGATTTCTGAGCTTCTGGAGTTTTGCCTGTGCTTTATGATGGCTGGACCCTCTCTGCCACTTTTGTTCACCACTGACCATCTGAGGATGTGTGAACATGGGTAGTGCTGGGTTCCTTGATGGAATGCTGGAACTTGACCACCTGGGGGTGTTGGGAAGGGCCGCCTACTGGGAGGAGGAACTGACTGCAGCTGAGTTTGTGCCCTGCATGAGTTCTAGACATGGCTGGCAGTGCAGGTCACCCTGGTGCATGGGGATGCTTTCAACCACCAATATTTTTATTTATTTATTTTATTTTATAGATTTGTATCCCACCCCCTCCTGCAACGCAGCTCGGGGCGGCTAACAGCATTCATAAAAACAATTAAAATCAATTAAAATATAAATATAAAATGCATCAATAAAACAGGGCTAAAGGACAGAATAAATAAATAAACGGGCGGGGGATTAAAAATCACCCCCCACCCTCCCTCCCAAAGGCCTGGGCAAACAGCCAGGTCTTACAGTTCCGCCGAAATGTTAAAAGGCTTGGGGCCAGGCGAGCTTCCTCCGGAAGGGAGTTCCACAGCCGCGGCCCCACCACCGAGAATGCCCGCTCCATCGTGGCCCCCCGCTTAACACGGGGGACCTCCAGGAGGGCACCCCCGGCAGACCGCAGGAGTCGTTCCGGGGCGCGAAGGGCGAGGCGGTCCCTAAGGTAAGAGGGGCCAAGGCCGTATAGGGCTTTATAGATCATTACTAGGACCTTGAACCTGGCCCGGCACACTATCGGCAGCCAGTGCAGCGCTCGGAGCACCGGTGTAATGTGCTCCCGGCGACCCGTCCCCGTAAGAAGACGGGCCGCCGCATTCTGCACCAGCTGCAGCCTCCGGGCCAGGAACAAGGGAAGCCCCACGTAGAGCGCGTTACAGTAGTCGAGTCGCGAGGTGACGAAGGCATGGATGAGGGAGGCCAGGTCCGGGCCAGAGACATACGGACGCAGCCTACGTACCAGATAAAGCTGGCGGAAGGCAGCCTTCGCGGCTGCCTCCACCTGCTGCTCCAGCCGCAGGCCTGCGTCCAAAATGACCCCCAGACTCCGGACCTGCTGAGCTACAGGGGGGCAAACCCCCCCAATCAGGGGGGCCACCACCCCCTTCGCCCTCCCCACCACCATTACCTCCGTCTTATCTGGGTTGAGTTTCAGTCTGCTCTGTCGCATCCAATCCGCCACGGCCTCCAAACATTGGGATAGCACCGAGACAGCAGGGTCTGGGTCGGTAGAAAACGAGAGGTACAGCTGAGTATCATCAGCATACTGGTGACATCGCACCCCGAACCCTCTCACGACCTCCCCCAAGGGCTGCATATATACATTAAACAATAATGGAGACAGAATGGAACCCTGCGGAATGCCACATGTTAAGGCGCAGGGGCAAGTTGTCTCCTCCCCCAGCCCCACCCACTGGCTTCTCCCCGAAAGGAATGAACGGAACCATTCAAGAACAGTCCCATCCAGACCCCCAGGTCACGCAGCCATCTCAACAACAGCCCATGGGCCATGATATCAAAAGCGGCCAAGAGATCTAGCAGGATGAGAAATGTTGACCATCCTGCATCCATCTCCTGGTGGAGATCGTCAGCCAAGGCCACCAAGGCCATCTTGGTGCCATAGCCGGGATGGAACCCAGATTGAAATGGGTCCAGGAAACCGATGCTATCTAGATGCGCATGTATCCTGGTCAATAACCTTCCCTAAAAAGGGAGGGTTAGAGACAGGTCAGTAGCTGGCGAGGGCATCCACATCTAAAGATGGTTTCTTCAGCAGGGGGTGCACCACAGCCTCCTTGAGACTGGGTGATAACCTCCCCTGCTGCAAGGATGCGTTAACAACCCTCGCCAGCACCGTCCCCAATGTCTCCCTGGAGGCTTTCACCAACTAGGACGGGCACGGATCAAGTTCGCAACAAGTGGCCCTCATTGTGACTGAATTGTGGCGGGAGGGGCATTTCACACCCTCAGTACTTTGGCACTGGGACTCTTTTGAAATGTTGCACTATGTGGTAACCATGTGACTGATATATGACCCAGGTGTTTTAGTGATGGCTGAAAGGGACTGGACTGGCAGAATACCAGGGAAGTGGTTGTTTGGCCCATGTGTGTCTGCTTTTATGTCTCCCTTTTGCTTTACCGTTTTATTCCTCTGCTCACCATAAAGTATGTGCTTTGCTCCCTACAACCTTCTTTCAGTGGGTGAAAACTGGTTCCCCCTGTGGCTGGCTGGCACCTCTGCATGCCAGCAGCTACAGCCTCTGCCCCCACCCTCCTGGAATACTGTACAGGGCAGTCGGATGCTGATGCAGCAGCTTCATTTGTCCATAGTTTGCCATGGCTGCACATCATGGTGGGGGTGGGGTACTGGGAGTGTAGTGTGAGTGGGACAAGACACCCGCCCATGTGTTTGGTTCTTCTGCCCGACCCATGACATGGGGATAATGGTATTGCTCTTTGCCCACTCGGGGTTTTCCACACATTTTTTTCTGCACTCCATGCTGACTTGGGGAATGGCAGCTATTATGGCCACCCCTGGGACAGCACATGGAGCTGCCTCAGCCCCATGTCATTTGTATTCACCTTAGGAGGTGATAATACCATTTAGTGTTAGAAAAGGGTTAGTATAACTCTTCAACTGGAAACATTTTATAATATACTAGTGGTTTTGATCCCAGGATATTATTTATAGAGCTAACTATTACATTAATATTTCCTCTACAGCAGTACATATGAAAACGTGCTGGAAAGGAGAGCAATTCAATTTAAACTTCTAATTTAAGGGAATAAGAATACCTTTAGATCAAGTGATGCAAAGCTTTGGCATCTCCACTCAAGTGAGGAGAACAAGCTGTTTGAGGAACACACCTGTACATTAAAGAGGTTAGTGGAAGAAAAACAATTTGAAAATTTCCTATGAATTGTCAAGATTTAAAATTTTGGAACTTGCATCAAAATTTGATTTTATAGAAATTTTTCTGACATTTCTATCTCAGAAATTAATTTGGACATTTTCAACATTCCAACCCTTTCTTTGAACGTATGAGAGATTCTTGCAAACAGAGAGCTGTTTCCAAGAATCTCTAGGGGGGAAAACACACAGATGAAACTACTACAATTTTTTACATAATTTAGAACAAGATCTGATTGATCTAATTGTTCATTGTGAAAGCCCAAATGGCAAGATTTTTGGCTGAAACGGAAATGTTCTTTGAGATTATTAAAATCAAAATTGTCAATGTTTTTGTGACACACTTCACTCAAGTGTAGCTTGGCCAAGTTTTTTCTGCTGATGGCACTAAAAATATGTCTACTGATATGAGTCAGCCTAAGAACTAGGGCTGATATTTTGCAAAGTCAATCATTAAGCAGAAGTTACATTTCTCTTGCATATTTGCTGTTACATGCTGAACTTTTTGTGTGTCTAAATCACTCACCCAGATCTTAAACATCCGGCTCTTTGAACTTCTGTGTAGAACTTCTCCCAGAACACTTGTGTATAAAAACTTCTCCTGGTAAACTGCTTTGCTCCAAGCAGCTGTGGCCACTTGGTTTCCATGGCAGCCTGTAACATCTACAGTTGCAGCTACTTTAGGCTGCCTCAGGGCAGTGTTTGTGTGAAGAATGCATCCAGGAACTGCCTCAGGGCAGTGTATGTGTGAAAAATGCACCCAGAACTTAATTCTGGACTTGTAAACCCAGAAGATTGAAAAATCCGGAACATTAAGGTGTGTATAAAAATGCCCAATGACTTAAAGGGTGTTTTCAGATGTGATGGTAACACAGTTTAATCTGCTTCAGCATGGATTAACCTGGGTGCCACTGTCACACCAGAACATAACCATGAAATGTTAGCATCATCTGGCTTCTGACTGTAGGGGGGAAGGAGGCTAGCCTGTGTTATGATGTGGGGAAATCCCCATGTCACAGCCCAGGCTAAGCTCTGCCACGGTTGGAAGCCAGTCGCAGAACCCAGATTAAAGTAGACTATCACATCCGATAGCCTGCTGTATTTATTGTGACCCAGGCACCATGTCAGCAATCATTGGCCTCCATGGCCACCTATCAGCTGGGGGTGGGTGGGGGCTGCCTCAGGCCTCTCAGGGGTGAGGGTGGGTGAACTCAGATCCGTGCATCTCCCTGCACCCTACCAAATCCAGCTGCCATCACAAGTCCCGGCTGGAGTGATGGCTTTCACCATCACCACCTGGAGAACTCCATGGCAGTGGTGGGAGCCATCACATATGAAAACCAGGTCCAAGGCACCAGGGCCAGATGGAATTCACCCCAGAGTTCTGAAGGAACTCAAATATGAAATTGAAGACCTACTGTTCGTAATTTGTAACCTGTCACTAAAATCTGCCACTGTACCCAAGGATTGGAGGGTGGCTAATGTAACCGTGATATTTAAAACGGGATCCAGAGGCGATCCTGGAAAGTACAAACCAGTAAGCTTGACGTCTGTGCCAGGCAAAATGGTGGAAATCATCATTCAGGACAGAATTACAGGGCATGTTGACAAACATGGCTTAATGGGGAAGCATCAACACCGATTTAGTAAAGGTAAGTCATGCCTCACTAACCTATTGGAATTCTTTGAGGGTGTAAAAAAGCATGTGGACAAGGGAGACTCAGTAGATATAGTTTACCTGGACTTCAAGAAAGCATTTGATAAGGTCCCTCATGAGATACTTTTGAGAAAATTAAAAAGTCATGGGACAGGAGGTAGTGTCTTACTATGATCGGAAACTGGTTGAAAGATAGAAAGCAAAGGGTAGGACAAAATGGTCAGTTTTCACAATGGAGAGATGTAAAAAGTGGTGTGCCTCAGGGATCTGTATTGGGATCAGTGTTTTTTAATGTATTAATTAATGATTTGGAAATGGGTGTTAAGAGTGAGGTGATCACATTTGCAGACAACAGCAAGTTATTCAAGGTAGTTCAAACATGAGCAGATTGTGAGGAACTGCAACGGGATCTTATGACACTGGGTGCCTGGGCATATAAATGGCAAATGAGATTTAATGTGAACAAGTGCAAAGTGATGAATGTAGGGAAAAAATAATCCAAACTATGCATACACAATACTAGGTAGTAAGCTAGGAGTTACCACTCAGGAAAAGGATATGGGTGTGTGTTGCATTGTGCCTCAGTTTCCTCAAAAGGAAAATGTGCTTAGTGGTCCAGCCAGACATAATCTTAACTGGATATGGGGCAGCTATCTACCAAATTGTGGAAACTTAATTTACACAGTGCTAAAAGCCAACCAGCTCAGTAAAGTATTGTAAAGACAATATTTTTTTAATGAGGTCATGAGACAAATAATGTTATAAATATAAAGCATAGTTTACTTAAATTCAAATCAAAATTTTAACATGGTACAAAAGAGACAATGTCAGTTAGAAATACATGATTTAAAAAGACATTTCTGTTCAAAGAAACAGTTCTATTATAAGTCAAAAGATCTTAACATCTATAAGAAATAACAGATGCTTTAATTATTGGCTCAAATGTTTCAAAATAATAGTCAATCATAATAACCCAGTCCTGTGTCCCATACTGCAATAATGAAGGTGAGAAAGCTCCAGGGGTAAGAAATCTTTCTAAAGAATTAATTTTTCCTCTGCCTCTTTATAGTTTGTTTTTGCTTAGAAGTAAGTTTAAATGACATCAGGTCAAGAAATCTTACAATGGGGTTTCTCAAAATAAGTAGTAAACAATCTGCTGATACATAATAAAAAGGCAGCTATCATCTGAGATAAGATTTAACAATGACCAAGATGTCATGTTTCTTTATTATTATTATTATTATTATTATTAACAAACATTTATATAGCGCCAGCAGTGTACCTGGCACTTTACAAAGTAATAAAATAGACACGGTCCCTGCCCCTAGGGCTTACANTGAAACGGAAATGTTCTTTGAGATTATTAAAATCAAAATTGTCAATGTTTTTGTGACACACTTCACTCAAGTGTAGCTTGGCCAAGTTTTTTCTGCTGATGGCACTAAAAATATGTCTACTGATATGAGTCAGCCTAAGAACTAGGGCTGATATTTTGCAAAGTCAATCATTAAGCAGAAGTTACATTTCTCTTGCATATTTGCTGTTACATGCTGAACTTTTTGTGTGTCTAAATCACTCACCCAGATCTTAAACATCCGGCTCTTTGAACTTCTGTGTAGAACTTCTCCCAGAACACTTGTGTATAAAAACTTCTCCTGGTAAACTGCTTTGCTCCAAGCAGCTGTGGCCACTTGGTTTCCATGGCAGCCTGTAACATCTACAGTTGCAGCTACTTTAGGCTGCCTCAGGGCAGTGTTTGTGTGAAGAATGCATCCAGGAACTGCCTCAGGGCAGTGTATGTGTGAAAAATGCACCCAGAACTTAATTCTGGACTTGTAAACCCAGAAGATTGAAAAATCCGGAACATTAAGGTGTGTATAAAAATGCCCAATGACTTAAAGGGTGTTTTCAGATGTGATGGTAACACAGTTTAATCTGCTTCAGCATGGATTAACCTGGGTGCCACTGTCACACCAGAACATAACCATGAAATGTTAGCATCATCTGGCTTCTGACTGTAGGGGGGAAGGAGGCTAGCCTGTGTTATGATGTGGGGAAATCCCCATGTCACAGCCCAGGCTAAGCTCTGCCACGGTTGGAAGCCAGTCGCAGAACCCAGATTAAAGTAGACTATCACATCCGATAGCCTGCTGTATTTATTGTGACCCAGGCACCATGTCAGCAATCATTGGCCTCCATGGCCACCTATCAGCTGGGGGTGGGTGGGGGCTGCCTCAGGTCTCTCAGGGGTGAGGGTGGGTGAACTCAGATCCGTGCATCTCCCTGCACCCTACCAAATCCAGCTGCCATCACAAGTCCCGGCTGGAGTGATGGCTTTCACCATCACCACCTGGAGAACTCCATGGCAGTGGTGGGAGCCATCACATATGAAAACCAGGTCCAAGGCACCAGGGCCAGATGGAATTCACCCCAGAGTTCTGAAGGAACTCAAATATGAAATTGAAGACCTACTGTTCGTAATTTGTAACCTGTCACTAAAATCTGCCACTGTACCCAAGGATTGGAGGGTGGCTAATGTAACCGTGATATTTAAAACGGGATCCAGAGGCGATCCTGGAAAGTACAAACCAGTAAGCTTGACGTCTGTGCCAGGCAAAATGGTGGAAATCATCATTCAGGACAGAATTACAGGGCATGTTGACAAACATGGCTTAATGGGGAAGCATCAACACCGATTTAGTAAAGGTAAGTCATGCCTCACTAACCTATTGGAATTCTTTGAGGGTGTAAAAAAGCATGTGGACAAGGGAGACTCAGTAGATATAGTTTACCTGGACTTCAAGAAAGCATTTGATAAGGTCCCTCATGAGATACTTTTGAGAAAATTAAAAAGTCATGGGACAGGAGGTAGTGTCTTACTATGATCGGAAACTGGTTGAAAGATAGAAAGCAAAGGGTAGGACAAAATGGTCAGTTTTCACAATGGAGAGATGTAAAAAGTGGTGTGCCTCAGGGATCTGTATTGGGATCAGTGTTTTTTAATGTATTAATTAATGATTTGGAAATGGGTGTTAAGAGTGAGGTGATCACATTTGCAGACAACAGCAAGTTATTCAAGGTAGTTCAAACATGAGCAGATTGTGAGGAACTGCAACGGGATCTTATGACACTGGGTGCCTGGGCATATAAATGGCAAATGAGATTTAATGTGAACAAGTGCAAAGTGATGAATGTAGGGAAAAAATAATCCAAACTATGCATACACAATACTAGGTAGTAAGCTAGGAGTTACCACTCAGGAAAAGGATATGGGTGTGTGTTGCATTGTGCCTCAGTTTCCTCAAAAGGAAAATGTGCTTAGTGGTCCAGCCAGACATAATCTTAACTGGATATGGGGCAGCTATCTACCAAATTGTGGAAACTTAATTTACACAGTGCTAAAAGCCAACCAGCTCAGTAAAGTATTGTAAAGACAATATTTTTTTAATGAGGTCATGAGACAAATAATGTTATAAATATAAAGCATAGTTTACTTAAATTCAAATCAAAATTTTAACATGGTACAAAAGAGACAATGTCAGTTAGAAATACATGATTTAAAAAGACATTTCTGTTCAAAGAAACAGTTCTATTATAAGTCAAAAGATCTTAACATCTATAAGAAATAACAGATGCTTTAATTATTGGCTCAAATGTTTCAAAATAATAGTCAATCATAATAACCCAGTCCTGTGTCCCATACTGCAATAATGAAGGTGAGAAAGCTCCAGGGGTAAGAAATCTTTCTAAAGAATTAATTTTTCCTCTGCCTCTTTATAGTTTGTTTTTGCTTAGAAGTAAGTTTAAATGACATCAGGTCAAGAAATCTTACAATGGGGTTTCTCAAAATAAGTAGTAAACAATCTGCTGATACATAATAAAAAGGCAGCTATCATCTGAGATAAGATTTAACAATGACCAAGATGTCATGTTTCTTTATTATTATTATTATTATTATTATTAACAAACATTTATATAGCGCCAGCAGTGTACCTGGCACTTTACAAAGTAATAAAATAGACACGGTCCCTGCCCCTAGGGCTTACA
>QEPC01001311.1:1223718-1253525 GCA_003113815.1 Sphenodon punctatus
TGGTCGGTGGAGCTTGGGGCGGCAGGAAGGCCAAGCCCCAGGAGAGTCGTGGTGTCCTCGAGCGATGACAGCCGAGGATGCTGGGAGCGTATGCAGATGAGCTGCAACCTCACCAGTTTATCTTTAGATAAACAAGACCTTTTTCTGCCCTTATGTAGGGAGTCACATCCCTTGAAACTGGTCAACAGGAAATGTTGGTGCAGGCCTGGCTATGTAATCCTTTAGAGACAGACTGATCATATCTTTCTCTCAGTATATGGTCAAGAGTTCAGTAAAAAGTCATTATAAAAACGGTTCATCAGAAGTTCGCCATACAGAGGCTAATTCTAATTTTCAATACATGGAAACACAGATGGCCAAAAATATATGCTTATGCATGACAGGTGGTTGTGGACAATACAATGAAATCTACAGTATAGTGCGCAGCAGTAGTGAAAAAGCAAACAGAATGTTAGGAATTATTTGGAAGGGGATAGATAACAACACTGAGGATGTCATAATGCCTCTATACAAATCAATGGTGCGACCTCACCTCCAATATTGTGTGCAGTTCTGGTCGCCCCATCTCAAAAAAGACATAGCTGAACTAGAAAAGGTACAGAGAAGGGCAACAAAAATGATCAAGGGCATGGAAGGTCTCCCATATGAGGAGAGGCTTAGTAGGTTGGGGCTCTTCAGTTTGGAGAAGAGATGACTAAGATGAAATATGATAGAGGTCTATAAAATCATGAGTGGTGTGGAACTAATAAACAAAGAACAGTTATTTACCCTCTCAGCTAGTACTAGAACTAGAGGACACTCCATGAAACTCATGGGTTAAAAGTTTAAAACAAATAAAAGAAAATATTTTTTCACTCAGCATATAATTGGGTTGTGGTATCTACTGCCAGAGGCTGTGACAAAGGCCAGAACTATATCTGAGTTTAAAAGAGGTTTGGACAAGTCTCTGGAAGATAGGTCTATTAGTAGCTATTAGCCAGACAGGATCAGGGAATATGATGAGAGCTGGGGGAAAACAACAGGGAATGGATCCTCCATTGTGACCTATTGGGTGCTTTTCCCAAGCCACTGTGATTGACCGTTGTCGGAGAGAGGATGCTGGGCTTGATGGACAATGGTTGATTGGGCTATTAGAAGGATGGACAATGGTCCAGCTAGCCCAGCATCCTGTCTCCGACAACGGCCAATCACAGTGGCTTGGGAAAAGCACCCAACAGGTCACAATGGGGGATCCATTCCCTGTTGTTTCCCCCCAACTCTCATCATATTCCCTGATCCTGTCTGGCTAATAGCTACTAATATACCTATCTTCCAGAGACTTGTCCAAACCTCTTTTAAACTCAGATATAGTTCTGGCCTTTGTCACAGCCTCTGGCAGTAGATACCACAACCCAATTATATGCTGAGTGAAAAAATATTTTCTTTTATTTGTTTTAAACTTTTAACCCATGAGTTTCATGGAGTGTCCTCTAGCTCTAGTACTAGCTGAGAGGGTAAATAACTGTTCTTTGTTTATTAGTCTGAACCAGTATGGCACTTCTTATGTTCTTAAAACACCCTAGGTCTCATGATTTGTGTCTTGCAACGCAGCATAGAAGGAGAGAAAAACAATATACTATCTGAAGTTGTTCCATTAGTGGAAAGTGATACAAAAGACCAAATGCTCATCTGGCATTCCTGGTGCTAGTTCTAGATGTCTGGAGGAGCCAATAAAGTGCTCACTAGAACTGCTGTTGCATTTGCTGCTTCTATTGCTGTAGCTATTAACACTAGTTACAATAAGACTGCAGCATCTGTCCTAGCAATTATTAAATTATTAAAAGCTTATGGCTGCTTTGATTGGGCTATTAGAAGGAGACATGTTCTTCCTTTCTTATTGCTGCAACACAAAGATCCCTTTACTTACCTGAAGGCCTGCTACTTACTGTAAACCATATATAGAGAGAGAGAGAGAGAGAGAGAGAGAGAGAGAGAGAGTTTGGACATTATCAGACAAGAGGCTCTCCACACACTACCCATTCACCACCTGCTTATACAAATTGAATGGCTGCAGTGTTATGGTGCACTTCAAGATGTATAGCAAGTGAGTGGTGGGTGGGTAGTGGTCGGACAATGTCTTTTCTGAAAGCACCCTTTGAGAAGGAGGTCTATCTACTGGTCTGAGTACAAGACTTCAGGCAGGAATTCCAAAGTTCCAATCAAGACTCTTTTTATGATCTTTGGCACAATTCTTTCTATAGGATGCAAAAGTAAAGAGACAGAAGGAAGCTCTGGGGGTGCCACCACCCCCTCACCCAGGGTCTGCTGTTCTGTCTAAAGGCTGTCTTCCAGATGGTGCAAGTGGGGCAGGCTGCAGCAGCTTTGTGGAAGCCCTGCCACTGGCACTACAGAACCGCCGCATGCCATATGGAGCAGGCCAGCCAAACATGGGGCAATGGCGGAACATGGAGCTGTTGCCCATCTATTGTTTCAAACTTTGCAGGATGGATCATCTGATCCTGAAAACTCTTGTTTCCTACTGAGTTTCCCCAAGTCCTATTGTATGCCTTTCAGGGATGCACTGTGTTTTGCAGGATCAAGGTGTATACAATGTTCTTGTTTTGCAGCTCCACCCACCAAACATGGCTTAACTCACAGATTTAACAAAGACTAACCATTGTTTTTCCTCTGCATTTATTTTCCCTTTGCATATTCCTGTAGATATGATGCCAGGCACACATCCAAGAAATACTTCCCAGTCTCCTTGTGATCCTCCTTCCAAGATTGACAAAAGCAAGAAAAACATACTTAATTTTCCTCTCAGTCAAGATCAAAACAAAAATATGAAAGAACAGTCACAGTGCAGACAAATCAGACGTTTTGCCAGTTTTTATTACAAATTTGCATCCCACCCCAAAGCACAAAGACACTCACATGTTGCATTGTCAGAAGTTACCTGCTGGGCCCAGGAAGCACAGCACACTGGGCAGGGTTTTCTGCCCATGTGATGTTGAACTACCCTATTAGTCATGCACATGGTTTTCTATGGCCACTTGATTTGTAGAACACTGGAGTCACTGGCACCATTCTCAGAAACATAATGAGCCTGCATGGAACTGGGTTCCAAAGCATACATTCAGCTACTTCAGTCAACAGTATCTTACTTGAGAGATGGATAGTGTAGCCTTGTGGTGGCTTCTAAAACCTTGTGTCACTTGTCTCCTTTTCCTGAGCAGATGACTCCCACTGCTTCTGCTGTGGAAGAAGAGCTACGAAGATATTAGTTTGGACAAGAACAGAATTTAGTGCATAGTTCATAAAACTTTCTGAAACCTGCTGACTTTTGATGTGTGTATGGTTTTTTGTTTGTTTGTCTTTGGGGTAGGGGTATCAGAACTAGCCAGCCCTAAAGTCAGGCTGGTATTAATTTGTTAGACATGATTTAATGATTTAATGGCTTTGATTATTATTTTTTTAAAGTTACTCATATTAGCAAAGGTTTACGGCAAGAGGTGACAGAATTATAGTCTTGAGTGATGTACTGAGTTACAACCAACAAAACAACAGGAGGGGAGACAGACTAAAAGACCATTTTAGGAAGAAAGCTTCTCACTAATTCAGAAGAGCTTTGTCTCCACAGAAAATAAATATGTCTCAGCAGAGACAGAGACTTTTAGGTATCAATAAAGGTTGGACCCCAGCTGTGATTGGTGGTCCTAACCTCTCCAACAATATATTACTATGCAATGACAGCATTGTATATTACTGCAAATTGCTGTGTTTGCGTTCTCCATCTCCAGTACCACTTTTATATGCTTTAGAATATTAGGGGGCAAGGGAATAATGTAATGCTTTGAGACTGCATGTCCGCAAGCTCTTATCTGTTTAATCTGCCTATCTATGTAAAATAAGCTCTCTGCTTCTGTACATCATAGAGATCATTGGTCTACTGGGACTCTCAAGGCAACCTTCACAAGAGGCTGGGAGTGGTTAGGACAACGCCAGCTTTCAGAAGTCAGTGCCAGGAACAGTTGTTTGCATCAGGTAAAATGTTCTGGTTGTGGGTTATCGTAGGTAGCATATAATATCCTTTTGTTCTCACAATAAGCAGAAATTCTCCTTTACTTCAGGCAGGAGAGCCATAGATTTTGTGCTCTGTTCCTCTTTGTTGTTTGCATGCAGTTTATCACTGGACAAAGTTTCCAAACCATGAGAAAGTGTACATTTCCCCCTGTCACAGGGACCGGTTACCAAGACTATTTCTTTAATAGAGCAAGAATACTGGCTCAAATGATCCTGCAAGTGAAAATGTATGTATAATGTACATCCATAGTCACAAGCCCTTCACCCAGTCTCCATAGGAATTATTCTGCCCCCCAGTCTCTTGGCATGTTTTCCAGGTGTGTTATTGTGGTGTGCCACATTGCATGCTGGGACTTGGAGTTTAGGGGTGTGTAACAGAGCCAAAAGCGAAACGAAGTGGAGGTCAGGTGATGGGAAGATGGCCTGGATCAGAGTGAAAAGATGGATGTCTTGCGCTTGTTGTTAAATAAAATGCTGTAAATAGTTACTGGACTGTGCCTGGGATTTCTGTCACACAACATTTTGGTGGGAAAGGTGGAATGGCTTCACTTTTGTTACATTCACTGGCACCTTTTCTCCAGACTCCGGGTGAGCTTGCAATTCCTTTTACTGCATGTATTAGAATGTTTGATACATATGTATTGGCCAGTAATGGGGGGAACCTCCTGGAGGTTAGAAAGCAAGTAACTGCTTATCCATTGACTGGGAGCACAAGCTCAAAGGATTTCTATATCCTGCCTCTAGCAGATGATAACTATGACACTGCTCTAACTGCACTTGAGAACTTTTGTTTGTGCCTAGAGTAAATGTAGTGACTGAAATATATAAATTTCATCAGCAGGAACAGAAATATGGGGGAACTACTGACCAGTACATAGCTGCTTTAAGTGAACTGGTTGTTACGTGTGTAGCCCCTCTCAAAAAGAAAAAAAGGAAAAAATGGTGGGAAAAACAGTTGAAGAAAAGGTGGTAAAAGCAGTTGGGGGGGAAAAGGTGGGGGCCTCCACTCTGAAACAGAATGCAGAAGAGCCAATTGGCTGGTTTGGAATGTTGAGAGAGTGAGTGAGGTGTCTGAGGAAAAACCAAGTGGGGAGAGGAGAAGGAGTTTTGGTGGGAAAGGCTGTGTTTTTCCCCACTCTGTCCTGTTTTATAGTACACTACCAATAATACCTTGAAGATCAGTATTCTGACCTGAGACACTCTTCCTACAGAGGAATTACCAGGGGAGGGCGATCTCCATCTATAGGGGTTGTTAGTGTCTCCGAAAAATTTGGGTTAGACATCAGATTCCCTCAGGTAAATTTTAATGAGGGGACTTAAAAGTATGTTGTCACATCTATTGAATCTAACTGGGACGCTGATCTGAAATTTCTACATCAGGGGGGGTAAAGGGGAGCCCAGGGGGATTTTTCTCCATATTATCAAAAAAAAACAAAAAAAAACACAGAATTCAACAACATTCTAGCACACGAATTACCTATATGTTACTTTCCCTTTACACAATTTAGTTCTTGTTACTACTATTAAATAAAAATTATCTTAAGGGGGTTATTTGAGCACAGAAGTGCTCCCTTCCTTAAGTGGAGACACCAAACTATTTCTAGACAAAGCAAGGTGCCCAGCGGTGATGTGGGTAGTTGATACCTCAATCTTCCTGCCACGAACTCAGGGGACCAGGTACAACCTGGTTACACTTGTAACTTCCCCAAACAGAGAAAGTTTTCACAGAACTATATGGAGCAATACTGTTTTTCACTTTTGATTTCCAAAGTGCATATCACCAAGTGCTGTTGCACGAGGACAGTAGAACCTCACACCGTTCATTACTCATGATGCACTGTTCTGTTTCAAATGTGCCCCCAATGGATTAGCATAATTTCCCAGTGCCTTTCAAAAAATGATGTAGTTGATCCTTAAAAATTGGCTGGGAGTTCAGTGTTATTTGGCTGATGTTATTTTTTTTGGAAAGACTCCTGAAGAACATGACCAACTTATTCAGGCTGTTTTGCACTGTATCAGTGGAGCAGGGCTTAAATTGAACCTCACCAAGTGTCAGTTCTGACAGACAAAGCTGCTTTTCCTTGGGCACATAATTTCACATGAGGGACTGAAGCCTAATCCTAAGCATATCAGGGCACTTTCAAATGCACCACCACCGAAAGATGCACATGTCCTATGCTCTTTTCTGGGCCTTACAATGTGATATGCAAAGTTCATCCCAGACTACTCATCAGTGGTAGCACCAATAAGGCTACTTTGTGGAACTTCAAGCAGGTCATGGACATCAGAGGCACAAGCTACCTTTGAGACAGTGTAGTTGTTAATTGTACACAGTCCGGTATTGACACCGTTTGGTCCACCTTTTCCTACTATTGAAACTACAACTGCTTCAGATTATGGACTTGGAGCTTTACTTACTCAAATTCAGGATGACAAGACTGAGAAAACAATTGCTTTCACTTCCAGGACACTTCAACGTGCAGAAAGGACATAGTCTATTGTTGAAAAAGAGGCACTGGCTTGCATGTGGGCCACAGAGAAATGGAGAACATACTTGTGGGGACGTACATTCAAACTGTGTACTTATCAAAACCCACAACACTGCTAAAAACTAAGGGACTCAGATGAGCAGGAATGAGGATTACCAGATGGTCAGCAAAATTGTCATCTTTCACATATGAGATGGAGTACTGGCATGGCACTGAAAATGCTACAGCTGCCTTCCTGCCCCTGCCATCTCCAGAAAGTTCAATAGTTGAGGAGGATGAAATTGTTACACTCATCACAAGTACTCTTATTGCAATTTCACAAGAAAAATTCAGAGCTGCTTTTCAGCATGTCCAATTCAACAAAAAGTCTGAGGCTACTTGACAATGAATTTATTATTATTATTATTATTATTATTATTATTATTATTATTTATAGTGCCAACAGTGTAACTGTCTCTGTACAATCAATAGTTATAGACAGGTCCCTGCCCCAGTGGGCTTACAATCTAAAAGAGAGACCACTGTGAGTGCCGGGGGTGGGGGGAGCATAGAAGGCGGTAGCATGGGCTGGCTTGTCCCCTCCCCCACCCGGAAGCAGCCGGGCCTTTAAAGCCCAGCAGCCAGCGGCTCCCTGCTAGAGCTACTTACCTACCGCTTGTCTTCATCCTTGCCATGCTGTGTCATCAACACCTGCCGTCAGCGAGAAGGGGTTCCACTGGTGCTGCCGTTGCCCTGCTTCACCTTCACTCCACTGGACCTGTGGGGGAGAAAAAAGCAAAGATTGCTGTGAGTGCCGGGGGTGTGGGGAGCATAGAAGCTGGTAGCATGGGCTGGCTTGTCCCCTCCACCACCCGGAAGCAGCTGGGGCTTTAAAGCCCCAGCGGCTCCCTGCTAGAGCTACTTACCTACCGCTTGCCTTCATCCTTGCTGTGCTGTGCCATCAACACCTGCTGCCAGCGAGAAGGGGGTCCGCTGGTGCTGCCATTGCCCCTCTCCACCTTCACTCCGCTGGACCTGTGGGGGAGAAAAAAGCAAAGACCGCTGTGAGTGCCGGGGGCAGGGGGGAGCATAGAAGCCAGTAGCATGGGTCGGCTTGTCCCCTTCCCCACCCAGAAGCAGCCGGGGCTTTAAAGCCTAGTGGCCAGTGGCTCCTGCTGCAGGCCATGAGCTGAAGGGTTGCTACCAAAGGGCATGGCACTTTGGGGCACTTTGGGGCTGCAGGGGTAGTAGAGGATATTGTTAGTGGGGGCTTTTTTATTCAGGGCTAGGGAGGAAGGGTGGGGGTGTAGGAGGGGTGGTTAGAGGTAGGGGGTGGGGGAGTTCCCGGGAACTGACCTTGGTGGCAGCAGGGGAAGTGCTGGGGGGAGGAGGGGGAGGAGCCCATATCCAGTGAGAGAGGGAGTCGGGCAGGCCCTACCAGCCCCTGGTGGCAGCAGGATGGCCGGGGTGATGGGAGGGAGGTTGTAGGGGGGTGGGGTGGTAGAAGTCCACAGGGTGAGCAACTGGGTTTTGGGGGCCGGGGTGTGGTGGATGGGGGGGAGGAGGTGGCTATAGGGGTAGTTCTGGGGCATGGACAGTATGGTCCATGGTGATGGATAGCTCACTCCCCTAGGGGACCAAGGTGCCTGAAGGAGGTGCAGATTGTCATTCCCCCGCTGGGGGTGGGGAAGGAGCCAGGTCCAAGGTCCACTTGTGGGGGGTTGATGTTGTTGAATGTGAGGTCCTTGGTCAACAAGGTCCCAATTGTCCAAGATATAATCTTGGATGGAGTTGTGGACCTCGCGCGTATCATGGAGACCTGGCTGGACGAGTTCGCCAGTCCAACTTTGACGGATCTCGTTCCGGCTGGGTATGCCATGCAGCATCAGCCCTGCACAGGTGGCCGGGGAGGTGGTGTAGCGAATATTTTTAGAGCGGACTGGCTTGTTAGGAAGTATCCATTTCAGGAGATTGTGGGTATTGAGGCCCTTCATGTGGTGTTCAATTTGGCTGGGGGCAAGCTAGGGGTGCTGCTGGTATACCGGGCTCCTTCTTGTCCAGCGGCATCCCTGACTGCTGTAGCAGAGCTGGCCTCGGAGGTGGTGTTGGGGTCCTCTAGGACGTTGGTCCTGGGGGACTTCAACATTCACGGTGATGCCGGCCTTGTCGGGGCAGAGCAAGAATTCATGGCCGCCATGGCAACCATGGATTTGTCCAAGGAGGTTATCTGCCCAACCTACGTGGGGGGGCCACACCCTCAACCTGATCTTCAGTTCTGGCCTTGAGGCAGGGGGTCCGGTTGTGTGGGAGGTTACAGCAGTGCCCTTGTCATGGATGGACCATTATCTCCTTCAGGCCAGTCTCTCCGCGCACACACACACACGCCAGAAGGGGAAGGGACCAGTTAGGACGGTCCGCCCTTGGAGGTTAATGGACCCCAGCGGTTCCAGGAAGCCCTGAGGGAATTAACCTTGGTCCTGGATGATCACTCTGTCGATGAGCTGGTCCAGTCTTGGAACACCTTGCTGGAGGAGACCATCATCAGGGTGGCTCCGAGACACCCTCTGCCTCGGTCTCGTCACCACAGAGACCCTTGGTTTACTGAGTGGCTGCAGTGTATGAAGCAAGTAGGCAGGAGGCTGGAGCAACACTGGCGACATACTCGCTCTGACTCCAACCGACTTCTCCATAGGGCCGATTTGCGGTCCTATGTTGAGACTGTGAGGGCAGCAAGGAAGGAGTTCTTTGCTGTCCTCATAGTGTCTGCGAAGTCACGTCTGGCAGAGCTGTTTTGGGTTGTGCAAGGGTTGGTTAGTCCGGTCTTGCTCCACCTGGATGGGGACTTGTCCCAGGCCCGCTGTGAGGAGTTTGTCACCTACTTCGCAGACAAGATCGCTCAGATTCAGAGCGACTTTGCCGCTGGATAAGGGGCAGTAGGTAGAGAGCGCGAGGTGATGGAGGCCCCGTCTGGTTCATCTTTGTGGGAGGAGTTCCAGGAAGTGACGCCGGCTGATGCGGCAGATGTCTTGGGGTCTGTGAGGGCCACGTGTTGCAAACTTGATCCATGCCCGTCCTGGCTAGTGAAAGCCTCCAGGGAGACGTTGGGGACGGTGCTGGTGAGGGTAGTGAACGCATCTTTGCAGCAGGGGAGGTTGTCGCCCAGTCTCAAGGAGGCTGTGGTGCACCCCCTGCTGAAGAAACGATCTTTGGACATGGATGCCCTCGCCAGTTACCGACCTGTCTCTAACCTTCCCTTTTTAGGGAAGGTCATTGAGCAGGCGGTGGCAATCCAGGTCCAGGCGCATCTAGACAGCATCGGTTTCCTGAACCCAATTCAATCTGGGTTCCGGTCCGGCTATGGCACCGAGATGGCATTGGTGGCCTTGGTCGACAATCTCCGCTGGGAGATGGATGCAGGATGTTCAACATTTCTCATCCTGTTAGATCTCTCAGCCGTTTTTGACACCGTGGACCATGGGCTGCTGTTGAGATGGCTGCGTGACCTGGGGGGTCTGGATGAGACTGTTCTTGAATGGTTCCATTCATTCCTCTCAGGGAGAAGTCAGCGAGTGGTGCTGGGGGAGGAGACATCTTGTCCCCGCGCCTTATCCTGCGGTGTTCCGCAGGGTTCCATTCTGTCTCCATTATTATTTAATGTATATATGCAGCCCATGGGGGAGGTTTTGAGAGGGTTCGGGGTGCGTTGTCATCAATATGCTGATGATACTCAGCTGTACCTCTCTTTTTCAGAGGATCCAGACCCTGCTATCTCGGTGCTATCCCAGTGTTTGGAGGCCGTGGCGGAATGGATGTGGCAGAGCAGACTGAAGCTCAACCCCGATAAGACGGAGGTGATATTGGTGGGGACAGCGAGGGAGGTGTCGGCCCCCCTTATTGGGGGGGTTCACCCTCCCATAGCTCAACAGGTTCGGAGTCTGGGGGTGGTGCTGGACGTGGATATCTGCCTGGAGCGGCAGGTGGAGTCAGTCGCAAAGGCTGCCTTTTGCCAGTTGCATCTGGTGTGGAGGCTGCGTCCATTCATCTCCGACCCTGACCTGGCCTTCCTCATCCATGTCTTCATCACCTCGAGGCTGGACTACTGCAACGTGCTTTACATGGGGCTTCCCTTGTGCCTGGTTCAGAGGCTGCAGCTAGTGCAGAATGTGGCGGCCCATCATCGGGAGCACATAACACCTGTGCTCCGGGCTCTGCACTGGTAGCTGATAGTGTGCCGAGCCAGGTTCAAGGTGTTGGTATTGATTTACAAAGCCCTTCATGGTCTTGGCCCCTCGTACCTCAGGGACCGCCTCGCCCTCCATGCCCCAGAGTGGCTCCTTTGGTCTGCCGGGGGTGCCTTCTTGGAGGTCCCCCATGTTAAGCGGGGGGCCACAATGGAGAGGGCATTCTCGGTGGCTGGGCTGCATCTTTGGAACTCCTTACTGAAGGAAGCTCACCTGGCCCCAAGTCTTTTGATATTCTGGCGAAGGTGTAAAACCTGGCTGTTCTCCCAGGCCTTTGGGGAGGGGGGGGTTAGTGGAATTTTTATCGCCCCTATCCTATTTATTTTTTTAATGTATCCTGGACCCTGTTCTTAATATTGAGATTGTATTTTTATATGTTTTAAATTGTTTGATATTATGTTTTTATTGTTGGAAGCCACCCCAAGCTGTATTCAGGAGGGGTGGGGTATAAATAAATAAATAAATAAATAAGGGCGGGAGAAACAAGGGAGAGATGAACATTGGGAGAGAGAAGGATACATCCATGAGGTTGAGAAGATGCAGATGCACGTGCTTAGCCTAGTTACAGGGAACTAACTTAGTAGCTTAGTTATGGGGGGGGATTGAGTGAGGGGAGAAGAGGACATATTTTCATTCATGATGAGCTAGGGAAAGCCTGAGAGAAAAGGAAGGTTTTCAGGAGGGATTTGAAAATTGGGAGAGAGGGAACAGAACAAATGTATCCAGGGAGAGAGTTCCAGGCATAGGGAGCAGCAAGAGAGAAGAGGCAAAGATGTTTAGAGGAACAAGAGAATCACGAGCAGGCCTGGGTGGGGCACAGGAGGAATGAAGGTCCTGGACAGGAGTGTGGCAGGATACAAGAGTGGAGAGATATGGGGAAGCAAGGCCATGAAGAGTCTTGGCAGAGATGAAGGGGCGAGGTCAGAATAGGGGAGATCAGTAAGGAGGAAGTTACAGGAGTCAGGGTGAAAGACGACTAGAGCATGGACAGGGTTTTTTGCAGTGGAAACAGTACGGCAGGGCCTTATTTTAGCAATACTATACAGAGTGAAGCAGCAGGATTTAGCAACAGCCTGGATCTCAAGCATAAAGGAGAGGTAGGAGTCAAAGATGAATCCCAGACTACATGCCTGAGGGACAGGCTGGATGGTGACACCCTCAGGGGAAGTAGGAGGGGAAGATGAGGAGTTTGATCTTGGCCATATTAAGTTTCAGTTGGCAGCATGACATACAAGCAGAGATGTCAGAAAGACATTCAATTATATGAGACTGGATGGAGGAGGAGAGCGCAGGAATGGAGAGAAAGAGCTGCATGTCATCAGCATACAGGTGATACTACAAGCTGTGATATTCAATGAGTTTATCCAGGGAAAGAGTGTAAAGGGAGAAGAGACGAGAAGAGAAGAGAAGAGAAGAGAAGAGAAGAGAAGAGAAGAGAAGAGAAGAGGGCCCAGGACAGAATCTTGGGTAACTACCACAGAGAGGGGAAGTGATGTAGAGGAGGAACCAGCAAGAGAAACATTGAAGGTGTTTGAAGAATACAAAGAGAACTAGTGAAGATCAGAGTCCCCAAAACCAAGGGACCATAGCAAATCCAGGAGGAGGTCATGGTCGACAGTTTCAAAGGTGGCAGAGAGATCAAGGTGGACTAGAATGGAGTAGAGGCCCTTAGACTTAGTTAAAAGAAGATCATCTGTGATTTTTGTGGGGGCAGTCTCAACTGAGTGGAGAGGGCAGAAGCCTGATTGAAGGGGATCAAAGGAGAAATTTGAAGAAGGGGAAATCAAGACAGCACATGTAGACAGCCTACATGGCTAAATAATTCCAAAGGTATGGAACAGTCACTGATACCATTCTTTAGAGTACATGATGAACTATCTCTACATGATGGATTTGTGATTCAGGGTATGCATTGTCTGGTTCCCAGAGGAACTACAGTCCTATTTCATACATTTGGCTCATGAGACACACCAAGGGACTGTCTGAATAAAACTACGCCTACATGACCTGTATTGCTGTGGCCAGAAATAAATGCTCAAGTGGACACTACTATCAAGGTTTGTATAATTTGTCAACTACGTGACAAAATAGCAGTGACGCAAGTGTCACCATTACAACCTGTCCTACTCCCCAGTTCCACTTGGGAAAAACTTGCAATCGACATAGTGGCACCATTTTACAGAGTGCCAATGGACTGTAGTTATTCTATAACACATAGACTATTTTAGTAAATGGACAGAAGTGGCATATTATCACAAGTTACTTTTTCTCCTTTCATAAAGTTCCTCTCTACAGTTTTCAGCAGAGAAGGAAATCCAAAGGAGCTGGTATCAGATAATGGAGCCCAATTCACTTCTAGAATTTGAACATTTTCTTGATGACAGGAACATCAAGCACAGGAAATCAGCAGTATGCTATCCTAAAGACAATGGAGAAATCAAACATTTCAACAGAAGGTTGAAAGAGAGGTTGCATATGGCTAATCTAGAAGGAAAAGCCTGAAAAACCTTCACTACTGATTTTTTTGAAAACGTACCATGCCACAACACAAATGTTCTCCACTGAGTTACTGGCTGGGAGAGAAATGCATACCAAACTAAATGTTTCTGGATTACTGATTCCTACACCTAACACCTCAGCACAGTTGGACCTAAGACAAAGAGTACAACAAAAACAGCAAAAGTAAAAAGCATATACAGATAGCTGTTGTGGAGCCAAGGAACCAAGATTTGAATGTGGCTCAATTTTAAAAGTAAGAAACCTAGCTTCCTATGAAAAGGTGAACACAGATTTACTTTCCTTCTTCGGGTTATTGGCAGAAAAGGACAGAATACCTACAGACTTTCAGATGGATGGATATGGAATTCTAGGCACCTAGCACCAGCTTACAAAACTGCAGACATACTTATCCTGGATCATCTACCTGTGATTGATGACTGCAGTAGATCATCTCCTTGAATGAACGTACAACAGGAACCGGTGCCTGACCAATGCCCTATAAGGGCCAGACAACCACCTGCATGGACTAGGGATTACATCATGTAATTTTTCAAATGACCAAGAGTTGGACTGTACTGTTACCCTTAATTGTGATATCTATAATTGTTTGTGTTCTTGGGTGGGAGTTAATTTCTGTATTCATTTATTTGTTGCTAATGCTTAATATCCATGTTATTGTCATGTTCCTATATCATGGGGGAAAGTATTGACTTTCTAGACAAAGGGAAAATGTGATATCGTAGTGTGCCACATTGCATGCTGGGATTTGTAATTTAGGGGGTTTATCAGAGCCAATAGGAAACGGAAGTGGAGGTAAGGTGATGGGAAGTTGGCCCGGAGCAGAGTGAGAAGCTTCTGCTTGCTATAATAAAATGCTGTAAATAGTTACTGGACCTTGTCTGGGATTTCTGATATACAACACAAGGCCTTTTCATTGGCTTTTGCTCCACTCTCCGCTTGGCCTGGGATTAGGGTTTCCACCTACACATCACTCTTCAGGGGTAAAACCACATCAGAAAGGAGAAAGGGAAAAGGAGACGTCATGCTCTGCTTCTGGTATAACCACACCCTTGTGGAGTGTTGTGACATTCCTCTGCTTCATATGGGTGCGGCAGACCCTATGGCCATCTCTCTTTCTGACATGCCTACTCCTAGGAGTCCCTGGAAACCCTGATTCTCTGGTTTACCCATGGCTGACCTGGGTGACCTGGGGATACTGGGGCTTTCCCTGGAGCCAGGAGACTTTGGGTCAAAACACTGGATGAAACTCAGAGAGATGGCAACCTTACCTGGGACTTGCTTATTCAAACCCTTTGTCTGACACTCTGTTGCCTGCAAACCTCCAACTCCCCTTGAGAATCTACAGGCCCAGATTTACTGGCCCAACTGTATCCAAAGGTCACATGCAACTGTTGTTGCTGACTTATTGCTTTGATCCCAGAAAATACATACACCCCAGAGGCAGCCCTGCCACACCATTTAATGTGCACAAATCCCCCAATGTGCACAAGTCAGATAGTATCCATAATGAGGGGGTAACTCAAAATATGAATTCATTATTTTAGGTGCCGATCTGGAAATTTGTGCCATTCTACCCATTACATCCATTACAGAATTCAGTGCAGCATTGTCATTATGGTGGCTAGTTGTCTTTCAATTCAGTGTGCTCTAGCACCACTGTAAAGAATGGGATAAAATACACTAACTTCTATCTTGTAGTACTATACCGACATGAAAGCCAGATTTATCATTTGCTACACAATACTTTTTCTCTCTCTGTAGGTTTTCTCTCAAGCAGAAATCTAGAATTCAAAACAATTAGCTGGAACTAATTCTCCATTGCATTGTGATGGCAGGAGCTGGCACTGAAATGCAATTGCATTTCAAATGTAGTCTTTAGCACGGCATAAAAGGAACCTTTCACAGAAGCAGAGATGGGGGAAGGCAAGCTGTGGCTAGAGGCCAGAAATCTATGCTTGCATGGAAATCTTCAAAGTGTGTGAATGAAGGGCTGCATTTTATGTTCTTAAATCAAAACCTTCATTTTGTTTTAAATAGAGTGTCTAGCTTTTCTGGACAGTCTCTAATAGAAATGTATTTTGGGGCTAATTAATAATTAATAATTAATTTTATTTATCTGTGAAATTATTTTTGGTGCTTTTTCCTGCTACCCGACCAAAACATCTTCTGGTCCATAACTACACCAGACGTAGTCACAAAATCAGCAAGACAGTTTTTTAACAAACTCATGAATTTCTGAGAGCAAAGTTCAAACTTCAAGGGGGTGAACTTGAAACTCAGAATCTAAATTAGGAGAAGATTCAGAGAAGAAGTTAATGATTTGGAAATTTTTATTCTTCAAAATAATTAGTATTTGAAATATTTGATGATTTGAAAAATGGTTTAGAAACATTTGCCACATCATGGGAAATTGGTGTCCCGTGCAAAACAATGGTGTAGACTCTAACAGAGGGATGTTTGACAGACACACACTGACTCACCCATTAGAAAACGGGAAATGTTGCTGTCATTAATTTTGGATGTTCAATTATACATATCATCTGCTTCAGGAGCTGGGAGATCCTGCACTATAGCTCCTAATGGCCTGTGTGCTATGCATATATTGTTACTCCTAGGTAATTCATGGGCTCTATGGGTTGGGGAGCCTCCTCCTGAATTGCTGCAGGCTCCCCATGATTGAGGCTCTGCAGGCACGAACTTTATGCCAGTGCATCTCAAACTCATGGTCTCATTTCAAGTTTATTCATGGACCCCGGGTACTGGAGGACCTTTGTTAACCCTTACAACTCATGGGGCTCTGTGCAAATGTGCAGCCTACACTTGCCTGGATCTGGCCTTAAGAGATAGGGTTATATCTTATAACTAGGTAAGAAAATTTGTGCTCTGATTTATATGAAACTGGTGTGGTCTGAGACTCCTTTTGGACCACAAGCCAGGACACATACCTCTCTACCTAATGTGGTATAGTGCAGCTGCTCCTGCAAAGTCTACCCCAACCACCAGCTGCAAGTACCCACTCCCTATAACCATAACCTGCTACCTCTACAATGCCCTCTAGGGGTGTGCACCAAGGCCCCAAGTAATTTTTCATTTTTTGTTATCATTTTTGTTACAAAAATGTTTTATTTTCATTGTTGTTAGTAATGAAATTTCATTGTTATCGATATTGGTACCAATTTCAAATAAAGATTTGTTTTGGTATCATGATTGTGTGAGACCAGAAATGATACCAAAACTGGAAATGGTACTTCGAGTGGCTGTGCGGTGACATGATGTGTGGCTGACTGGCTGTGTGTAGCTTTGTGTGGCTAGTTAGCTGTGTGTGTGTGGTTGTGTGTGAAGGAATCAGGAATAACCTGAGGAGGAAGGTCAAGGTGGAGGAACAAATCATGGAGCCCCAGGCTGGACTATCTCATGAGGTGGTGGATGTGGGTTCCTCACGAGAGGAGCAGGAGGGCAGAGGAGGTGCCACTGCCAGGTTTGTAAAATTTGTTTTTATTTATTAATTAGTGTTCCATAGAACTTTAAGGAGGGAGGGACAAGAAGAATACTAGTCTTTACAGAGAGTTGGCAGACATGCAGACTGGCTGGCAGGCAGGTGGGTGGGAATCAGGCATCAGCAGAAGCAGCATCACAAGACATGCCAGGGTCTCAACTTGAATACAGCACCCCAGGAGGGGCAGGACTTGTGTGTATTATTTGTTGGTCTGCCAGAAGGAGAGACAAAGAGAGAGACTCTTGGAGCATCATCAGGTAGCAGTGGAGGAGCAGGCTGGCGGACATGTGGGTGTGCGGGTGAGTAGGAGGCATGAGCAGCAGCAGCACCCCAAGACATGCCAGGGTTTCAGCTTGCAGAGGGTGGTGATGTAGGGAAGGAGGCAGCAGCACCATCCATCCAGTTGGTGTGGAAGAATGAGTATCGGGTTGGGAAGGACTGGAGGCATCACCATGATTGCATAATATTGTGTAGGTATTATGTGTTCTTGTTTCAGAGATGGTGATGATGATGGAAAAAGACCCATATCAAGAGAAACATCTCATAGCCAAAGCAGGCCAACAAGATCTGCAGTATGGAAGTAGTTCCATAACCCAAAAGGCGACTTACACAATGCAAGGTAAGGCAGGGGGATGGAACACCTGGGAATGGATTGCCCTTTGACCTGTTAGGAAGACCTCCCCAGACACAGAGATTATCCACTTGTAGAGTCAGGATACAGAGCTTCATTGACCGTTGGTCTGACCCACTATAATGTTCCTAACTTCTTATGTTCTTTAGATGGGTGACAAAAAATTACAAGGGGGTTGCAGGGGAACACATCTGGCCTCATCAGCCACATAGAGACAATCCACCTCATTGAGGTGAAGAGGCGTGGGTCTGGTGGCACTGGCAGACACAGACAGAGGAAGGAAGATCAAGGGGAGGGGAGGAGGAAATCCCTCAAGAAAAGACGTCCCCATTTTTCCCCCTCCAGCTCCTCTGATTCCCTAGCCCAAAGTCATGAGGACACCCCTGAAGTGAGGGCATTTCATGGGGAACTGAGGAACACTTCCAGCAAGTACCTCAAGGGTTTCCAGGCCGCAGCAAGGGATGTCAAGGAAAGTCTGGTGGAACGGTTCTGGGTGCTCAAGGTAAGGGGGCACTAGGTGAAGGCATTCATTGACTACATCTGCACCAAAAAGGACTACGTGGAAGCGTTCCACCAGTCTCTGGTGCATTGGAAGGGAATAATGTTGGGGACCCTTGATGTTGCAAGGCAGCATGGGCCAGAGGTCCCCGAAGTCCCTACACTATTTCCCCCTGTACCATTGTCCCCTTCTCCTCATGTTCCAGGGGACCAAGAAGAAGAATATTACCCCCCTCTCCCCATTGTGCATAATATTCTTTTCTTCATAGTTAAAAAGTTTTTTGAAATTATTTAATAAAAGTTAAAAATTTTACCAGCCAATTTTGACCTGTCCCATCTGTTACACCTCTGTGGTTCTTATAGCAGGTGGCAGAATTGCTTTATATATTCAGCTTGCTATATTCCTTCCTGGCAGCAGCATCACAGGTAGCATATTAGCCCCCAAATGTGGCAGGGTCTAAACTTGCAGACAGCACCCCAGACAGCACCCCAGGCAGCAACAAAGCAGGCAGGTGGCAGTGGAGGAGCAGGTGGGTAGTGGGCAGACAGGTATCATCATAATCAGCAGCAGCAGCACAGGTAGCATATTAGCCCCAAGACGTGCTGGGGTCTCAATTTGCAGACAGCACCCAAGAAGGGGCAGGTGGCAATGGCAGATCAGGCTGGTGGCAGTGAAGGAGCAGATAGGTGGCAGGTGGTCGGGTGGGCATGACCAGCAGCAGCAGCAGCAGCAGCAGCAGCAGCAGCAGCAGCAGCAGAGGTAGTGTATTAGCCCCAAGACATGCTGAGGTCTCAACTTTTAGACAGCACCCCAGGAGGGGCAGGGCTTTTGTGTGTGTGTGTGTGTGTGTGTGTGTGTGTGTGTGTGAGAGAGAGAGAGAGAGAGAGAGAGAGAGAGAGAGATATGATCTCAGCAACAGCTGCAGGAGCAGCAGGCACTGGTAGGTGCCCACTCTTACAGAGATATCACCCCATGGGGGCAGCGTTGGGATGCCCTCAAGTGGTGGGGCATCTTCAGCTTGCAAATAGATCACCCCATGGGGGGTATCCGTGGGAAGACCCTGAGTGGTAGGGCATCTTCAGCTTGCACAGAGTTCCCCCCAGGGGGGTATCCTTAGGAAGTCCCCAAATTATTGCCTCATGGGGAGCAGGGCATAGGAGAAAGAGAGAATTATTGAGGAAGTGTGCTCACTTAACTCAATAATTGCAACAGGTGGTAGCAGGTGCAGGTGCGCAGGCATATATGTTATGTGTTTCTGTCTCATTCTGGTGAGTTTTCTGATGGATACGGACATTGACTTTGAGCACAGATCAGCTCTCTCTAGTTCTGATGGATGATAGCTTGGGAAGGAAGCACCTAAGCACCTCTCTCTCTCTCTCTCTCTCTCTCTCTCTCTCTCTCTCTCTCTCTCTCACATTATAGCAATCCCCCCCCAGTCATGTATGGCAGGTGGCATCTCTCTCTCTTGTTCTGTATAATGGGTGGCATTGGCCACTTCCCCTGTGTGTAAATCTCTGTATACCACTGTCAGATCCCTTCCTAACACAAAGTCAAGACTTAGACTTGCAGAGTGTACACCAGAGTGGCCTAATAGCACCATGTGAGGCAGATGGAATGGCAGGTGGGCACTGGCTGTTGGCACTACTCTATGTTACAGGTTGTCAACTTTCAGAAATGGCCAATGGGGGATAATAAAGAGAGAGCTAGAGATTGTCCAGAGTGGGGGGTGGAATGAGAGAGAGAGAGAGAGAGAGATAGAGATTTTGGGGTGGGGCAGCCCCATCCAGCATTTGAGCAAGGAGAGTGGAAGCAGGATTCATAAAAAGAGAGACCTGGGGGAATCCTCAAGTGTGCCACAGCCCCCTCACTCTGAGTCCACGGCCAGCTCAGGGAAACCCAGTAGTGGCAGGTTGACCTTAAGGAACAGCAACTGCTCCACCAATGCAGAACCTAGCCTCATACAGTGGGGACTCACAATGTCCCCCACCTGAGAGAAGACTTTTTTGCTGGGCACACTGGTTGGTGAGCAGAACACCAGTTCCTGTGCCACCCTGGTCAGGGAATGCCATACATTTCCCTTCTCTATCCTGTACTGCAGAGGATCGCTGCTGTGGTCCAACAGTGGCTCCTCCAGATACTTCTTCACTGCCATCTCCACACTGCCAGGATCCTTTTGCCTCTGCCTTCTGCTACTGTCAACCTCCTCCCCAAAAGCCATTGCCCATGCTGTCTGCCCTGCCATGGTCCAGTGGGTGATGGCCACTGAGGAGCTGCTGCTGCTGGCCCTGCTATCAGAGCTGCTTCTGAGGGTCCTCTGCATGTCCTCCCTCCTGCTGCTGCTCTTCTCATCTGTATGGACCTGATGCCACTATCATATGGCCCTTTCTACTGCCCACATCCTCTCCACCAAAGTATGCTTCCTCAGGGTGGAATCTCCCATGTGAGATGCCACACTAACCTTCACCCTGGGGTCCAGCATGGTGGAGAGAATATAGACCTTCTTCCCGATCGGGGGGTGAAACCAGCTCTTGAGCCCCTCCCTCAACCTTTGCACCTCTGGTACAAGGCACCGCTCCATCCCCACCCCCCTTGGTCTGTCAGGAAGTCTTCCATTCACCTGACCAAACTACGAACCATGGGGGTGACCTGTCTCAGGGTGGCTGTCACCATACTTAGGGTCTTCATCACCTCCTTAAAGGGCTTAAGGATGTGTATGATCTGGGACATCATGACACATTCTTCCTGCTCTAGCGGTCTTGTCACCCCAATCTGCCCCTCAAGGGCTACCTCATGCAGGATGCACTGCTTCTCCACCAGATGCTATAGCATGAGGTAGGTAGAGTTCCACCTTGTACTGATGTCCTGCATGAGGCACTGCTGCTGTGCCCACGGCTCTACCTGCTTCTCCCTCAAGAGGTACCTGCCCCTCATGCTCCTATTAAAATACCCAGTGATTTTCCTGCTCTTTTCAATCAGCAGAGTAAGGGGGGTGCTGCTACCATCTGCTTTGTTCTCCGCCATGGCCAGGGCATCCTTCAGCACCAGGTGAAGGATGTGAGAAGTACAGGGGATGTGCTGGAAGCTGCCATCCTGCACTGATTTCTTGATGTTGGCCATGTTGTCTCTGACCACAAAACCCTTGATGAACGGTGCGTCCTCCCTTAACCACCCCTCCACCATGGTGGCCAAGGTTTCCCTGATGTTATCAGCAGTGTGGCTATCATCCATGATCTTGGCATTAAGCAGGGCACACCTGTACCCTGCCTCCTTGCTCCTGTCACCTACTGCTCCTCCTCCAGCCACCTGCAGCTGCCACCAGTGAGCAGTCAGGGCCAGGTTGGCATGCTGTGCATTTTGGCTAGTCGAAATGCCTGTGGTGAAATGCACAACAATCCCCTGGCCAGTTGCTGCCTCACCCACTACCTGGATGCTCAATACAGGGAGGGCACCACCCACCTGCTGAAGGTGGTGCTTGAGGGCATCTGGTACTGGGGCACAAGCAGTGCCACCAGCCAGCAGAATCCCTGGTCCTCAACTATGCTGAAGCAATCACCTCACAAGAGCTATCATCTCACCTGCCCACCTGGTGATCTTAATTGTCACTGGAAGACACCCTCCACGTCACAACTGGCCACACCCCAGCTCCTCCATAGTGGCCTGATGGGGCTGCTGCTCACAGGGGGTTCAAGATAGGGGTTGGTCTCCCTCATTCCCCATGCCACAAGAAGAGGAGGAGGGTGTGCTCACTGCAGCAGTACCAGGGAACCCACTTCTGTCCACACTGCCTAACATCCCTTCCAATTCTAGCACCTTAGCCTGATGCATACTTCTCAGATGGGAGAAAAGTCCGTTGTTGGCCGGTTCTCCCATTTCTTCCCATGCCTCACTGTCTTTCCACAGAGAATGCAGGCCACCTTGAAGGTGTCACCTGCCCTCACTTGCCTGAACTGGTCCCACACAGGCCCCTTGGGGTGCCCTGCTTTCTTTGTGCCGCTGCTTCTGGGGTACACCACCTCTGTCCCTGACAGGGCTACAGGAGGAGCATCATGAGCAGGAGTATCCTCCTCCTCCTCCTCCTCCTCCTCCTCCTCCTCACTCCCCTCATTGCCCAGATCCATGACACCCATGATGAAGCTGCTGTGGCTGCTGTCACCTTGCAACATGGGAGAGGATGCCCTGTTTCTATTCACAGAAACACTGGGGGAGAATAATGGGCAGCTCGTGTTCATGCCGGGGGGAGGGAGGGGGGAAATGTACTCCAATAATATGTCGTCCTCCAAATCATGGATGGGGTGCCAGAGGGCGAAGCCTGGCCAACAGGAGAGGTGGGTGCCCCTGCATCACTCACAGCAACAGCCCCCATATCACCAGGACAATCATTGCTCCCCACATCAACTGCCTCCAATAAAAAATCACTGCTGCCAGTGCCATCTGCTGGTGTTTTAGGAGGTGTGCGTGTGTGTGCACTGCTGTATCCCACCTTTGCTCCCTCCCCCAGTGCCACTGCTAGTGGAAGATTGGGGTTTCCTGCCTTCCACAGATACCTTTTCAAGGATCTCTGCCACTGCTTTCTCTGAGAAGACCTGCAGCTTGGAGGAGGCACTGACAAATGCTGGTCTCTTAATTTTGGTTTGTGGCAGAAGTGGCAGAAGACTTTCCAACTCCCCGATGTCCATGTCCATGCCCTCACCCTCTACCAGGTCCACCAGCACCAGGCTTGTCAGAAGCTGAACTCCTTCCCTTTCTCATTGTGTTACAGAAAGAAGTTCTACAACTGCACACAATATATACTGTACAGTGTACACAATATCTAGTTTTATTTATATAATATATATAGATTCCAAGCTAAACTTAACCTATATATAATACAAAATAGTCCTATACTATAATCCTAATATATATATATATATATATAAAAATCTAAATATGAAATTTCTCTCTATATACAACTAATCTATATCTATATAATATATGCATAGAAGGAGACAGACAGGGGAAGGGAAAAGGAAAAATCAGAGGTATCTATCTATCTATCTATCTATCTATCTATCTATCTATCTATCTATCTATCTATCTAAGACATTTTTTTAAATATAGCATAAGGATTGAAAAGGTAAGGTGGTAGGGAAATATATGGGAGGATTTTTAGTGCAAGCACCAGCAGATTCTACAAATGCACCCTGACAGAGAGCTAACACAGAAACAGAGTAAAGCAGCCCAGTCCTGCAATATAAAGGGTTGCAGTGCCCTCCCCCAGAGCCCTCCTGATGGGTTCTGGGAGGCAGGAGGCATTGAGCAATCACAGGGTGCCATTCAACAGCCTGGGATCTGCTTGCGCTGCTCATTAGGCAGAGATTGCATCCATCAGGTCCTTCCCCTCCCATCACAGGCCCACTTCAAGAGTTTTACTCTGTTTCTGGCTCCGAGATGTCTACCCCCTCCTCCCCTCTCCACATTTCCCTCCAAAAAACACCTGCCAGGCTGCTAGGCAATAACAAAATAAATAATTACTTTCGTTATCATTATTGATTTTGTTGTTATTTTTAAAAAATTTGTTATCATTATTAATATAATGAAAACAAATTCCACATCCCTAATGCCCTCCATGTAGTGATTCTCCTTGACCCTTCTCTGCCTCTGACACAGTGTGTGGGGTGGGGAGACAGGAGAAGATGGTTAGAGTTAGGGCACGAGTTGAACTGGGGCAGAAGGAACAGAGCAGGGAAATAGATGGTGTTGATGGTGCCATGTTGAGGTATAATCATCTGAATATCCAAATAGGATCCACACCCTGAAATGGGTATTTAGTTACATTGATTTTGTTTTTTCAGTTATTTGTTTTTTGAAGATAAATTTTGGGGCCCCTGTGGGCCAGTCACCCTTGGGGGCACCGTCCTCAAGGCCCTAAATACGGTCATGTTTGGGGCCCCTCTGGGAGGGGAAATAGGGGCCACTGTGGGGGACCCAGAAAAAGCAGGGCCCTGAACAGTTGCCCCAGGTTGCCCTGTGGTAAGACTGATCCTGCTGACAGTCTTACCGCCTGCACCGCCTGCAATGAAAATCACTGAGGATTATTATTACCATTTATGTAGCATGTTCAGTGTTCAAAGTGCTTTACAGTCCTTTTATACTTCACCTTCACAAAAACCCTGTGATGCAGTCGCTATTATTCCCATTTTGCACATGGGAAACTGCAATTGGATGAGAGCGACTTGCTTAAGACCACTCAGTGAATTCATGTGTAAGGGTATTTTCAGAAGTGATGCTACCACCCTTAGACCCAATCCAGGGTAATGGTAGCCACCTTGCTCTGGGGTAGACCAATACCCAGAACGGACATGATGGTGCACCTACCACACTTTCCACTGAACTGTGGTAGCACTTACTACTGACTGTTCCCCATGATTTTCTGAAATCACAACCAGTGGTAACTACTTCCACGGTTTGGGGCAAAGCATGGTGAACATCTGGCAGCCGCCGAACAGAAGTGACAGTGGTTGTAACCCTGAGGTGGGGTTAAGTGTGGTAAAGTGTGGCTAAGCGTAGTAGCATCACTTATTTTCAGAAGTGATGCTACCATGCTGAGACCCAATCTGGGGTAACAGCTGCCACCCCAACCTTGGGTAGGTAACCCAGAACAGACATGACGGTGCACCTTACCACACTTGGGTCCAAACTATGGTAGCACTTACCACGGGCTGTTCCACACAATTTTTTGAGATCACAACCAGTGGTAACTGGTACCATGGTTCAGGGCAAAGCATGGTGAACATCTGACAGCTGCCGAACGGAAGTGATGGTGGTTGTGACCCCAGGGTGAGGTAAAGTGTGGCTAAGTGTGGTAGCATCACTTCTGAAAATACCCTAAAACAGGCTTTGAACCCTATTTTCCAGGACCAAATCTAACATCATATCCACTAGGCTACACTGGACTTGTAATCTACGATCTCACTGAAGATTTCATCAGTGTGTTAAAATTGCAAACACCCAACTAAAGTCACTTCTGACAAGAAACAAATAGTTTATTTTACTTTTTCAGTTTCTTCTTTAGTTAATTGGGTGACCTTACAGATCCTGAAATGTACCACTGGGAGATGAAGTTCACAAAATCAGGAGTAGCATGAGGAAAGGCGATGCAAATTTACCACAATACTGCCATAGCCCATCTCCTGGAGAGATTTGTGACTAGATAATTGTTTACACTCATTCAATCCTTAGATTCATTGTTGAGATGGGCATTGTGTGATCATGGTTATCTGATGGAGGGACCATCAGAATGATTCATATAAAGCAATAAGAGATGGTCAAATGTCTTTTCTGTACTGACCTGTATTACAGTTTTACAGAAAATGTTTGCAAGAGAAAGGAAAAGCTATTTTTCAAGCAATCATCCATCTCCCCCAGTTCATTCAAAAAATGCCGTCCATCTGCCTTGTTTATAGACAAAAGCCTGTAGATATTCTATCATCAAAACTTTTGCCTCCCTGTCAAGAAGTAGCTTGTTGCTTTTTGGCTGCAGATTTGATTACATGTTGTACTTGCTGTAAACACTGGCTCCAGCCGCCCGAGCGTCAGGCGGACACTGGGTAGATTGTAGCAGCAGAGAAGGAAACAGACGGCGCTATCGATCTTCATGACTCCTGATGCACATGACTGCATTTCTCTCTTCCTAAGTAGAGCATACAAGGTGATTAAATAATCAGCACTATTACCCCTGAGGAATATAAATCCCAGAAGCAGCCACTCAGAACACTGCTTGCCAGCATCAGAAGCAGCAGCGGAAGCAAGAATCTGCAGTGCAGTGTCCCAGATAGAATATATAATACAAAATGAATTTCAGGCTCCTGTATGGGCAGATGGATTTCAGCTGAGAAAATATGGTTGTCCCTTTTTTCCTTCCAATACAATTTAATCATCAAACTTGCTTATTTGTCTTCCAAGATTAAAATGTTATGGAGCTGACGTTGCAATGTGTCCAAAATCACTTCTTGTAAAGCAAACAGAATGAGGAGGAACAGAATGCAGGATGATAATCTGCTCATCATACTGCCTTGTTGGTGTTTTCTAGGTTATGCCATTAAATAACATCCATATCTGTCTAAGGCTCTAGTTAAGTATTTTGACTACAATTCTCAAGCCACTTTCTCCAGGTAGTTCCATTGACAATGATGGGATAACTCTAGAGTAAGCTTTCTGAGAACTGCAACCTTAGTTATGAATCAAATAATCAAAGGAAGATAAAGCTAGATTATGTAAAATGATCTTGTTGATTTAAATGAAGGGGAAATAGTTAGATTAATACTATTAACAGGTTTAATAGCACTTGTTTTCTGGAATGATAAAACACTATTAAAAATGGTGACAGATCATAAATATATAGGTCTGTTAGGGGACTTCTTCTATTCCAACCCCTTGCACTGAGACAAGATTTACTGTACCTAAACAATCCTGTATTTATGATTGTCCAGAATCCAACCAGAATGATCATAAAAGCAATCAGAATATAATTGTCATTGTCACTTTTTCTGAACACCACAATTAAATCATTTCCAGGCTGAGTACTGATCAAGCGGTACAAATATTTTTTTCTTTAGGAGCCAGACTCCTCTCCACCTAAATGTAGCTGCTTTGAGTCAAATTCATTGGGTATAATAAATCCTGTTCCAATGCAAGGGGTTATAGAATACATTTCCATCAAGGATTTTTAATACAGAGATTTATTAGTAATTAAAAACATATGAAGAAATATTAAGACTAGCGCTACAGGTAGCACATTTACTACCCATTGCTAATACCCAAATTTTGGGGTACCCCTAGAGGGAAGCCGAAGCCCATCGGGTACCCAGTACCTGAAATTTGGTAATTAGTGGGGCATTCTAGAACTCCCAGGATGCTAATCCCAGTACCCATGGTTCCCCTAGCTGACTCACCTCATCGCTCAGCTGTGGTTCTTCTAGTCTTGGCTGCTGCTCCTCCTCGGCCTGCACACAGTTCATATCAGCAAAGTGGGGTACTTCCCCGCTTGACTTTTTCTGAGTGGGAGGGGAAAGGCTGCCCTTTCCCACCTGCATGCACTCCCTTAAATGGTGTCCTGTCCCCAGGGGGACCCATATTAGGGGAGCACATGGTTCCTGCGTGTACACGATATTGGGTCCTTCTGGGAATGGGGAGATCCATTAGGAGGGTGCATGCAGATGGGAAGAAGCCTCCTTGCCCACCCCACACTCAGAAAAAGCTGACCCAGGAAGACGCGGTAGCGTGATAAGTAATGCACTGTCCAGGGAAGAGCAGGGACCAGTAAGCCTCAAGCAGCAATCAGGACCAGAGGAGCAGCAACCCAGCAGTTAGGTTTCTCAACGCATCCGAAAAAAAGCAAGGACAACCATGATGGGTTTGAAAGGCTGCACTCTTTATTTAGAATGGAATTAGGCATGGTGGGGGTAATTGCCCTTAGACAATTGAGGTCCAGTGCTAACTTCTATACTTGGGTACGTAATAACCCCAACAAAGGGGAGGCTTGGATGTACCCTCCATAACCTCCCTTTAACTACTTAACAAAAATGTCTCCCCTCTGGCATTGGCTAACGGCCGCCACCAGAGGGGACGAAGTCCTTCCGGACCCGAGTCAAGGATTTAAGTTACCGCGAACTTGGGGACCGCTCATATCCCTTCCCGCCTTTGCCAGTAACTCACCATGGGAGGTTAACCCTGTTGCTGACCGCGCCCAGCCTATGCCCCAGATGTTTCCCCCACATCTCTTAGGGAGATGCCTCTTTCACTACTTTTTCCTTAAGAACTTGCTACAGCACTAGACCCCTGCAGGAGTGCGACAACACATAACAATAACTACTTCCCTCCATCAATCCTGACTACTCGGGATTGATCAGCCAAAACAATGAAACACTACGAGGAAGGTGAAAAATGAGAAAAACTATTTTGGCCAATTATGTTTTTCCTTAAAAATTCCTTCCTGGCCCCTCTAAGGCAATCAGTTAAACCCGTAGTATCTCTGGGAGGGAGGGATGGTGGCTTTACAGCTCGAGCGGTGCTCAGAATGCTGACACTAGAGCGAAATGGGCGGGAAGACTCCCAGCAAGGGGCGGGGCCTCCACACTCACTCCTGATTGGCCAGCCCCGTTGCTGGGAAGACTCTGCCCAAGCCGCCGAGGGATCCGCGCTGCGACCTGGTCTGGCTGCACCAGCTCTCCCCCTCCAGCGCCGCTACTCACGCACTGGAGGGGACAGAATCCAGCACTAACTTACCCTACCCTTGCTCCATTTCTCTAATGGAGCATGACAAAGGCCCCTGGTGGCCGCCTATTAAGGCGGGCCAAGGGGTTGAGTCAGTCGGGGGAGTCAGGTAACCCATTGGGTCACATTTGGTACCATTTGGAAGGGGGGAGGAGAAATCTTGTCAAAATCACAGTTCTTACTTCATCTTCAGACAAACCGAGAACCTCTCAATGCCTGACCAATTCTCAGGCAAAAATATATATATTTAAAATACTAAAAAATTCAAGCACAAGTGAAAATGGCTGCTGGGCCAGTTTACACATTTGCAAAATAGCTTCACTGCCATTTCGGTTAAGGGTCGTGGCCCGTGGCCATTTTTTGCATTCACAATCCACTGTCTTTAACCAAAATGGCATTGATGCTATTGCCACCATTTTGGCTAAGGATGACAGCCAATTTGACATGCAGAATGATTTTTATTTTATTTTATTAATTTTAAATATTTTTTGCCCAAGAATTCAGTTTGCTATTGGGAAATCAATGGGAAATTGATCCCGGTTTACAACATTTGAAAGATTTCTTGCTAGCAGAAAAATTGCTGCTCACTTCAGCCCTAAGAAAGGTCTATAAAGGACTACAATGTCAGAGAAATACTTAAGTATTCACGCTGAAATGAATATTTGCAGTAAATATTGTTTTGGAAAAATTCACCTGCTTGCTTCAGGTCTGGTAAAGCGGATAGAAAACACCATTCATGCCTGTTTCATCGAAGTTTATGTTTTGAGAGGTCTGGTTGATTTTTCCTGTTTTTCAATAGTTTTCCCCCAGCCACTTTTGTTTGAATATTTAAAATTTGACTGAATAACCAAAAAACAAAAACAAAAAAACCCTGGGAAAACAGGATTTGTAATAAATATATCAATGTTCTTTGTGGACAAATTCTGACTTGAATATTAGGAGTGCTGTCTAAAAGTGTGATTAATACTCATGAATTCAATTACAGCTATTTGTCTAGGCCTATTAAAAATAGACAAACTGAACCCTAGGGGTGAATAAAACATCAGAACATTAAATATTTTGTCCAATTCCAACCCTGAGCATTTTGTACATAAACAAAATACTGGTGGCACTGGGTTGCTTTGTGCGTGTGCAAATGGGTGGCCATTTTGCACACGCACAATCAGTCCTGGAGGCTGTTTGTCATGCACAGTGGGTTTTATTTATTTTTATTTATTTTTAAATTTATATCCCGCCCCTCATGCCCACAGGGCAGCCCGGGGCGGCAAACAGAATTTCGTTTAAAACAATAATAAAATTTTAAAAACAATTTAAAATACACTACATGGGGAAACCCCCATCCCTATCCCCACCACCACCCTACCCCTACCCCCTGCACCATCTGCAACCTCCGGACCAGCTTCTCGGGCAGCCCCTAGGGATGGGCGAACGTGGTTTGGTAGTTCGGTGTTCAGCCCGAATTCGGCCTGTTCGGACAACCGAACATGAACACAAACACAAACACGAACATACTGAATGGAACCGAACACCGAACGACGAAATGGCGAACACACCAAACAGATCTGAACACCAAACGATGAAATGGCAGAACAGTTCGTTCAATTCGAATCGCGTTCGGTTGTGTTCGGGTGGCTAAAAC